>CM017191.1:18744925-18889925 GCA_004837865.1 Musa balbisiana
ACAAGAATCATTCCTATGAGATCATTTTAAAGAGAATTAACTTTCACACACAAGAAAGACTGAAACATTTGACCCTTACCTCAGCAAAATGCTCCTCCAAGGTAATACAATAATATATGAGCCTTGTAAGTGATCTCAAATGGTCACTAGTTGAAGCCACTTTAAACAAAAGGTTTGCCTTTCTAACCTGTCGTTTTATCTAATGTTGCACTTCAATTTTGCATTCGCATTTTGATCATCAGGGGTGATATTAGTAAAATGAGTTGCTTAGCATAACTGCAATGAGTTTTGGCTGTTTATCTCGACCACCATCTGAATTTTAGTCAGTTGTTTCAATCTGACCAGCATTGTGGAACTACTTGATTTAGCAATTTATGTTCAGTTCGAAGCTACATAGAGAATCACTTTTCTCGCAAGATGACTTATCTTAGACGCTTGATTAGTGAGAGCCATGAGTACTGGGCTGTTCTTTTTCTTTCCTGCCGGAACATTTCATGTGCCTTGTTCCTTACTAATCATTATCTTTATGAATTTCACAGGTTCATATTTATAATACGTGTTAAAAAAGTTTTTATTTGTGGATGTGGGGATCAATCAAGGATATTACTTTGACAGATGGTTATTGCAATTAGTCAGTTGGTAACAATTATAGTTATCTGTTTCTGCGAAGGTATCTCTTGGTGACTTTGGTAGCATATTTACTGTTTAATTTTCCGAAGCTTGTTAACTATATGTTTTACAAACTCTGTGAAACCAATCACATAAGTGTGGCAGTCATCAAAGGAAATTTTAAGATGATAATGGCAAAATTATTTGTATTTTGGGTCGAGCACAAGTGGCATGATAATGGAATCAGACCACAAATTAATGATGAGCATAAAGGAACATCTTCTTTTTTGAGAAGAAACATCAAGATCTTATTATATATTATTGCTAGTGAATAGCGTCTGGGTTGCATTGGCTTTTTGAGGCAAGTAAGAGGAATGCACATGCTTAAATAGTGCTAACTAGTGTTATCAGGGCCTGTTTCACCAACTCCTACCACATGTCCGATCATGCTCTTTGCGGAGTTTGCATGCAAAAGAAGATGGTGTTCTTGCAACATCATGATGCTGATAATTCATTGAGACCTTTATTTTAGCTGAGTTCATGGTTACGCATCACTCGTCCTGCAACTTGATCACTAATAACTTTTATCTTTCATCCTAGTGTAGGGTCTCTGAATCTTGTTTTAGTTTCATCCAACTCTTTCAAAAGGTTGGAATCTTCATCGTTCCATACAGACAAGGTGGTAAAGTTTTTGGGGTTTCCTGGGTACTATACACAACTAGTGAAAGGTGTAGAATTATTCCACGTATGATTTCAGTAGGGAAAAAACAGCAGTGCAGTCAAAAAAACATTGTGGAAGGAATTGAAGCAGCAAACAAGGCACATGGGATTGTTTTTCTTTTGTGAAACACATGAATTGCTATCATTTGGACAAACAGTGGAACTGCGATGCTATAGTGCAGCAATGGCTGCCTCTGGAATATAAGCCTCATACTATCTTGGGGATTCTTGTCAATTTTGCAGTATGCACACAAGATCATATACGATCAGTGTGATGATTTCAGTTTGGTTTTATATCTATTCTTCTTATATATAGACTCTCAAATAGTTGGATATTATCCTTTACTCTCTAGACTGGCTTATTTTCACCAATTCAAGGCTGTTAAGTTCAGAAAAAAGATGGGGCTTTGCCTGATAGATTAATATTACCATTTCATCTGAACTCCTAAAACAACTCTGAAATATCAGATTGTATGTACTAAAGCAGGAAAGTCCTACAATACTTGGGGAAAAAAGGGAACAAGAATGAAGTGCAGCATCATGCTTAAGTTGTGCCATTGCTTCATTCTATATTATTATGCCCTTCGCATTATATTTTAGTCATCTTGTATTCAAATTCAAGAGTTATGTTATTTTAATCAGTCATTTCCTTTGTTTAAATCTATGCCATTATAGGTTTTTAATCAGTATAAGGTATGATAAAGATAACTACAAAAAGTACAAGAATATTGAATCAATGTTTTAAAAAGGCATCCGGGCGCTTGCCTAAGTGGGGCAAGGCCTAAGCGCCTCGCATAATTACCAGGTGACGTGCTTCAATGTAGCGTTAATAGGGCGCTTGCCTGAGCCCAGGTGTCGAGCACCTCGGGCAAGCGTTTGGTTGAAGGCGAGCAATCGAACCAGATGGTCAACTCTGGATTGTATATATATATATATATATATATATATATATATATATAAATATAAATATAAATATAAATATAAATATAAATATAAATATAAATATAAATATAAATATAAATATAAATATAAATATAAATATAAATATAAATATATATATATATATATATATATATATATATATATATATATATATATATATATATATATATATATATATATATATATATATATATATATATATATATATATATATATATATATATATATATATATATATATATATATATATATATATATATATATATATATATATATATATATATATATATATATATATATATATATATATATATATATATATATATATATATATATATATATATATATATATATATATATATATATATATATATATAAATATAAATATAAATATAAATATAAATATAAATATAAATATAAATATAAATATAAATATAAATATAAATATAAATATAAATATAAATATAAATATAAATATAAATATAAATATAAATATAAATATAAATATAAATATAAATATAAATATAAATATAAATATAAATATAAATATAAATATAAATATAAATATAAATATAAATATAAATATATATATATATATATATATATATATATATATATATATATATATATATATATATATATATATATATATATATATATATATATATATTATATATAAATATAAATATATATATATATATATATATATATATATATATATATATATATATATATATATATATATATAAATATAAATATAAATATAAATATATATATATATACGAAATAGGTGCCTCAGTGATGTCACCGAGCCTTTTTCTAAAATATTTATATATAAATATAAATATATATATATATATATATATATATTTTTTATTTAAAAGCCGACGTTGCATCGCCTCGGCGACGTCGCCTTTTCCTTCCCCATGCGGGGCGACGTCGTCTCGTTTATTTAAATAAATAAATATATATATATATATATATTGATATATATATATATCTATACGAAATAGGTGCCTCAGTGATTGTCACCGAGCCTTTCTAAAATATTTATATATAAATATAAATATAAATATAATATATATATATATATATAATTTTATTATTATTATTCATTTTGCCTAGTAGCGGGCGGTCGCGTATCGGTATACCGTCGGATCGGTTCGTACTGCCCGTACCAGGCAGTATTATTCGGTATTACCTACCTTGGTAAATAGTAATAGTAACTCCCTTACCCATTAACACTAGGTACTTTGCCGCTTTCATCCTACCGTTGCCTTTGCCGTTGACGCACAGGCTTGACACTTTCTCTACTGTCGATGGACGGGTCCGAAGCTCCCGGTACTATAGCTTTCGTGTGCAGTTCCCTCCACTATCATTGCTTTTGTGTACAACTCCTTTCACCATCGAGGGATAGGACTGCAACTTCCTCCATCGTCGTTGATGTCATCTTATCACATACAAATATGTTGTAAACACAAGGCGTTCGATGTAATGCTTGTATATTTTCGTATCTTTCGGTTTTATTTATGTTTTGTACAGTATGTAGAGGGCTTGTAGTAAGCTTGACAGCCCTATTTTGGTTGTCTTATGTGATCATTTTAGTCTTGTAAATGCAGGTTGTGTTCAATCGTTGCGCAAAGACATAACTGCCCAGAAACAAGTCATCCAAGCAACCGTTTTGGGGGTTTTCTAGCTTTGTAGAGTGTTGTGAAGTGTCAGCCAACACAGTATATAGGAGCTAGCGGGGTGGCACATGGCTGGATGGGTCTTTAGGGTAGTATCTAGGGCTGCTTTGCTATCTTGTTCTACAGTAGTGTGATATGGGGACTTGTGGCCACGACGAACCATCTTGAACCCTTTGTCGCGCTACTGTTTAGAGCTTTCGAAGTCTATGTTTATAATTTGCATTGCCTATTAACTGTTTATTGAAATGACTGCTTGTTAGATTCTGAGTTAAATGCTTCTTCTAACTCATCTTTGTTGAATCTCGGATTTTGATGATGAAACCAATTGATATGTGTTTATGTTTTAATCTGCGTTTTGAGTGACGCAGGATGCTTCGATCAAGATGAGACAATTAAAGCAGGAAAAATTATGTTGGGCTGGAGGAACATGTTAGAAGATTGGACGTCATGTCATGAACGATCGTCGCGCACTCGCAACAACTCCGTTCAACGATCCGTTCGTCGCTCTCATCTACATGTACAAATGTTTGGCAGCATGTTTTGCCTTGGTTTTGAGTCATTTTGCTTGTGAAAATGTAAGTTCGAACAAGTTGCAGCGCTACAAAGTGACTGCTCACCGAACCGAACAAAACAGCCCTAAAACAGTTCCGTTTTCGTGTGCCACGGGCTGCTCTTCATAGTCCGCCTCCGCTCACCAAAACGTCAGCCATCTCAGCCTCTTGGAACCCCCCGGGTGGCACCGGGCTGGATAGGACTTCGGTATAGTGTCGGGCATTGAACAACCTTTCGCAAGTTCGCACGTTACCTTGACGGGAACTTGTTGTCGCTCCCGGCACCCGGTGAGCAACTGTTTGTGGACTTGCAGCTGTTCGTTCAACCCTCTAAAGTCCTTGTTTTCCCCCTCTCCCTCTTTTCTCTTGTGCACGCAAAGTGCTCGCTGAATTGCTTATAAAGCTTCCCCCCCTTTTTGCGAGACGTTGGGACTTGTCCGTTGCTCGTTCTTTCGAACTAATCAACTTTCTCTTTTACAGGTCCTTCGGGACCTGCAAGAGGTTGCAAGTGGGCTGATCTTTGCGGAGCAATATCGCAAGGGCGAAGCGCGACTTAGGCAACGCAAGCTAAGTTCGCGTCTTGGCCGCAAGGGTGCCTCACGCCTTAGGCAATTCCAGCTAAGGCCGTGACAGTCAGGCCGGTGGGTCGATCGACATATCGACAGAAGGCTTCAGGCCATGGATTCGGGCATCGGGCCAAGAAGAGCGGACATTACGCTAAGAATATTGAAATTGTAGAGTCAACTGGCCGATTGGACAATAGGTCGCAAGAGAGGACGATGCGCCGAAGAATCGGATGAAGCGTCGAGAGACTAATGACATGCCGGACGACTTGATTAATGCTTAGTATTAATTGTCTAGATCAAAGTTTGTTCTACATGTGTAGGATTAACTACGATAGCAAGGCATGAAGCAAAATGAAGTTCCAGAGTCAAGGACGCGATCACGTTAGGAGTTCATTGGAAGTCCGGACGTTCGTCGAAAGTTCTATAGGAACCAGCTAAGAAGTCTTGGAGCTTGCCAGAGAAGCTCGTCGGAACTCGCCAAGAAGATCGTCATGAAGTCCAGGAGCTTGCCGGGAGTCCGCCAAAGCATCGCCGAGGGTTCGTCGGATGTTCATCGGAAGCTCGCCGAAAGAATAGACATAGGGACTTGTTTAGCTTAGCAAATGTCTTAGGATTTCATAGTTAGCACGTAATTGGGCTTGGATTTGGGCCAACCCAATTAGGGGCCAGCTAGGCCCATGTAAGAATTGTGTTGGGCCAAATAAGAAGCCCAAACAGTGCGCAAAGAAGTCTCACCATCGTGGCACAGTCTTCGAGACAGTGTTAGGCGGTGGTACCGCTAGTCTGGGCGGTTGTACCGCCCAGCATAGCCTCTCAAGCGGTGCGGTGGTACCGCTAGACCTGGGCGGTGGTACTGCCCAGGACAGTGTTAGCTAAACTGACACTGGGCAGTGGTACCGCCCATGCTCGGGGAACCCGGGATGAGATGTTTTTAGGCTCCAAGTTTGAATCAACTTGAAGCCTATAAATACCCCTCTCATCCCTGGGTAAAATACACAAGCACAGAAAGTCTAAAAGAAAAAAAACGCTGCTGCAATCTTTTTAGAATTCCCTCCTCCACTCCAAGTGTTAGATTTCTGTAAGAGAGGAGTATGAGTGCTTGTAAGGGTTATCTCCTAAACCCGGTAAAAGAAGAAGAGGGGTGTAAAAGGTAATTGGCCTTCGCCTATTGAAGGAAGGCCTTTAGTGGACGTCGGTGACCTCGTCGAATGAGGAAGCCAAAAGTGGATGTAGGTCAAGATTGACCGAACCACTTTAAATCTCGATTTGCATTTACTTTCTGCTATTTATCTTAACTGCAAACTGCCTTCCTTACTTTACATCAAATACGTTTCCGTAAGCTTTCAAAGTTAAGATCTTTACGAAAAGGTTTTCGTCAAAAATGGTTTTTATCGAATGAAGTTTTAATAGAGACGTGATTTTACCGCTGCACTAATTCACCCCCCCCTTTTAGTGCTCTTGATCTTAACAATTGGTATCAGAGCTACGGTTTTCTAATTTGGTTTAACACCCAAATAGAAATGACTCTTTTAGAGATGAATTCCTCAATAGATCAATCTTAGATGGAAGCCAAGATGATCTATGAAGTGTATAAGAAATTTTGTTCAAAAAAGATTGCAAATAGATCGGTGAAGGCAACAATATGTGGCTGAAATTTTCTGCAATACAGATTTTCAAGTATAGCAGATTGGATGTAAAAGATTAGTGGTTTATATTGAGAATTTTTTGACGAAACCAAAGGGAAATCCACTATTAGGAAGTGTCAAAGCTATCATAAAAAATTTGTGGAGATTTGGACAGAAAAAATGCAGTGGCAAGATCAAACAAACTGTGCTATGCGATTGGAATTATGCAATGTATCTTTTGTCGTAGAGATGAAAACTTTACGACGAAAAGTTTATGCAGCAATATAGGAATAATTTTTTTTGGATTTTCGAATAAGAATAACTAAATTACAACAGCAATAAGGTAGGAAACCAGAACTTGTTGTAATTCACGGGGAGATCAAAGGATAATCTGCGGTGGTAGAGACGATGGCGGAATTTGGCGACGATCTTTTAAGCAATTATGGGAATATCTTTGGGCGGCTATGGAGGGCTGATGGATGGCTATGGAAGGGCAGCGATATGCTAAGAACGCTGCTCTGATACTAGGTGATAGAACCCTTGCAGATTCGAAGCTTGGGGTTGATCTCTTCAGGGGATCGGCCTCCTTGAAACTCAATAGGAGTTTCTTCCTCCAAGTTGCTGCTCGAAGGCTGCAGAAAAGATTCATCTATTGCTTATGAAAAGAGGATGAATACATGGCTATTTATAGGGTTTCTAAACCCTAACTCCTAATAGGACTCATACTCAAGACTCCTACTTCTAATCAACTCCTAATAGGACTCCTACTTAAAACTCCTATTTCTTTACAACTCCTAATTCTTCTCTAAGAAATAACCTCCAAACCCTAGCCAGTCTCTTTACCTCTTTAATAGGGGTCGGCTTAGGTAGGTTTTACATAAATGTCCCTCTCAATTAAGACTCTTCTAGCTAGATTCCTAATAGCATGATACCAAAACATGGTTTCAAGTTTTCAAGGTATAACATGCATAGTTTCAAACTATAAACTCATTAAGCATGATATCAAACCTCTTAACATTTTTATTAAAACATCAAGCATGGTTTCATTGAACATAATGTTGAATGATTCTTAAAGATATTTAAATATTTTTAGTTTCAATTTGTGTGATTGACTTTATATTAGTATGCCTAAATTTTTATTCTTATGTCAAAACCATGCATTATGTTTAAAATCGAAAACCAAAGATAAGATTTATCACAAAAATCATTAAGCCTTCCATACAAAAGCCATGCATCGTCATCGAAAAACAATATGGAAGTCATCAAAATACTTATTATTGCTTTTTTTTAAAACATACATAGAATTAATCTTTTTAGGTGTATAATCATTATATTTATATTTAACATTTTATTGTATTATCATAAAACATGTAATTATCATGATAAAAAAAAAAATATGTATATATATTTAAAACTAATCATGAAAAGCACTAAGTAATTTCATGGTAAGGAAAAAGAGATTCGATTGAGTCACTTACCTTGTTGACAAAAGCCGTCAAAGCGTAGTTCGCCACTTTACTCTTGTTGGTTTGTTCTTCATCTTCGGATGAATTTGATTCGTCCCAAAGTACTTTCTTCTTCTTATGTTCATAGCAAGTAGTTACGTTCTTTTTAAGTTTATTTTTGTTCTTTGATTCTTGTTTTAAAAACTTTTTAAGCTTTATTGTGAGAAGTTCAAGTTCACTATCACTTGAGCTTTTGCTTGAGTGATCTTCTTTTGTTCTAAGTGCAAAATCCTTCCTGTTCTTTGGAAGGTTGTTCTCAAGCTCTTCATGAGCGTTGCAAGTCATCTCATAGTTCATTAACAACCCGATAAGTTCTTCGAGAGGGTAAGTATTTAAATCCTTGCCCTCTTGAATGGCTATTACTTTCGAATCCTAATTTTTAGAAAGTGATTGTAAAACTTTATTAATAAGTTCAAAATTCGAAAAACTTTTACCATGTCCTTTTAGACTACTAACGACATCCACGGGTGTACATGTCTCCGATAGTCTCACTTGGTTCCATTCGAAACAAGTTAAAATCATGCATCAAAATATTAACTTTAGAATCTTTAACCCTACTTGTGCCTTCGTGTGTGATTTTAAGAGTGTGCCAAATATCGAGAACCGTTTCGCAAGTAAAAACCCGATTGAATTCATTTTTGTCTAAGGCATAAAATAGAGCATTTATAGCTCTAGCATTTAAAGAAAAAGTTTTCTTCTCCAAATCATTCAATTCGTTCATTGGAGTAGAAGACTTTTGAAAACCGTTTTCAATAATATTTCATAAATTTAAATTCAAGAAAAGCAAGAAAACTCTTATCCAAGTTTTCCAATAAGTGTAGTCGGTCCCATTGAACATGAGAGGACGAACGATAGAAAAACTCTCTTGAAATCCGAAAAGAGTCATTTCTCTTGGTTGTTAAACCAAATGAGAAATAACAAGGCTCTGATACCAATTGTTAGGAACAAGTCGGCACTGAGAGGGGGGCGTGAATTAGTGCAACGGATAAAATCACGTCGGTTCTTAAAACTTTCGTTCAATTAAAATCGATCTCAGAAATATGTTAACATGAAACACGTTCATGAAAGTGTGCAGCTAAAGTAATGAGGAGGTATGACAGTTTGCAATTAAAGTAAAGAGCAAAACAAAAATGCAAATCGAGTTTATAGTGGTTCGGTCGTCGTGGCCTACATCCACTCCCGATTCCTCCTATGTTAAGGCCACCGACATCCACTATCGGTTTTCCTTCAATAGGCGAAGACCAACCACTTCTTTACAACTCTATGCTCCTTTTGCAGGCTCAGGAGAGAACCTTTATCCACTTACTCTTCTATTAAACTACACTAACACTTAGAGCTTTTAAGAGGAGTTCTCACAAGATTACAATAGCGTTTTTCTACTTTTTTGCTCTCAATTCTTACGTATGTTAACCAGGGATGAAAGGGGTATTTATAGGCCTCAAGTGGATTCAAACTTGGAGCCTAAAAGAGTCTCATCTCGAGTTTTCCGAGTCCTGGCGGTACCACCTCCTGTAGTACTGACACTGGGCGGTACCACTGCCTAGAAGACTATGTCTGAGCGGTACCACCGCCTAACATAGTCTCGTTGACCGTGCCATGACGGTTCCATCTGTTGGGTCACTGTTTGGGCCTTGCACTTGGCTCAACATAGCCTAAACTTAGGCCCAATTGACCCCTAATTGAGTTGGCCTAATTCTAACCTAATTATGTGCTAACTACGAATTTTAAGACATTTACTAAGCTAAATAAGTCCGTAAGTCTAGGTTTTCTCCGACGTGCTTCCGGCGAACTTCCAACAATCTATCGGCAATGTTCCAGCGGACTCCCGGCAAGCTCCTGGACTTCATGACGATCTTCTTAGTGAGTTCCGACGAGCTTCTTTGGCAAGCTCCTAGACTTCTCGGTCAATTCTGGTAGAACTTCCGATGAACGTCCGGACTTCCGACGAACTCTCGAACTCCCAACGAAATCTCGTTCTTGACTCTGGGATTTCATTTTGCTTTATGCCTTGATTGCTATCATAGTTAATCCTACACACTTAAAATCTACTTCGATCTAGACAATTATTACAAAGCTTGAATCAAGTGTTGTCCGACATGTCATTGGTTTATCGACGCTTTGTCCGATTCTTCGGCGCATCGTTCTCTCTTGCGGCCTATTGCCCAATTGGTCAGTTGACCTCCATAACTCTGATTTCTTTGGCGCAATTTCTACTCTTCTTGGCCCGATGTTTGAACCCATGGTCCGAAGCCTTTTGCAGATACGTCGACCGATCCTCCGGCTCGACGTCCAATCTTTTGACATGTTTTTCTTTAGTCCAACATGATTCTTCCTACTTTAATTGTCTCATCCTGATCGAAGGTTCCTACGTCACTCAAAACACAGATTAAATCATAAACACTCTCAATTGGTTTCATCATCAAAATCCGAGATTCAACATTGCTAACTTAAAGAATTCGGTACTTATGTGAGAGCTTGTATGTGAATAACGGATTATTTGTGACCATCACAAGGCGATCAAAACTTAGTGCTATGAAGCATGAAAACTTTCTTTTCAGTATGAGAAGGATACATTCATATGACGCTGAAGTATATGGTAGGTTTAACTTATTGATAGGCCTTGAGAGGCACAATAGGGGTTGTATTGGTGAAGAGTCGTAATCTAGCAAGTACGTTTACGGTGGCGAAATAGCACATAGTTTGTTCAGTAAGGCAGAATAGTCCAAGGGGATGGTGGTCTCCAAAATTTTTAGAGAGAATGATGTAAAGAGAAAAGTTGCTCCAACGGGATAGATATCTAGGTGGGATAAGTCTCATTCTTCAAAAGGAGAATCATGTGTAACGAACCGCACATGTTGTGGGGGTACCTCAAGACGATAACTCCATAAAGCTTAATGGATTGAGCAAACGGCGATGAGTCATTGCATGAGGTAATGCATTAGTGGACGCATTACGAGATTAAATAGGGGAGCAACCTTGGAGAACACCAAACGTAGGCACATTTAAAGCTGATGTAAAGATTAGACTCAATGGAGGGTTAACCCCTCGTATAATGGGTGCGAGGGCCACCATTAACTCAATACATACTGAGGAGCAAAGAAATTTGGGTGGAACTTAATGAAGTGCCCAAGCCACATGAAGGAAGTCAACATAGAAGATGGAACATGGAGCGGAGGCGCGAAGCTTTTCTTGGACAGAAGCCAAGGACATAAACTCCTGTAGAAGCAAGAGCGAGATCATATTGTTCCATGGATCCCTCATTCTGATGGAGTGGACTCATCTTGCATTATGCCAATGTCAAAGGGAGCGTCGAAGCACATGCACTTTATCTCGATGAAACAATTGACGGAGAGACTAAGACAACTCAACTTGCGGAGGCGAAGTTGGGGTTAGAAGGCCTTGACATGAGGTAAGAGGATGTAGAAATAGGTACTCTTGAAGAATATGTCGCAGTGTTGCCATTCGAGTTGCCGCAAAGGAAGTTGTGCACAGTGAAGATTGTGCTGGGGGCAGGGGTTGAGGATCCAAATAATGACACACCAATTTCAGCAAAGTCGATGGACTTCGAGAGCTACTAGGCAACGAACTGTCCTAGAGCTGTGCTTCGTCTATGTGTGACTCGAGAGCGGGTGGATAAAGGTCGATTGCCATAGGAGCGAATATAATCGGAGGTGGCGAAAGCCCTACAATTACTGGCAAAGGCCACATATAGAGAGATCGCAATCCGAATTTATCCCACAAAGATCAAAATGTAATGGAGATATTACTAGAAGGCGACATGGTGCAGCGGATTGTGGTAAAACAATTCAAGGTAGTGTGACACACATATGGGAGAAGTCTCGTGAGGGACTTGATTATATGGAGGTATATCGAAGCGGCTGGAGAGTTAGGCTGCTCTAGAGCTTATATTCACTTGAGGGAGACCAATAAGTTAGAGGACAAGCTCGAGTGAGTGAATATTGCTACTAAGGACACAAAGGAGAATATAATCGGTGCAAGCCCTGTAACATAATGGTGGAGGCTATGCATGAGAGTTGTAGTCTTTTTTTTTATCGACCAAGGGGAACTACTTGGACAACACAGAGGTGTTAAAGTAGGGGGTCGAAAGGAGCAAGAAAGTAATGACGAGTTTAGAGGGACTTAGCTACCCAAAACCAAGCATGATTTGGATGGAGGTAGACTCAGAGTGTCACAGTGCCGCAGAGGTGAACCTAGCGATTGTAAAGAAAGGACGCAGATGTGAGGTGACAGATAGTAGGGTTATGGGTATGGCAGTGCCCTGGTACCACAGAGGCAAAACTTCCATGGGGTTATCGATCCCTTGCTCTCATGGAAGGAGAGTGCATGATCGTAAAAAGGGGCCGAGGAGGTAGAGAATGCAGAGGCAAATTCTAAGCATCGATATAATATTAAATGGCAGAGGCTAGGGAATTTCATAAGACCGACGTCGATAGGCTTCTCATCAAGATAACCAAAATTGGAAGACTTTTAGTCGATGTAGGAGTGCTCAACCAAAGAACGGAGTCGGTAGTATGTAGTGCTATACCTTTTCTGCTCAAAGGAGTAGGCGACAAAAATGATAGAGAAGATGGTATAATCCTAGAGGCGGCCAAAACTATCGGATATTTGCTCCAAGTCAAAGTAAAATTTTGCTCTTTTCGGGCAAAACTTTTTGCATTTCATAAGTTCGATGACAATGATGAGGCGAATTGCAATAGCTAACTCAATGCAAGGAGTGCAAACACTTCGGGTGCTTCAAAAGTGTGAGCAAAGGGTAGGCAAATACTAGTAATCAACTCGATGCATGAAATATAACTTTCGAGGAGGTGGGCGAAGTCAAAGAACCTTTGCCTTCTTAACTTTTAAGAGAATGGGCAAAATCGAATACTTCAGTTCTCTTATTTATCCAATAGAGGAGTTCTGTACATATTCAAAGATCCTTTTAAGAAACTTAGTGGAAGACAACAATTGTTAAATCTTCACCAATAGTGATCAATTCTACTGAGAGTAGATTGGCTATCTTATTTCCCAACATAGTATCAATTAAAAGTGGAAGTAATGCGAACCTTCTTGATGGTGACAACTAAGTAAAAGTGGAATCAATGGGTAAATTTTGCGAAGGAAAGACCTTAAAAACTTTAAAGTCTATAAGGTGATGTTCGTTAAGGCTCAAACAGGTATCCACCCAATTTAAGCAACACGATGTTTGAGAGACTAATGCAAAATAAGGAAGGTCTTTTCTTCATTCGAAGGATTTACAGGAACCAGGATCAATTAAGATAATTTGATCGACCCTACACCATAGTCAAAGTAATTGGCAAGTTGAAACAACATTGACGGATCAAAGTTCGATTACTAACAATAGCGGTGGAGAGTAGTTGTGAGTCAAGAGGCACATTGCAACTAGAGTAGAAGATTGAAGATTCAACAAAGGTGAAGAGATGCAACGTTCGTAAAGGCTTCGACGAGGACGTCGAAAGAATAAGTGGGGGAGAATGTCATGGACAGATACATAAATAGGGTGTTCGATGTAATGTTTGTATATGTTTGTATCTTTCGGTTTTGTTCATACTTTGCACAACATATAGAGGGCTTGTAGTAGGCTTGATAGCCCTATTTTGCTTTTATGGTCGTTTCAATCTTGTAAATGTAGGTTGTGTGTAGTCATTGTGCAGAGGTAAAACTGTCTAAAAATAGGCTATCCAGGCAACTATTTCTGGGGTTCTCTAGCTTCTAGGGCTGGTTCGTTTGTCTTATTCCATAATAGTGTCATGTGGGCATTTGTAGAGACTTTTGACTGTGACGGATCACCTTGAACCCTTTGTCACGTGACCATTTAGAGCTTGCAAAGTCTATGTTTATAATTTGTATTGACTATCAAATGTTTATTAAAATGATTATTTGTTGGATTCTAAGTTAAACGCTTCCTCTAATTTGTCTTCTTTTTTGTAGGTCCTTAAGGGACTATAAGAGGTTTCAGGGAGGCTAACTATTTGCGGACGGACACGTAATGGTGCCACACTACTCAGGCAAAACCAACTAAGTCTGTGATAGTTTGTAGCTTCGTCTATCACTATTGCCCTCTCCTACCCCACGTTCAACCATCCGTGACTCCTTTTCTGCCCCTCTACTATTATGATTACTATTAATAGTGGATTAAATACTATTAACAATTGAATGTTAATCCTTAACTAATATTAAAACTACTATTATCATATAATAAACTAAAACTGATATTAACCCTTAGAACTATTGACCTATTTCGAACTAATTCCTAGTTAGAATTATTATTAGTCCCTATTTAGCAATGTCAATCTCTATTTACTTAGAATTTTATCAGGGTTTCAGGATTAATGATTAGTGTACAAAGTACTGCAGAAGATTCATCAAAAATTTTAATTTAATATTGTATTTTTATTTATTTAATCATATATATCAATCATATTATATATTTTTTAATATTTTAATATTTTAGAGTGTCTTGCTTCGCTTGAGTAGGGACCTAGGTGAGCGCCTAATGCCTCGGGAATTTTGGAACCTTGGCACTTAGCATTTTTAAAAATATTGTATAGAATAATGGCTCAACATTCACTTGACCTGACTCAATTTATACTCAAATTTGCAACTTCATACATTTAGAGGAATCATGTTTTATTATTCCTTCAGCATATTTAGGTATCATGATATATTGGTATTGGTATCAGTAATTATCAGCTTCTTCTTCTTGTTTTTTTTCCCCTTGAGAATTCTAAGATGTATAACTTACTGCAAGTCAAGTCCTTGAAACTCTCCAAGAGAAAAGAAGCAAGGATCACCAATGTGTCTTAGTTATTATTACAATGACACATCTAAGCTTGCATTGTATAACTTAGCCATTAGCTTTTGGTACCAAAAGTTTATGATCCTATTGTAAAGAGAATAAGAGTTGAGAGTGCCAACCAAGGATGCCAATCACAATCTTGGCCTATTAGGCAAAAATAATCTGAACTAGTTTATTCTATCTTATTCTTCAGGTTCCAAAAGCTTCAGAAAAGCTGCCAAGAAAACCTTGTATGATACTGAAGTGAGTTGTGCTTAACTTACCCTTTGAAACTCCTTGAAATTTACGTTGAGTAGCTTCAACTACTGTGATATTGCTGATTATCATGGAATCAAATAGACTTTAGTTTGCTAAAAATATTGAACGCACCTTTTCCTACCACCTTTCTGTCTTTGGTGTGAGCACTTGCATTGGATCTGTAAGACTGTCAATGATTATTACTGTGGCAAAATGCTAGAAGCCAAAAGTGGAATGAGCTAAATTTTACAGGGATAACAGTTTATATGAATGCAAAGGTTCATTTGCTAAAATTTTGTGTAAGTTTGCTCATAATTAAATTGTATTATTTCATATTACCTATCTTTTCTGTGGTCTCCTGAAATGTGACATTTTATGCCAGTCTAAGCAGCATATTTGGATGAATTATACATATATATTTATACACACGTGATAAGGATGTATGTATATGAGTATGTGTCTTCTATGTCATTGTATATCACCATCTAGGTAAAACTTGTATGGAATACACAACTATATATGTCAGATTCTGATAGAGACACTGCTATCAAATTAGTAAAACTAATTTCTGACACTTGGGTATGATGATGCTTCTATGTAGTTATACTTTTTGAAAGACCATATGATGACTACAGCAATATGTCATGGTGTTATTTTTCATACATGTCAGCAGGTCCACCAACGTTACCTGTGTACTAACATGCCTTCTGTCTCACCCTTCCTTCTCTAAACCATAGAACAGGGCACATGTTTTCGTCCAACTCTATATTCTATGCTAGAAATGTAAAGTGGTGGGTAAATATGGTGTATATGTACATGCATATTGAAAATACAGTGCAGTACTGGGTGGGTATGATAAGAGAATACTTACCTCAAAATTTATGATTCATTTCTTACACCATGTGAGATACTCTTCACAGCTGATAAATACCAGTGAGCAGCGAAGTTCAACAGCATGAATTATTAATAGGAAGCTCAAGAAGGAAAAGATAACAATTAACACTATAGCATTAGGAGAAAAGATGAGTAGACTTGTATCTCTTGTAAGCTTTCTCTGTAAATTTGGAGCAACAGCCAGGGAGAGAACCAGACATGCAGCCTTGTGTTGCTGAGTGAGTGGTTGAAACTGCCAGATGATCTGATGAATCAAACCAAAATATGTTCTCTTTTTCCCCCTCCTCTCTCTTGGTGGAGGGATACATGTAGATCTTTTGGATAGCTAATCTAATTTCTACTGACTTTGATTCTATCACTTTGATCTATGCCTGTTGTGTAACCGTATCTTGTTGATCATCATTGTCTTTCTCTACTGCCATCTCTAACTGAAGCAGAAGAGACAAAGTAATCTTCCTACACCTAATGCTTATGGTAACTCTGAACCATGACCAGATCATGCTGGCAGCTTCAACCTCTCACACCAACAAGCAAATTCTGAGCTAACAATTGAGAAGAAGGGGAATTAGAACCCGAAGAAGTCAGCTGACTGATAAGGGGAGAGAAGATGAGTCTGCTCCATCGCAAGCCATGCATGGTGGTGGTTGCGACAAGGAGGCCCTCCTCTAGTTATCCCTTGTGAAACTGCTTTGCAGCCTCCTCCTCTCTGTCACCACATAAATGCACCTCATCACCATCAATCCTCTTGACTTGTAACATATTACTTTGGTGTTCTAATTGGTGCTCTTTGGTCCCTTGCTACAGCTAGTGACAGTGACTCTGGTCTCTCTATTCAAACCAATGACAAGAACAACTCCTCCTATATTTGGACTGACAAGGTTTTGTGCTTGCTGTCAGTTACCTAACACAATCTTCCTTCTTTCTTCAGACTCAAATTAACACAGGCTAAGTTGTCTCTGTAGCTGGATCAATCAGAAATTAATTTTTCCATCAAGGTAATAAAATTCTGCTCATAACACAACTTGTTTCACAATATACATATGATGACAGTCATTCTGTTGGAAAAATTTTATTGGTTTCATCAGCAGTAGAAATAATAGACTGTACTAATGTGGAGGGCATCATGCAAAAGTTTGTGAAGACCTCTTTGGTTTTTGCTTATATCTTATTGTTTTAAGAAATTATCCTCATTTGACATGTAGAACTGGACTTACTGATATTCACTGGATGCTTGCAGTAAAAGAGTATTACAACAAGTTCTTCAACCTTTTCCTACAAAGGCAGAAAATCCATGACATTTCTTGTTCTTTACATCACAACTACCTAGGTAAACAACATTCAGGTATGCATGTAACTCGATGTCTGCTTGCACTAGCTGAAAAGCTTATTTCACAGTGATGAATGATCTAACAATGGAGGCCTGAATGGTGACCTATAACAATTCTAAGAGAGAGGAGAGTGTTAGCTGCCTTGGTTGATGTAAATAATTCTGTATATTAATGCCTTATTCTACTTTTATTCTTTCTTTCTTTTTTTCATTTTCTTTACACTTTACTCTGAAGGCAAACAAAAAGAGTTGTTTTCTCACATATGTGGCATATTTGATGAGGATAATTATAAAATGCTTAACCATGAGGCTTTCCATTTTATCTTAAAAGCTGTAATATTAGAAGAGCTATATATATCTGTGTTGTTATATATCTCTGAATGAGAATAACTAAAAAGATCATCTTGTTTCTGATTGTACTAAGTTTCTGCTATCCCTGTGATTGTTATTATATAACTGTGAATGCAAATCCTCCTGGAATATAGTCTGTTGAGCTTCTCATATTTTTTTAAACAGATTCTGTGGCAAGTTCATCTTGCAGGTCCTAAATGATAGATCTGTTCTAACAGTACCGTGTGGCTTGCATTAATGAGAACCCTACAAAGGCTCAGACTTTTCCCTGTCAAGCCAAAATATGAGGTATGCTTCTATCCATGCCGAAATGAAATTTCCAGTCACATTATCTGAGTTGCAAATGCCAATTTGCTTAGTGTGTAATGCATGGATTGGTGGACTGTGTTGGGAGGCATTTTGTGTAGGCTTGTCTTTTCTCTAGGGTGGTTCCAAAGTCATGCATTTGACAACCATTAAAAGCCTAAAAGGAGGGACCATGTGCCTTTGCATTCGATCAATGGATAGAGGCACATGGCTGCCCTTTGTACTGTGGCCAGATGAGTCCCCTCCCAAGGCTATTAAGCATTCATTTATGGCTGCAAATTTTGTGGACAAAGACTTGTGGACTTCCACCTCTTCCGACCCCTTTGCTAACCTAAGGCTTAGTGTACACTGTTCCTCCATGTTTGAGCACTGCTGGACTCAGTGGTTGGTATTCTTTGGACTCTCATCCATGTTATCTCCAGCTATCTTGTTAGTTCTGGAAAAGCTTAGTTCAGCAAAGTCACTATTTAAGCATGTGATGCTTGGATAGGATACTGTCACTGTCACTGCTCATAAAGAAGCTGAGGGCTTAGGGACTGAAGACTTTCTCTGAATGGGTAGGATGGTTTATGGAGCCTAAATATGTGGAGTTAAACCCTTCTTGGTTTGTTAAGGTTGGGCTTAACATTAGATGGTCATGGAGACTTCTGCTTAAGTCTATGGATGAACTTCTGACTGAAAATTCTATAATCATGTTGCTAATGATTTCAACACAGATGTTATTAAAGATAGTCGGCTCTTCAATATTTCCTCACAGAAAAAACCTACCTACTTGGTGGTTGAACCTAAGCTCAGCACCACGAGGGTTATAACATTTATCCAATCTGGTAGTTGGAATTCTCAGTTGCTATTGAAAGCGTGTTTAGTCTTGATTTCGTTGACATCGTTGACAGGGCAAAAAGTATTATGATTGTTATCCAGTCTAGTGTTCGATCATGATTTCATTGATAAGGTCAAAAGTATAAGGATTGCTGTTGTGTTGGGATGATGATAGATTGATAATTAAGGTTCAATTCTATGGGCCTATCTTCTGCTAAGTTAGCATACAAATTCATTAGAGATGCTTGGATTTTGGAGAAGTAAAAGTGGTTGCGGAGGATCTCTCTATATGCAAATTCCTTGTGGATTTTATGGAACCACTTGTTTTTCCCCTTCTTTTGTAAATATTTTATCAAGGATTGTTATACGTGATGATTAATACTTATCATCGATCGATCATGTCATGGATCCACTGGTTCAATATAATATAATTGAATAGGAAAGTAATTTCTGATTGCATAGCATTTGGAAATAAGGAGGCTTCAAATGTTCTTTACCACAAGGTAAAGGGTCTACAGAAGGAATAACCGTGTAAGAGATGCAGAGTCAAAATCAAAAAACCAAATTTGGGGCTTAATTTGATTCATGGTATAGCAGCAATCATCACTTGGAAGGAAAAGGAGACAAAGATATGCCCCCAATAAGGAGCCTTTTCAACTAGGATTTGCCTATGATGTTACTTAATCTTAGTCTTAATCTGCAACAATGACTCTGTAAGTATGCTTTCAAGAACCCTAACAACAATATTATTGAAAACCCGATAAAGATATGAAGTTTTAAAACCTTTGCAAATCTAAGAAGGGTAAAAATAAACTTAGGCTTACATTAAATCCCATATCATTAGAAGAGCAAGGAATGGTATATTTTGCTTGGAATGAGTAGGCAAAAAATTGTCTAATCTGTGAAATAATTTCATGAGTTTAATTGACAATTTATGTTGTAAACTGACAAAAAAAAAAAAAAAAAACCAAAGTCTTCTGAGCATGGAATTGTCCCATGTAAATAATAAGATTAATCATTATTTATAGCAAATTAATCAAAACCTTGATTAATCATAAAAAATAAAATATTAAAAATATTTATGTGTATGAGATAAATAGAGATGGACTGAAAGGATATTCTCATATGGCTAAGGATTGGAAGGGTCGATTATATATACTAAATTTGACTTATAACCTAGATGACTAAGCCTAATTAATATCTAATTCATAATCAAAGTTCGACTTAGACTAATCATCATTCGGGTTCTGATAGGAAAAGAGTATAATTTCCATCATCAAAGTCCCTCGAAGTTAATACAATGCCAGTTATACAGCTTCTTGATCATGAAAATGTTACCTAGACAATTAGAACCAAACTTTTAATAGCTTATATTTCTACTTGAACCCTTAATTTAACAGAAGTCAGTTTATTAGAAGGAACAACTACCTTATTGTCGCAGCTAATTCTGAGTGCTAATAAAAACCATCGATCGATCATAAAACTGGCAAGAATCTAAACAAAGGGTACGACAACTTTGACAGCATTCATGGTCCAGTTCAGGAAAGGAGACATTAGCCGGTGGTAGACTTGGTCACCACTGGCTAATGAGAAAGGTTTAGGTACTGTGGGGAGCTTTACATGAGGGTAGAGATGGGATTACCGCAATGTAATCTTCACAAAGCCATTCAAATAATCCAGTAATTATACATCATAGCTAGTGGTGTGTGCCCCCAATAACTATGGATACCCTCTCAACTTATCTCTTCCTCATCAAATATAGGTCGAGAAGGTAGGTCTAGTCTCTCGATAGATTTATGAAGGTTGCATGATGTCAAATGTACTATGATCCAATTTAATAATAATATCATTAGATTTTAATTCTAACTAAAGATTTTTGCATAAAAATTTTCTAATAAGGTGAACAAATTGAGGTCATCATCTTAATTGAGAAGGTGGCGGCCAGCTAAAAAGAATAAGTAAACTAAGACGACATCAACATGCTCGACCTCTATAGGCTTCCCAGTGACAGATCGATGTAGAGAACTGTAAGCAACCAGGTCATCCTTCGCAGCGTTTGTTCTCGATCTGATTGGCTTAAAAGAAGACGTGAATGAACAAGAAATCCATATCTCGGAGGCACAAAAGACATGATTGGATAAACATACACCCCAAAGCACAATTGACTGAGAGATTGAATCAATTAAGTCCCCAGCATATCAACAATGATTTCCTGGATCATTAGTATATTTCTGCAATCATATACATGAAAATTATCTCCCGAGAAAGAGAACACTGTCATTTGATTGTTCTTATTATTATCCTAATGGACGCTCCACGTGCAACAGCTATAATTGCGTCGCATTGAATGTGCGAGATGGAGACTGCCCATTAATTATCGATGAGAGGAAGCAGATAAAGCAAGCCATTTAATTGCGAGTATAGTCAATACTAATAATGATTACTTACACAGTGTCTGTATGAAGATAACATGCTATGTATGTTATTGATGTGTCTGACCAACAAACAGTAGGCAGGATAAGAACCCTTCAGGCCTGGCAAGTGTCCAGCTTGCCAAGTATGACACTATGCTGACACTGCTGCAGTGTCATTTACTGTTACTGCCTCCACTGCACCCAGGTCACTGCATGTCACAGAGAGTTGATGCCCACAGAACACCAGAACAATTATTGCATGCACCACCAACCATTCGTAGAACAAGAAAGAGAGAGAGAGACAGAGAGAGAAGACAAAGAAGTATAAGAAATGGCTATGTTGTCTGTGTTGTTTTTTGCTTGTATTGATCCGCTCGGGCATTGAATCAGCTTCAATCTCTAGCTCGCCTTTGCCTTCTTACTCCATCGCCAGTTGCTCATCAATGTGATGTACAGGTTTGCCGTGTGTTAATGTGTATCGTGATTCCCAGGTTGAAGGGAGAAATTGAGGTCGATGCATGGCTTCTTTCTGGGACCGTTGACCGGCACGTGCGTCGCGCACCTGGGGCACCGCGGGTCCACCGTGGAGATGAGCACGTAGAGGAGGCACACCGGGCATGCCGCCACCGCCATCATCCGCCCACCCGTGTCCTCGGCCTGCCGCTTGGTAGATGAGGAGGTGAACGGCGGGGAAGGGGAGAAGCCGTCGGGCCGGGGGAACAGGGGCTCGGTGGTGGCGACGAGGCGCGACTCCCGTTCCAGCGCGGACTTGACCTTCTCCAGGGTGCAGACGCTCTGGTACTCGACGTGGACGGCGGAGGTCGCCGCCTCCAGCTTGAGGCTGAGGGAGGCCATGGAAGGCGACGGCGGGGAGAGGTTGAGGTCGTGCACAATGCGTGTGGCAGGACTGCGCTCGCGCTGTTGGAGGTACGTCTTCCCCGTCTGCAACCATGGAAATCGGGGTGTTTCTTAGTCGAACTGAAGCAAGAACGACGCAAAAACTCATCTTTTGAGCCGAGAAATGATCCAAACCAGCGATTTCTACATTAGTATTTGGGGAAATTTTGATTCTTGGGAAGGAAACCAGAGATTACCTTTTCCTCTTCGCCACGAAAAGGAAACAGAGGAGTAGACAAAGGGAACGAGGATTTCGAGCGGGTGCAAAGGTTGGTGATCCGAGAAACAAGATATTCGCGCCGCAGAGATCGAGGGTTTACGACCGGAGTGTTCGAAAAGCCAATCAAGAAGGAGATTCGAATGACCGACGCAAAAGGTTCGCAATTGATTCTCGAGGACAATTCAAATCCCGGCAAATTGCCTCGACCAACAAGAAAGACCAGATTTTCAGGTACCGTAAGAGGAGGTCGACCGGTCCCAGTCGCAAGGAAGCGAGATGGATAGAGCTATGAACAACGACATACCGAGAGATCGAGGCGCCTCTCCCCGGCGGTCGGGACCTGAAGCTCGAGACCCACCTCCCCGCCGAGCAGGTCACGCGTGACGAGCTCCCTCTCGCCCTCCCCTTCCTCCTTGCATCCCGCCAGCGTCCGCGCCGAGGAGCTCACCTCTGCGGCCATCTCCACCACCTAAAACATTAGGCTGCCCTTTTGGTCTCCGACTCCCCAAATCCTCCAAGAGGAGGAGAAGAGTATAACAGAGGCAAATAATTACTATAGTGAAGCCAACTTCAAAGAAATACATTAATTTTATTGGCACCATCTAAATAATTTTTATGGAAAATAGAGAATAAAATAATATATATTTCTGAAAAATTCCAAAACTATCAAACGTACATTTTAGAATAATATATCAAATAATCTGAAAAATCATATCACAAATACAGCTAGTTAGATTTACCTTATGAGAAGAAGTTGACGTCCTGATCAACTCGATGTGGTCCAAGCCTATATGCACAAGGTTGTTTGGGTGTCTTCAAGATGAAAACATTGAATTTTCGAGGTACCACTTACATGAATTATTATCTCCATAATAATTCACTCGACTCATCGACTACGGATGTACTAGGTCACTACGCCGTAGTCCCTAGATGATACAAAGGAATCCAATCCATTGGACCTATCTATCATCAGTTACTGTATACCTATAGTCCTTCATACATCTAATATCCCAGAGACCATATACCGGGCATGGTGCTATCAAACCCATATGGTTTTTGCTCGAGTCTCACTCTAATCGGATTTTCCCAAAGAACTCTTTCTCTCTTAATCCGAATGACCCTAGCTAGAGATTTGTCTGAAGAAGAACATATGATACGGGGGAGAGTGTAGAATGGATTTTGGAAGAAAGCCAATAGTAGGAAAGGAAAGAACTCATGGCAAAACTTTAATAAGATTGAAAGGAAAGCTCACCACCAAGTTTAAAATCATAGAGGGATACAAAAAGATCACCACCCCAAGGATAATTTTGAGATATATTCCATGTACTCCAATAAGGTTTGTAACCTAGTTGATGCATTCAAGGGTATTGTACCCATCGGTTATAAGTGAATCTTCAAGAAGAAGATTGGAGTAGATGGAAAGGTAGAGACTTATAAAGCAAGGTTAGTGGTTAAGGGGTATCATCAAAGGTAAGGTGTTGACTATGACGAAACCTTCTCACCCATAACTCGATAGATGTGAAAACCACGTTCCTCAATGGCCACCTCGAAGAGGTGTATATGATACAACCTAAGGGATTCATGTCCAAGGACTGCCCAGATAGGGTGTGTAGTTTGCCTATGTCCATTTATGGACTGAAGCAAGCTTCCTAAAGTTGGAACATAAGATTTGATAAGGTGATCAGATCTTATGACTTCGTTAAGAACAAAAATGAGCCTTGTGTATACAAGAAGGTATGTGAGAGCGCTATCACCTTCTTGGTGTTATACGTAGATAACATACTGATCATTGGGAATGATGTAGGAATGTGGTAGAACTCTTACAAATTATAAGCTTGGGGTTGATCTCTTTAGGAGATCGGCCTCCTTGGAACTTTATAGGGGTTCCTCCCACTAAGTTGCTGCTCAAAGGCTGCAAAAAATATTCATCTATTCCTTATCAAAAGAGGATGAATATATGACTATTTATAGGGTTTTTAAACCCTAACTCATAATAGGACTCCTACTCAATTAAGACTCATACTCAAGACTCCTAATAGGACTCTTACTCAAGACTTTTATTCCTTTACAACTCCTAATTCTTCTCTAAGAAATAACCTCCAACCTTAGCCGGCCTCTTCACCTCTTTAGTAAGGGTCGACTTTGATAGATTTTACATAAATGCCCTCTTAATTAGGACTCTCCTAACTAGAGTCCTAATATACCCGCCCTCTTCAAATCAGCCTTGTCCTCGAGGCTGACAATAAATGAATTCTCGGAATTTGATCTTCAAGTCATCATAGTTCTCCTAAGTGACACATTTTGCTGGTACCGCCCTCTTCAAATCAGCCTTCCGAGGCTGACAATAAATGAATTCTCGGAATTTGATCTTCAGTCATCATAGTTCTCCTAAGTGACACATTTTGCTGGTAAGTTTGCCCATTGTATTGCACTTCAATAGTGGGTCGTCATCGTCGAGTCATGATTTGTCGATCAATAATGGCACTCGATTTGGTATGAAGTTCTCCTTAGGTAGTCATATTTGGTGGCTGGCTTTAGGCTGTCTCTAAGCACCTATTTACTACTTTCGTCTGGTCGTTGGTTTGCGGGTGATACGCTGTACTCCTTTTCAATTTAGTGCCCTTATAGCGTAATTCTTTTGAGTCCCATTTGTATTGAGCCACAGAGCTTGGTGCTTCCTCTAATTTTTTTATGATCTTACGTGATTAAATTTGAATCCAATGCTTACATTATTGAACAACCACACAAAAACACCTCTATGATTATCCTAAAACAAAATAATATATACACTATTGATATTGATGATCTTTGTAATGAAATATGTTTTTCGATTTTGAATGACGATGCTTAGCTTTGGCATAGGAGATTAGGTCATACTAACATAAAACTAAGCTCTCAAATCTCATCCAAAAAACTTGTATGAGGTATTCCTAACATTAGGTTTGTTAAAAATATTATGTGTGATGCTTGTCAACTAGAAAAATAAATAAAATATAGTTTTAAACCAAAAAATCAAATAAGCACCCTTAGACCATTGCAATTGATCCATATGGATTAATTTAGACCAATTGATATAACAAGCCTAGCCTAGAGGTACGAACTACGTCTTAATTGTGGATGATTATAGTAGATACAATTGGACATACTTTTTGGCACACAAGAGTGATTGATTTAGGTATTTTTTAAGTTTTGTGAACTTATTCAAAATGAAAAAGGTTTTATGATTTCATCAATTCGAATTGTGGCAAATTTCAAACTAGTAATTTCTAAAATTTTTGTGAATCTAATGGATAAAACTATAATTTCTCTACTCCGAGAAATCCTCAACAAAATGGAGTAGTAGAAAGAAAAAATAGAAATATATAAGAAATAGCAAGAACTATGTTAAATGAACATAGCCTACCCAAATATTTTTGGGTCGAAGCCATTAATACGACATGCTATGTCATGAATAGGATTCTAGTAAGACCATTACTTTTCAAAACTCCTCATAAATTATGGAATAACAAAAAACCTAATGTTTTATATTTTAAAGTTTTCGATTGTAAATGTTTTATCTTGAATGGAAAAGATGCCTTAGGAAAGTTTGATGCAAAATTCAATGAAGGCATTTTTCTTTATTATTCTTCTATTTCTAAAGCCTTTCGTATATTTAATAAAAGAACTTTTGTTATAGATGAGTCTATTCATGTTGTCTTTGTTGAATCTCGGATTTTGATGATGAAACCAATTGATACTGTTTATGATTTTATCTGTGATTTAAGTGACGTAGGAAGCTTCGATCGGGGAGAAACAATTAAAGTAGGAAGAATCATGTTAGGTTGGAGAAAAACATGTTAGAAGATTGGACATCTTGCCGAAGGATCGGTCGATATATCGACAGAAGGCTTTAGGCCATAGGTTCGGGCATCGGGTCAAGAAGAGCATATATTGCGCTAAGGAAATCGGAGTTACGGAGGTCAATTGGCCGATTGGGCAATAGGCCACAAGAGAGGACGATGCGTCGAAGAATCGAATGAAGAGTCGATGAACCATTGATATGCCGGACAATATTTGATTAGCTTAGTAATAATTATCTAGATCGAAGTGGGTTTTAAGTGTGCAGGATTAACTATGATAGCAAGTCATATAGCAAAATGAAGTCCCGGATTCAAGAACGAGATTTCATTGGGAGTTTGAGAGTTCGTCGCAAGTCCAAACATTCGTTGAAAGGTCTATCGGAATTGATCGAGAAGTCTAGGAGCTTGCTAAAGAAGCTTATCGGAACTCACCAAGAAGATCGTCGTGAAGTCCAGAAGCTTGCCGGGAGTCCATTGGAGCATTGCCGAGAGATTGTCAGAAGTTCGCCAAAAGATCGTTGAAAGCTTGCCGGAAGAAACCAAGACTTACCGGACTTAATTAGTTTAGTGTATGCCTTAAAATTTGTAGTTAGCACATAATTAGTTTCTAATTGGGCCAACTTAATTAAGGGCTAGTTGGGCCCAAGTTTGGGTTGTCTTGGGCTAAGTGAAAGGCTCAAACAGTGACCCAACAAGTGGCATCGTCATGGCACAATCTCCGAGACTATGTTAGGTGGTGGTACCGCCTAGACACAGTCTCCAAGAGACTGTCAGGAGGTGGTACCACCAGTCTAGGCAATGGTATCGGCTAGTGGCAGGGTGTTAAGCAGAGGTACCGCCCAATATCAGTGTTAGTATCAGTGCTACAAGCGATGGTACCGCCAGTACCCGGAGGACCTGGGATGAGACATTTTTAGGCTCTAAGTTTGAATCTACTTGAGGCCTATAAATACCCCTCTTATCCCTGATTAACATACATAAGCATAGAGAACTTGAAAGTGAGAAAAAGTTGTAGAAATTACTTAAGAGATCCCCTCCTCTAGCTTAAACTTAGAATTCTATTTAGAGAGGAGTGTGTGCTTATAAAAGGTTGTCTCCTAAACCTGTGAAAATGAGAAGAGGGGTGTAAAACGGTAGTTGGTCTTCGCCCATTGAAGGAAGACTGATAGTGGATGCCGGTGGCCTTAACGAAGGAGGAATCGGAAGTGGATGTAGGTCATGACGACTGAACCACTATAAAATCTAGTTTACATTTCTGCTTTACTATTTACATTTATTGTAAACTGTCATTTTTCCTTTTTACTCTAACTGCACACTCTTATGAACATGTTTTAAGTTAAATACATTTCTGAAATCAATTTTTATCATACAAATTAATGTTTTTATCGCTGCACTAATTCTCTCCCCCCCCCCCCCCCCCCCCCCAAAAACCTTTCTTAGTGTTAGGATTGGGGTCAGCACTAAGAGGGGGGGTGAATTAGTGCAGCGGTAAAATAACATCGGTTTAAAACTTCGTTTCGATAAAACCAATTTCCGACATAAAACCATTTCGTAAATATTTTAACTTGAAACATGTTCGTAAATATATTGAAAGTAGTGAGCTGTTAAAGAGGTTTGCAGTAAAGATAAATTGCTCAAAGAAATGCAAACTAGTTTTAGAGTGGTTTGGTCATCATGACCTACATCCACTTTGCCGATTCCTCTTCCATCGAGGCCCCTGGCATCCACTATCGATCTTTTTTCAATAGGCAAAGATCAACTACCCTTTTACACCCCTCTTCTCCTTTTTACGGGTTTAGGAGACAACCCTTATAAGCACTCACTCCTCTCTTAAAGAGAAATATAAACTTAGAGTAGAAGAGGAGGATTCTCAAGATATTGCAGTAGTGTTTTCTCGCTTTTGAATTTTCTGTGCTTATCTTTTTTACAAAGGGATGAGAGGGGTATTTATAGGCTTCAAGTGGATTCAAACTTGGAGCCTAAAAACATCTCATCCCGGGTTTCCCGGGTGCAAGCGGTACCACTGCCCAGTCTGGTGGTACCACCACCCAGTCTGGCGGTACCACCGCTTGGCACTAGGCGGTACCATTGCCTGCAGCCTTCTCAAAGGCTGTGTTTGAGTAGTACGACCGCCTAACATAGTCTCAAAGATCATGCCACGACGGTGTTGCCTCTTGGGTCACTATTTGGGCCTCTCATTGGGCCCAACACAGTCCTTACATGGGCCCAACTGACCCCTAATTAGGTTGGCCCAAATCTAAACCCAATTACGTGCTAACTATGATTCCTAAGACATATTCTAAGCTAAATAAGTCTGTAAGTCTAGTTTCTTTCGGTGATCTTCTGACGATCTCTCGGCAATGTTCCGGCGAACTCCCGATAAGCTCTTGGACTTCACGACGATCTTCTTGGCGAGTTCCGACTAGCTTCTTTGGCAAGCTCTAGGACTTCTCGGTCAATTCCGGTAGACCTTTCGATAAACGTCCGGACTTCCGACAAACTCTCGAACTCCCAATGAAATCGCGTTCTTGACTCCGGGACTTCATTTTGCTTTATGCCTTGCATCGTTGTTAATCCTACACATGTAAAAACACACTTCAATCTAGACAATTAATACTAAGCATTATTCATGTTGTATGACATGTCATTGGTCCCTCAATGCTTCATCCGATTCTTCGACGCATCGTCCTCTCTTGCGGGCAGTTGACTCCGCAACTCCGATATCCTTAGCGCAATATCCACTATTCTTAGCCCGAAGCCTTCTATCGATACGTCGAACGATCCTTCGCTCGACGTCCAATCTTCTGACATGTTTTCCTCCGGCACAATATGATTCTTCCTACTTTAATTGTCTCATTCTGATCGAAGCATCCTGCGTTACTCAAAACACAGATTAAAACATAAACACTTATCAATTGGTTTTATCATCAAAATACGAGATTCAAAAATCTTTCCCTTTTTGATGATGACAACCAATTAATGACGGAGTTAAAATATACTCCCAGAGTTTAAACAAACTCTCCCCTTATCAATATGTCATATTGATAGAACCTTGAATTCAAGCTGAATTCAAGTCATTGCAAATTTCATCTTGAATATTTGCAATACGTCATCATGCATAACATGATCATACTTCTCCCCCTTTGTCATCAACAAAAAGGAGAAGTGTACCTTTCATGTGTTTGGACATAATTTCAAATTATTGCATGAAAAACATAATATCAAGTTTTATCATAATGCAATTTGTAGCTAGAAAATCCTCAATTTAGCAAGTGTTACATCATGCAAGCTATCAAGTTTTAGATATGCAAGATAATAAGATTGCAAGTTTACAACATACAAGCTAGCAAAAATTTTACAACATTTTAAAACATGCAAGCTAGCAATTTTGAGATGTTCAAGAAAGCAACTCTTGCTTCTTGAAATATACAAGTTTGTAAATTTTGCTAGATATGCAAGTTAACATTTTTTGCTTCTTGAGATAAGCAAGATAGCACTTTTTTGCTTCTCTTTTGAGATGAGCAAGCTAACATGTTTTTGCACTCTTTTTGAATTGTGCAAGCTAGTAAATTTGCTTTCTAGCAAGTTTTGCTCCACCTTTGTCATTGTAAAAAAGTAGGGAAGAATACAATTTTGTATCTCTTTATCCCTTTACATCAATTTCTAAATCATGACAAAGGTAAGTATCAATCTTATTTGTGCATCTTTATATTTTCAAATTAAAACATGTACAATTTCAAAACCATACATTTCATTTTTCATGCACGATACCGAAAAATAAATCAATCATCATTATGAGCATATCATACATGATACTAAAATATTAAAATTTTTAAGCATTTATCAACATTTTCAAACATTCATCATTTAAAGCATTCATGATACCAAACATTAAATCAACATTTTTAAGCATTTATCACTTCATGATTGTTGGTACTAAACATTCAACTTTAAATAATCAAGATCATCAAAATCATTTGCAAGAGATTCAAAATGAAATAAATAAATTTATCGATCTCTTGAAATGCTAACAATTTCTTTTCTCCCCTTTTATCATTGTAAACAAGAAAAAAGAAGGGAAGAACATAATGGAATAAAATATTTCAATCATTTCAAGGCATACAAGCCATAAATACAAAGAAATCATATCATGAAAGATAAGACCATATAAATACCAAAAGACATGATTCACATTGACAAGTCTCCTCTTAAATAATTAAAAGAAAATCTTAGGAGATCAAATTATAAAGGATATTTAAAAGAGATTTTAAGTCATGAATTCTGAAAAAGATATTCTCTATAGTAAATCGCAAAAAGTAACATAGGGAAAAAAAATTCAATTTATGCATAATAAATTTTATGATTCAAATTCAAATCTTAAGTAATTCCAAGGAATCAAAATCATGATATAGTTAACAACTCATTCAAATTTAAATCATCAAATCAAAATTATTTTCAAGAAATTCATAAAAAAATGATCAAATAGATTCATCAACATCAATAAGATAGAGAAAAAAAAATTTCAAGAAAAATGCTTTTCTCTTTTTAGTTTTTTCAATTCATGTGATTTATTTCATGGAAGCGTGCCTTTTTCATTTATGTCAAATAAAAACATGCATCAACATTTAAAACCGAAAAATCAAATTTTATCATAACAAAGATCAACAAGCCATAAATCACGAAAGAAAATCATCATTACTTTGAGCATGATACCAAAACAAGGTTTCAAGTTTTCATGGTATAACATGTAATTCTATAACATATGATTTCAAATCATTACTACAAATTCTCATGCATAATATAAAATCATCAAGAATGATACAAAATCGTTTAACATTTTCATTACATCTTACATCATTATGTCATTAAAACATCATGCATTATTGCATAGAGCATTTTCAATTAAAATCATTTTGTTTGTTTATCATAACATGTAATTTTCATGATCACTAGAAAGGTAAGCATGATCCTAATTTTTGAATTTTCATTAATCATTAAACATGTAATTTCTTTCAAGAAAAATAATTTTTCTAAACTAAATTAAAAGTAATTCATGAAATGCATCATGTAATTTGAATTGAAAATAAACTAAGGGGGTTTCGTTTAAGCATTTTACCTAATTGACGAGGGTCACCAAAGCAAAGTTCGCCACTTCGTCTTCATCGATTTGCTCCTCATCATCGGAGGAGCTCGATTCATCCAAAGTCACCTTCTTCTTCTTGCATTTATAGCAAGTAGTTGCATTCTTTTTATTATTTAATTTTTGTTTCATGAACTTTTTAAATTTCATAGTGAGGAGTTTAAATTCACCATCACTTGAGTTTATGCTCGAGTGGTCTTCAATTATTCTTAGTTTGAAATCCTTCTTGTCCTTTGGAAGGTGGTTCTCAAGTTCTTCACGTGTATTGCATGTTATTTCATAGGTCATTAGAGACCTGATAAGTTCTTTGATCAAAAAAGTATTCAAAATTTTTTATTCTTGAATTGCCGTTATTTTCGAATCCCAATTTTTAGAAAGCAATAGTAAAATCTTGTTAACGAGTTCAAAATTAGAAAAGCATTTGCCAAGAGCTTTTAAACTATTGATGACATCCGTAAAATGGGTGTACATGTCGACAATGGTTTCGCTCGACTTCATTCGAAATAGTTCAAAATCATGCATTAAAAGATTGACCTTCAAAACTTTTAATCTACTTGTGCCTTCGTGAGTGGTTTCAAGAATGTGCCAAATGTCGAAAGTCGTTTTGCAAGTGGAAACCCGATTAAATTCAGTTTTATCTAAGGCGCGAAATAAGGCATTTATAGCCTTTGCATTTAAAGAGAAAGTCTTCTTCTCCAAATCATTCCAATGGTTCATTGGAAGAGAAGACCTTTGAAAACCGTTTTCAATAATATTCCATAAATCAAGATTCAAGGAAAGCAAGAAAACTCTCATTCGAGTTTTCCAATATGTATAGTCCGTCCAATTGAACAAGGGAGGATGAATGAGAGAAAGTCCCTCTTGAAAGCCGAAAAGAGCCATTTCTTTTAGGTGTTAAACTAAATGAGAAATACGAGGCTCTGATACCAATTGTTAGGATCGGGGTCGACACTAAGAGGTGGGGTGAATTAGTGCAGCGGTAAAATAACGTCGGTTTAAAACTTCGTTTCAATAGTTAAACATCTAAATGAGAAATACGAGGCTCTGATACCAATTGTTAGGATCGGGGTCGACACTAAGAGGTGGGGTGAATTAGTGCAGCGGTAAAATAACGTCGGTTTAAAACTTCGTTTCAATAAAATCAATTTTCGACGTAAAATCGTTCGTAAATATTTTAACTTGAAACACATTCGTAAATGTATTGAAAGCAATGAGCTATTAAAGAGGTTTGTAGTAAAGATAAATTACTCAAAAAAATATAAACCAGATTTTAGAGTGGTTCGGTCGTCGTGACCTACATCCACTTCGCCGATCCTCTTCCGTCGAGGCCACCTGCATCCACTATCAATCTTCTTTCAATAGGCGAAGATCAACTATCCTTTTACACCCCTCTTCTCCTTTTTACGGGTTTAAGAGACAACCCTTACAAGCACTCACTCCTCTCTTAAACAGAAATCTAAACTTAGAGTAGAAGAGGAGGATTCTCAAGAGATTGTAGCAGCGTTTTCTCACTTTTGAATTCTCTGTGCTTATCTCTTTTACCTAGGGATGAGAGGGGTATTTATAGGCTTCAAGTGGATAAAAACTTGGAGCCTAAAAACATCTCATCCCGGGTTTCCCGGGTGCAAGCGGTACCACCGCCTGACACTGGGTGGTGCCACCACCTAGGCTGGTGGTACCACCGCCTGCAGCCTTCTCAAAGGCTATGTCTGGGTGGTACCACGGTACCACTGCCTAACACAGTCTTGAAGACCGTGCCACGATAGTGCTGCCTCTTGGGTCACTATTTGGGCTTCTCATTGGGCCCAACACAGTCCTTACATGGACCCAACTGACCCCTAATTAGGTTGGCCCAAATCCAAACCCAATTACGTGCTAACTACAATTTCTAAGATATATTCTAAGCTAAACAAGTCCGTAAGTCTAGTTTCTTCCGGCGAGCTTCCGACAATCTTCTAGTGAACTTTCGATGATCTCTCGGCAATGTTCCGGCGGACTCCTGACAAGCTCCTAGACTTCACGATGATCTTCTTGGCGAGTTCCTACAAACTTCTTTGGCAAGCTCCAGGACTTCTCGATCAATTCCGGTAGACCTTTTGATAAACGTCCGGACTTCCGACAAACTCTCGAACTCCCAACAAAATCGCGTTCTTGACTTCGGGACTTCATTTTGCTTTATGCCTTGCATCATAGTTAATCCTGCACATGTAAAAACACACTTCGATCTAGACAATTAATACTAAGCATTAATCATGTTGTCCGGCATGTCATTGGTCCCTCAACGTTTCATCCGATTCTTCAGCGCATCGTCCTCTCTTGCGGCCTATTATCCAATCGGCCAGTTGACTCTACAACTCCGATATCCTTGGTGCAATATTCGCTCTTCTTAGCCCGATGCCAGAATCCATGGCCTGAAGCCTTCTGTCGATACGTCGACCGATCCTCCGGCTCGATGTCTAATCTTCTGACATGGTTTCCTCCAGCACAATATAATTCTTCCTGCTTTAATTATCTTATCCTGATCGAAGCATCCTACGTTACTTAAAACGCAGATTAAAATATAAACACTTATCAATTGGTTTCATCATCAAAATATGAGATTCAACACTTAGGGCAGACTCATTCCTAATAGTTTGTATTAGAGCCAGGTTATTTCTTGTTTATTTAACACCCAAGAGAAATGACTCTTTTCGGCTTTCAAGAGGGCTTTTCTATCGTTTGTCCTCCTATGTTCAATGGGACGAACTACACATATTGGAAAACTCGAATGAGAGTTTTCGTGCTTTCTTTAGATTTGAATTTATAGAATATTATTGAAAACGGTTTTCAAAAGTCTTATACTCCAATGAACGAATGGAATGATTTGGAGAAGAAAACTTTTTCTTTGAATTCTAGAGCTATGAATGCTCTATTTTGTGCTTTGAGAAAAAATAAGTTTACTCATATTTCTACTTGTAAAACAGCTTTCGATATGTGACATACACTTGAAATCATACACGAAGGCACTAGTAGAGTAAAGGATTCTAAGGTAAATATTTTGATATATAATTTTGAACTATTTCAAATGAAACCATGCAAATCAATTGTTGACATGTACACCCGTTTTACGAATGTCGTCAATGGCTTAAAAGCTCTTGGTAAATGTTTTTCGAATCTTGAACTTGTTAATAAAGTTTTATGATCTCTTTCTAAAACTTGGGATCCTAAAGTAACGTACATTCAAGAGGTCAAGGATTTGAATACTTTCCGCTTTGAAGAACTTATCGGGTCTTTAATGACCTATGAAATGAGCTTTATAACATATATTAACATGATGAACTTGAGAACAACCTCCTAAAGAACATGAAGGATTTTTTACTTAGAACAAATGAAGATTACTCGAACAAAAGCTCAAGTGATGATGAACTTAAACTTCTTACTATAAAACTTAAAATGTTCATTAAACAAGAATTAAAGAATAAAAATAAACTTAAAAAGATGTTGCCAAATAAGAAGATAGCACTCAAAGTGACTTGGGATGAAACGAGCTTTATGACATATATTAACATGATGAACTTGAGAACAACCTCCTAAAGAACATGAAGGATTTTGTACTTAGAACAAATGAAGATTACTCGAACAAAAGCTCAAGTGATGATGAACTTAAACTTCTGACTATAAAACTTAAAATGTTCATTAAACAAGAATTAAAGAATAAAAATAAACTTAAAAAGAAGTTGCCAAAGAAGAAGATAGCACTCAAAGTGACTTGGGATGAAACGAGTGCATTCGAAGAGCAAACCGATGAAGACAAAATGACAAACTTCGCTTTGATGACTCTCGATAATGAGGTGAAAAACTCAAACGAAACCTCCTTAGTTTATTTTGAAATTACTTGATGCATTTCATATGTTGCTTTTAAATTAGTTAGTAAAAAATTTTAATTAAATAAATAAAAGGGGATCATGCTTTTCTTTTTCTAGCTAATTTTGAAAATGATAATGACAATTGCATGTTTTATAAAAAAAATAACAAAATATTAGATATAAATCTAATGCTTGTACACTAGATAGGATTAATCTTATATATGTTTTTAAGAAGTAATAATATGTAATCATGTTGATTTTTGTATTGCTTTTCGATTTTGATTGAAGATGCCTTATGTTTAAGGAAACCATGCTTGATGTTTTAATGAAAATGTTAAGAGATTTGATATCATACTTAATATGTTTAAATTTTGAAATTATGCATGATGATTTTTATGATTCATGGCTTATTGATCTTTGTGGTAATGAAAGTTGCTTTTTCGGTTTTAAACAAGATGGAATGGTTTTCATATGAAAAACTTGAGCATATTTATATGAAATCAATCACTTAAAATAAAACACATAAAAAGGGAATATATTTTCCATCTCTATCTTATTGATTTTTCAATAAAAGACTAATGAATCCATGTATATTATGCTTTTGTGAATCTATTAGACTATGAAAATGAATTTGAATGGATTTTATCAAAATCATAATTTCTCAAGATTTATAACATGAAATCTTTTATGAATCAATATCTCTTATTTAATCTCTTATGTTTTTCTTTGTCATTTATTAAAGAGGAAAATAATCCAATTCATAATTTTGATTTCTCGATATTTGATACTTGAAATCTTTCTATGAATTAACATCATTTTCTCCTTGTTTCTTTTTGCTATTTACCAAAAAAGAAGATTTATCCTAACAAATCATGATATGCTACTTGACATCTTGAAAATTTATGACTTGAGTTTTGTTATGCATTTCTTCCCTTCTTCGTTCTTGTTTACAATGACAAAAGGGAGAAAAAAAATCACTAGCATATCAAGATATTGATAAATCAATTAATGTCATGATTTTGATGATTTGAATCTTAACGAGATTTTTCCAATCAAATCATGAACCTTCTCTTGATTTCTTAACTTGAGATTTTCTTTTATGAATCAAGATTTCTTACTCTTGATTTTCATATGATTCTTGTATTTTGAGAAAATTTTCTATACGAATCATGTCTATTGGTATTCACATGATCTTATCCTTCATGATATGATTTTTATAATTCCTTATATTCATGAAGTTTATCTCATCACCTAATTAACTTTTCTTGATATTCTTCATGTGATGATATGAAATTATGTATGAAATACTCATGATATTATATTGATGCATACAAATGAGAAGTTATGATCATACATGATAGGATGTAATGTAATTTGACATTTTGATACCATCATGATTGAAATATTTATGATTTGGAATGATACATGCAATATTTATGATTTTTTAATAAAATATGTGAAAGTCATCAACTATCATTTTCTAAAATGAAACCTTATTTCAATATGCCATATTGAAATAAGATTGATACTTTATCCTTGTCATGATGTGAAAATTGATGTAAAGGGAAAAAAATTATAGAATTATATTCTTCCCTTCTTTTTGATAATGACAAAGGGGGAGCAAAACTTCTTAGATTACTCAACTCTAAGAGAAACAAAAAAAAAAATTACAATCTTGCACATTGCAAAAGAAGCAAAAGTTTGCTAGTTTGTTCTAATATTTGTAAAATTTTGCTACCTTGCAAAGGAAGCAAAACATCACACTTCTCAAAAGAGAAGAAAGAACTTGCTATCTTAAACATCACCAAAAATTACTAGCTTACCTATCTTAGGAAGCAAAAATGCAAGCTTGCAAAATTTGTAATCTTACACATCTTTAAAATTAATAATGATTTGGAGATTATGCATATTGTAAAGTAATGAAAAAATTTGCTAGCTTGTATGTTGTAAAACTTGCATATTGTACAAATTGCTAGCTTGTAATCTAAAGAGAAGCAAGAAGTTGCTATCTCAAGAAAAGCAAACATGCTAAACTCGCACATCTCTAAAAATTGCTAGCTTGCATGATGATAAAACTTGAGATTATGTTTATAATGCAATGATTTGAAACTTGTTAAATGCACTTCTCCTTTTTGTTGATGACAAAGTGGGAGAAGTTATGATAATGATCATGCATGAAATGATGTATTGAAATTTTGATTATACATGATTTTATGATGATGTGATGCAAATATTCATGATGACATATTGCTTTGACTTGAATTCAACTTGAATTCAAGAGTTCTATCAATATGGCATATTGATAGGGAGAGTTAAGGTTAACTACATCATTAATTGGTTATCATCATAAAAAACGATGAGATTGTTGAATCTCGGATTTTGATGATGAAACCAATTGATACTATTTGTGATTTGATCTGCGTTTTGAGTGACGTAGGAAGCTTTGATTAAGGAGAGACAATTAAAATAGGAAGAATCATGTTCGGCCAGAGAAAAACATGTTAGAAGATTGGACGTCACGCTGAATGATCGGTCGACATATCGACAGAAGGCTTCGGGCCATGGGTTCGGGCATCAAGCTAAGAAGAGCATATATTGTGCTAAGGAAATTGGAGTTGCGAAGGTCAACTAGCCAATTGGGCAATAGGCCGCAAGAGAGGACGATATACTGAAGAATCGAACGAAGCGTCGATGAACCAATAACATGCCGGACAACATTTGATTAGCTTAGTAATAATTATCTAGATCGAAGGGTTTTAAGTGTGTAGGATTAACTACGATAGCAAGGCTTAAAGCAAAATAAAGTCCTGGAATCAAGAACGAGATTTTGTTCGGAGTTTGAGAGTTTATTAGAAGGTCTACCAAAATTGATCGAGAAGTCCAGGAGCTTGCTAAAGAAGCTCGTTCGAACTCACCAAGAAGATCATCGTGAAGTCCAAGAACTTGTTGGGAGTCCATTAGAATATTGCTAAGAGATTGTCAGAAGTTCGTCGGAAGCTCGCTAGAAGAAACCAAGACTTACCAGACTTAATTAGCTTAGTGTATGCCTTAAAATTTGTAGTTAGCACATAATTAGGTTGAAATCGGGCCAATTCAATTAGGGGCCAATTGGGCCTAAGTTTAGGCTGTGTTGGGCAAGTGAAAGGCCCAAACAGTGACCCAACATGTGGCACTGTCATAGCACAGTTTCTGAGACTATGTCAGGCGGTGGTACTACCCAGACACAGTCTCCGAGAGACTGTCAAAGTAGTGGTACTGCCAGTCTAAGTGGTGGTTGTTGAATCTCGGATTTTGATGATGAAACTAATTGATTATGTTTAGATGTTTAACTGCATTTTGAGTGATGCAGGTCTACTCGATTAGGATTAGATAGTTGATGCAGGAGGAATTGACGTTGCGCCGGAGGAGATCACATTAGGATATTGGACGGTAGAACGCTTCGGACGTCCGGCATCGAGCCAAGGAGAGCGGAATTGCACCAAGGATATCGGGGTTGCGGAGGTCAACCGCCGATTGGGCAACAACCCGCAAGAGTGGACGATGCACTGAAGAATCGGATGAAGCGCCAACCAATGACGTGCCGGGCAACAGAATGTCAATTCGCATTGTAATAATTGTCTAGATCGGAGTAGAGTTTTAGCTTGTGTATGCAGGATTAACTACGATAACGATGAAGACATAAAGCAAAACAAAGTGCCGGAGTCAAGCGCGAAGGATTCGTTGGGAGTTCGAGAGTCCGACGGAAGTCTGAAGGTTCGTCGGGAATGCTGCCGGAACTAGCCGAGAATGAGTAGGGAGCTTGCCGAAGGGTTTTCGGAAGCTCGCCAGAATGTACGTCGGAAGTTCGTGGAGCTCACCGAGAAAGATCGTAGCTTGCCGAAGAAGCTCATCGGAACTCGCCAAGATCAAATCGTGAAGTCTAGAAGCTTGCCGGGAGTCCGCAGAATGGTTTCCGAGAGTTTCTCGGAAGATCGCCGGAAGAAGTCTTGACTTGTGGACTTTGTAATAGCTTAGGAAATGTCTTTAAATTCGTAGTTAGCATGTTAATTAGGGTTAGGATTAGGTGTTAATCTTATAACCCATGTAGGGGCCAATTGGACCCGAGTTCGGACTGGTTTGGGCCAAGTTTGGAGCCCAACCAGTGAGCTGAAATAGCCAGGCGGTGGCACCGCCCAACACCCGAGAGCCAGGCGGTGGCACCGCCCAGTACACTGTCAGTGTCACAACTGACAGGCGGTGGCACCGCCACTGATAGGCGGTGGCACCGCTAGCTTCGGGAACCGAAGAGAATTCAAATTTTGGAGCCCAAATTTGAATCCTCTTGAGGCCTATAAATACCCCTCTATTCTCAGCTGAGAAAACAACTTTTGAGAAGCAATAGATTGAGATAAAAGCCTTAGCAAAGTCTTTAGCAAGTCTAGTTTTCAATTGCTTGAGTGTTCACCTCCTTCTTTCTCATTGAAACTTTGTAATTGTGTGAACCACTTGTAAAAAGTTGTAAGAGGGGTATTTGTCCTTCCTCTTCAAAGTGATTTGCTAGTGGAAGTTGGGAGCCTCATCGAAGAAGGCTTCGCAAGTGGATGTAGGTCATTTTGACCGAACCACTTTAAAATTGGCGTGTTCACTGGTTTGCATTTATTTATTGCACTTTACCTTACTGCAAACCTTCATACCTGCTTTACTTCCTTATTACTTTTGCTGCACACATTTACGAACACGCTTTCAAGTTAAGCACTTCCGAGTTCGATTTTTATCGTACGAAAAAGTTTCCAAAACTGACGTTTTAATCCGCTGCACTAATTCACCCCCTCCTCTTAGTGCCGCTCCAATCCTAACAATTGGTATCAGAGCCCGGTATTTCTCATTTTGGATTTACACCTGAGAGAAATGGCTCTTCATGGCTTTCAAGAGGGCTTTTCGGTTTTTTGTCCTCCGTTGTTTAACGGATTGGACTACACTTATTGGAAAACTCGAATGAGAGTTTTCTTGATTTCTATGAATTTGGATTTATGGAATATTGTTGAAAATGGTTTTCAACTTCCTTCTAAACCGATGAACGAAAGGTCGGATTTGGAGAAGAAGTATTTTTCTTTAAACGCAAAGACTATGAATGCCTTATTTTGCGCTTTGGACAAAATGAGTTCAATCGGATTTCTATGTGCGAAACAGCTTTTGATATTTGGCGAACACTTGAAATCACACATGAGGGAACTAGTAGAGTCAAAGACTCGAAAGTTAACATTTTATTGCATGATTTTGAGCTTTTTTGAATGCAACCAAGCGAGACTATAGGCGACATGTACACCCATTTCATGGATGTCGTCAATAATCTAAGAGTTCTTGTTAAAATTTTTTCGAATTTTGATCTCGTAAGTAAGATCTTAAGATCCCTTCCAAAAAGGTGGGATCCTAAAATAACCGCAATACAAGAGACAAAAAATTTAAATGATTTTCCATTAGAAGAATTAATCGGGTCACTAATGACCTATGAAATGACACTTTTGGAATATTTTGAACCCAATGAGCACTTGAACCACCTTCCAAAGAATAGGAAGGATTTAGAACTCTGGACAAATGAATACCACTTGAGCGATGACTCAAGTGATGAGGACAATGATGAACTTGAACTTCGAACACTAAATCTTAATAAGTTTATTAAACAAAAATCTAAAATAAACAATGAACTTGAATGGAGGAAGAGGCCAAAGAAGAGGAAGGCAACCAAGGATGAATCAAGAACTTCCAAAGGTGAAACGGCGAATTAGGCTTTGACTACAAGGAAAGTAACTCAACTCCCTTAATTTATTTTGAAATTACTTGATGTTTTCCATGATGCATTTTCTTTTTTTTGAATAATTATTTTTCTTAAAAATTGCATGTTTTATGTTAATGGAATAAAAAGTTAGATATAAATCTAATGATTGTAAACCTAGTGAGATTAATCTTATGTATGTGCTTGAGAAGCAAGAATATGTATTTTGATGATTTTCATAATGCTTTTCAATAAGATGCATGGCTTTTGTATGAAAGACTTGATATCTTTTATGTACATTATCTTTGTTTTTCAAACATGATGTATGGTTTTGACATAAGAACAAAAATTTGAGCATGCTATTATAAAATCAATCATATAAATTAAAACTAAAGAAGTTTTAGGTATCTATAAGAATCATTCAAAATTATGTTCAATGAAACCTTGCTTAATGTTGTAATGAAAATATTAAAGTTGTGATACCATGATATAACGATTTTATGTATAAAATTTTAAAGTTATACATGATGATTTTTGTGATTTATTGGTCTTGATGGTTTTATGACGAAATTCATTTTTCGATCCTAAACGTTGATGCATATTTTTATTTGACATAAATGAAAAAGCATGCTAACATGAAATCAATCACTTCAAATGAAACACTTAAAAAAGGGGGAAAATATATTATCAATGAAATCATGAATCTATTTATGTTATGAATTTTGTGAACCTTAAAAATGATTTTGATGATTTAAATTTGAAATGAGTTTTATCAAAATCATGATCTTGATTTCTTGGAATAACATGAGATTTCCTTTGACAATCATTTTGATTATTTAAAAGGAGATTTGTCGAAATGATTCATAGAATTTTGGATTCATGAAATGATCCTTCATTTGTTTATGAGATGGTTGAAATCTTTGTACCTTTGAATTCTTTCCCTTCTCCCTTCGATTTTTAAATTTATACATGTTATATGTTGAAGATTTGAAACCATGTTTTGATATCATACATACCCAAGAAATGTTGATTTGACAAATTGAATGAATTAAAAATGAATGATGAATTTTCTCTTGAATATTACTTGTGATATTTTTTATGAATCATTATCTTGATTTCTCGATATTTGATATATGAAATTTTATAATGAATCAAGATTTTTCTTTAATCAATCTCCTAAGATTTTCTTTTGATTATTTATGAGGAGGTTCTTCAAAAAGAAATCATGCCTTTCGGTATACACATATTCTAATCCTTCATGATATGATTTTTATGCAATTGCTTGTGTTCATGAAAATATTCATCTCATCATCCAATTAATTCTTCTTGATATTCCTAATATGATGAAATGAAATTATGCATGAAATACAAATGAGAAGTTAATTACCATGAATGTAATGAACTTTGACATTTAGATACCATCATTTGAAAAGCTATGATCATGTTACCAAAATAATGTATCATGAATGTTTGAATATCATGTATAATATGCTCATAATGATGATTGATTTATTTGTATCATGCATGAAAAATGAAAGGTATAGTTTTGAAATTGTGCAATTTGAAAATATGATGATGAATCTTGTGATTTACGTATTATTGATTTTTATCAAAATGAAAGTGCCTTATTGATCTTTATTGTAATAAATCTTACACTTTCGATTTTAAATGATGATACATGTTTTCACAAAAGACTTGAATACCCTCACATGAAATCAATTGTATGAAATGGAAATGAATTTTCTATCCTATTGAGATTAATGAATTTATTTTACCAATCTTGTGAATCTCATAAAAATAAACATGATGAATATTTTGAAAATAAATGAGTGTATCATACATTTGGTCTTAATGATTTCTTTTGAACATACTTTTTGAAATCATACTTGATGATGAATATCAAGATATTAAAAGGATGTTATCATGGAATCATGCTTGATGATTTGTTTTATGAAATTTACCTTTCCATCTTAAATGTTGACACTTGTTTTATTAAAGGTAAAGGCATGCTTATAAGAAGCAAATCACATGAATAGAAATTTATAAAAACAAAATGCGATCCTCTATCTTATCGACTTTTCAATAAATCTATGCTTGTCATGTATGAATTTATTGAATGTGACTTTGAGGATGATTTCGGATTTCACAAATGCTTGATTCATACTTATGACATGAGACACATTTTAAATATGAATCATGTTCAATGCTTCAATCATGTTATATCTCCCTTAATTCATGTTGTTCTCCTAGATTTATTTACTAAAGAGGAGAATCTTCCGAATGAATGAAATAATACAAATGAATCACTTATGCTTGAATCATGTTATATCTTTTTGAAATATCTTTTTAATGTGATGTTGATAATTTGAGATGCCTATTGGAATTCATGACATGAGATAATTTAATCCTTGACTTACTCTTTATATGGCTTGAGAATAGATGGTTAAAATCTTGCTTGATGAGTTGTTTTATAAGATTTTGCCTTTATGTCTTGAACTTTCATGCTTATCTTGATTTGGCATATAAAGGCTAAGGCATGCTTAGATGAAAAAGAATTACTTAAAAAATGCTTTTCCCATCTGATCGAGATTAATGATTTCATGATATTTTGTGAATCCCGAGATTGATTTTGATGACTTGATTATGAGTTTCAAGTTAACGATTTGATTTGAATAAGTTTTATCTAAATCATCATCTTGATCTTGCAAAATTGGAATCACAAATAATATCTTTTGGTATTCATGAATTGATACTCACAATATGAAAGTATTGGTATTCATGACTTGAATTTGATTGAAATATTGCATGCTTAAATTAATCATTCTCCTATGTTTCAAAAATTCTTTAAATGCCTTATGTGATGATTGAAAATTAATTTGCTTTATGATAAATCTATGTATACCATTTTGAATATCTTGAAAGTAATGTTGAGATTTTGATGAATTTGATGATTTGGTATTATGCATGCAATACTTTAACGTATGATAATGATGCACAAATAAGATTGATACTTACCTTTGTCATAATTGATGTAAAGGGTTTTCTCTTCTTTTTGACAATGACAAAGGGGGAGATAGCTAATTTGTACAAGTCAAGAAGATGCAAAAACTTGATTGCTAGCTTGCCTTTCTTAAGTAGCAAAGATTGCTAACTTGCTTATTTCAAGAAGCAAAAGTTGTCTTCTTGAACATCACTATCTTGCCTATCTCAATAAACAAAACATGCTAACGTGCACATCTAGCAAACTTGTATATTTTAAGAAGTAAGGGTTGCTTTCTTGAACATCTCAAAACTGCTAGCTTGCATGTTCTAAAAATATTGTAAAATTTGCTAGCTTGTATGTTATAGAAATTGCTATCATACTACCTTGCATATCTATGATGATAGCAAAATTGCATAATGATAAAACTAGGAGAGTATGTTAATTATGCAATGTGTTGAACTTGGATATTTCAAAAACTTGTAAATTGCAATAGGAAGCAAGAATCATGGGCTTACACAAGAAAGCTATCTTGCATTTGCTTTCGAAATTTTTGCTAGCTTGTATGTAGCAAAACTTGTATATCGTAAAAATTGCTAGCTTGTAGTCTAAAGAGAAGCAAACAGTTGTTGTCTCAAGAAAAGCAAACATGCTAAACTTGCACATCTTTAATTGCTAAATTGCATGATGATAAAATTAGATACTATGCTTATTATGCAATGATTAGAACTCATATCTCTAAACACATAAGAGTTGGGACTTCTCCTTTTTGTTGATGACATAGGGGGAGAAGTATATTGATGACTTCATGCATTGAATTGAATATTTTATATACTTGCATGATGGTTTAAATGTTTTTCATAACATGTGATGAATGTTGCTTGGATTTGGGACAATCCAAGTGTTCTATCAATGGCTTATTGATAGGGGGAGTTTGTTTAAACTCCGGGGAGTTAAGGTTAACTCCGGTAGTCATCAATTAGTTGTCATCATAAAAATGGGGGAGATTGTTGAATCTTGGATTTTGATGATGAAACTAATTGATTGTGTTTAGATGTTTAACTACATTTTGAGTGATGCAGGTTTACTCGATCAGGATTAGATAGTTGATGCAGGAGGAATTGACGTTGCGCCGGAGGAGATCACGTTAGGATATTGGACGGTAGAACGCTTCGGACGTCGGGCATCGAGCCAAGGAGAGCGGAATTGCACCAAGGATATCGAGGTTGCGGAGGTCAACCGCCGATTGGGCAAAAACCCGCAAGAGTGGACGATGCACTGAAGAATCGGATGAAGCGCCAACCAATGACGTGCCGGGCAACAAAATGTCAATTTGCGTTGTAATAATTGTCTAGATCGGAGTAGAGTTTTGGCTTGTGTATGCAGGATTAACTATGATAACGATGAAGACATAAAGCAAAACAAAGTGCCAGAGTCAAGCGCAAAGGATTCGTTGGGAGTTCGAGAGTCCGACGGAAGTCTGAAGGTTCGTCAGGAATGTTGCCGGAACTAGCCGAGAATGAGTAGGGAGCTTGCCGAAGGGTTTTCGGAAGCTCGCCAGAATGTACGTCGGAAGTTCGCAGAGCGCACCGAGAAAGATCGTAGCTTGCCGAAGAAGCTCATCGGAACTCGCCAAGATCAAATTGTGAAGTCTAGGAGCTTGCCGGGGGTCCACAGAATGGTTTCCGAGAGTTTCTCGGAAGATCGCCGGAAGTTCGCCGGAAGAAGTCTTGACTTGTGGACTTTTTAATAGCTTAGGAAATGTCTTTAAATTCGTAGTTAGCATGTTAATTAGGGTTAGGATTAGGTGTTAATCTTATAACCCATGTAGGGGCCAATTGGGCTCGAGTTCGGACTGGTTTGGGCCAAGTTTGGAGCCCAACCAGTGAGCTGAAATAGCCAGGCGGTGGCACCGCCGGTCTGGGCGGTGGCACCACCCAGCACTCGAGAACCAGGCGGTGGCACCACCCAGTACACTGTCAGTGTCACAACTGACAAGCGGTGGCACCGCTAGCTTCGGGAACCGAAGATAATTCAAATTTTGGAGCCCAAATTTGAATCCTCTTGAGGCCTATAAATACCCCTCTATTCTCAGCTGAGAAAACAACTTTTGAGAAGCAATAGATTGAGATAAAAGCCTTAGCAAAGTCTTTAGCAAGTCTAGTTTTCAATTGCTTGGGTGTTCACCTACTTCTTTCTCGTTGAAACTTTGTAATTGTGTGAACCACTTGTAAAAAGTTGTAAGAGGGGTATTTGTCCTTCCCCTTCAAAGTGATTTGCTAGTGGAAGTTGGGAGCCTCATCGAGGAAGGCTTCGCTAGTGGATGTAGGTCATTTTGACCGAACCACTTTAAAATTGGCGTGTTCACTGGTTTGCATTTATTTATTGCACTTTACCTTACTGCAAACCTTCATACCTGCTTTACTTCCTTATTACTTTTGCTGCACACATTTACGAACACGCTTTCAAGTTAAGCACTTCCGAGTTCGGTTTTTATCGTACGAAAAAGTTTCCAAAACTGACATTTTAATCCGCTGCACTAATTCACCGCCCCCTCTTAGTGCCGCTCCGATCCTAACAATGCTATCGCCCAGTGGTAGGGTGTTAGGCGGTGGTACCGCCTAGTGTTAGTGCTACAGGCAGTGGTACTGCCTAGCACAAGCGATGGTACCGCTAGTACTCAGAGGACCCAGGATGAGACATTTTTAGGCTCCAAGTTTGAATCTACTTGAGACCTATAAATACCCCTCTCATCCCTTGTTAATATACACAAGCACAAAGAACTTAAAAGTGAAAAAATGCTATAGAAATTACTTGAGAGATCCCCTCTTCTAGCTTAAATTTAGAATTCTGTTCAAAGAGGAGTGTGTGCTTGTAAAAGGTTGTCTTCTAAATCTATGAAAAGGAGAAGAGGGGTGTAAAAGGGTAGTTGGTCTTTGCCCATTGAAGGAAGACCGATAGTGGATACCGGTGGCCTTAACAGAGGAGGAATCGAGAGTGGATGTAGGTCACGACGACCGAACCATTATAAAATATGGTTTGCATTTCTACTTTGCTATTTACATTTATTGCAAACTGCCATACTTCCTCTTTACTCTAACTGCACACTCTTATGAATGTGTTTTAAGTTAAATACATTTTCAAAATCAATTTTTGTCATACGAAATTAACGTTTTTACCGTTACACTAATTCACCCCTCCCCCCCTCTTAGTGCTGACTCATTCCTAACAGTCTTTAATAAAGTTTTTAAATTTAAGAAAAATGATTTTGATGATTATCTTAATTTTGATATTTTGAATTTGAATGAAACCTTTCCTCCAACTAGCAACTTGGATGCATCTTCTTCTGAAACATCCTTACCTAAGGAATGGAAATACGTAGATGCTCATCCTAAGGAGCTAATCATAGGAGACACATCAAAAGGGGGTTCAAACTTATTCTTCTCTTAAGAATTTTTATCCCAACGCCGTTTTTCTTTCTCAAATTGAACCTAAATGCATTGACAAGGCCTTGAAAGATGATTCATGGGTTATCGCAATGCAAGAATAGTTGAACTAATTTGAGAGAAATGAGGTGTGGGAGCTTTTTCTGAGACCTAGTAACCATTTAGTTATTGGTATTAAATGGGTCTTTAGAAACAAGCAAGATAAATTTAGTATCATGGTTAGAAACAAGGCTAGACTAGTGGCCAAGGGTTTCAATCAAGAAAAGGTATCGATTATAAAGAAACCTTCGCTCTTGTAGCAAGATTAGAAGCTATAAAGATGCTCCTTGCCTAAGCTAGTAGTAATAATTTTAAGTTATTTCAAATGGATGTCAAAAGTGGTTTTCTTAATGGCTTTATTTCCGAAGAAGTTTATGTTGAACAACCTCTTAGATTTGAGAATGATAGTTTTCCAAATCATGTGTTTAAGTTAACTAAAGCTCTCTATGGATTAAAACAAGCTCCTAGGGCTTGGTATGAGAGGCTTAGTTTCTTCTTTATTCAAAATAATTTTATGAAAGGCAAGGTTGATACTACATTGTTTATTAAATATTTTAAAAATAATTTTCTTATTATCTAAATTTATGTTGATGATATCATTTTCGGGTCTTCAAGTAAATATTTGTGTGAATCCTTTGCCAAAAGTATGAGTCAAGAGTTTGAAATGAGCTTAATGGGTGAACTATCTTTCTTTTTAGGCTTACAAATCAAACAACTTAGTGATGGTATTTTTCTTAGTCAAATAAAATATATATTAGATTTGCTAAAACAATTTAAAATGGATAGTTCAAAGGCTATTAATACTTCTATGAGTATCTCCACTAAGTTATACATTGACGAAAGTAGAGAAAGCTTTGATCAAAAAGCTTATAAGGGTATGATAGGTAGTTTACTATACCTCACCGCAACTAGACCAGATATCATATTTAGCGTAGGACTTTATGCTAGGTTTCAATCTAATCCTAAGCTATCTCATTTAAAACAATTAAAAGAATTCTTAGATATCTTAAAAGAACCACTAATATAGGATTATGGTATCCAAAATATAAAAACTTTAAATTAATTGCTTATGCTGGTAAGGATTTTGCTAGATATAGAATAGATAGAAAAAGCACATCCGGAACATATCAATTCTTAGGTCATGCACTTGTCTTTTGGTATTCTAAGAAACAAAACTCGGTTGCACTATCTACGACCGAAGTCAAATACATAGCAGCTAATGCATGTTGCGTATAAGTTGTATGGATGAAAAATATATTAGAAGATTATAAGATTCACCTTAAGAATATTTCTATAAAATGTGATAACACGAGTGCAATATGTTTAACAAAAAATTCCTATTCAATACTCTAGAACTAAACATATTGACATTAGGCATCATTTAATAAGAGATCATATTAATATCCATGACATATCTTTAGAGTTTATTGATACGAAACATCAATTAGCTGATATCTTTACAAAACCTTTAAATGAACAACAATTTGATTTTATTAGAAGAGAGTTAGGGATGTTAAATTGTTTGAATGCATGAATTTGATGTATATCTTTTCTAGACTTTCTCGATTTTTTTTAAAAGTTTTCATGAAATTATTTCATTTTGTAAATAAGGCTTTCATGAAATCTGGTATATCAATCTACTTGGTATCAAATTTATTTCATACAAACTTAATGATTTTTGAACACTTAGTCCCTTCACTCATGGAATTCATTGACAAATGCATCTCTCACGAATTTTACTCTTGTGAATTTTTAATTGAGAATCAGATTTAATTTATGAAGTTTTATTGGTGGAATTCTTTTTTATCTTTTATATAATGCTCCTTTCCCATGAATTCTTCCTTACTCTTCTCATGAAAGAAGAATTTTATGAATTTTTAGTGTGTGATTATCACTTGCAAGAATGGCGATTTGATTTCATATGGATATCTTGATTCTTTTCCTGAATCCCTTCTCTTTATTAAAATTGAAGCATGATTTAATGAAACTCATCATTTCGATTTTGACTTGGTTCAAATCCTTTCATGAATTTGGTTCTTAATGGATTCTTTCCTTACCCTTCTTCCTCTTCTTCTTATTTTATGACAAAGGAAGAAAGAAACTTGCACATCTAAAGACGAACCAAAAAGCCTTTTCGCATCTAAAGTAAAAATGTTAGCTTATCCAAAAGAAGTTATCATGCAAAGTTTTTGCTTACCTTCATTTATGGCTTAGATAAATTGATTTGAAACTTGCTTGAATTTTTACTACACTTGTATTGTTGAATTATTCTCCTTTTTGTTGATGACAAAGGGGGAGAAATGTGGTAAATTGATGACAACTTCACATTTTAAATATTTGAAACAATGTGTAAAATGTATTGTATTGTAAATGCTTGAATGCTTTGCAAATGCTTGACATATAATTAGAATCATCAAATACATTGCAAATACTTGAAAAATATCAAAATGTTTACTTGGAACATATTGGAATGTGGTATGATTACTTGTAAATGTTTTATTCTTAGTTTCATATTTGATTTCATATCAAAATGATAAATGTCTATCATTATGATGAATTGTCAAAATCACCATGCTTTATTTCATATTTACAATTCGAATTATGCCTCAGATTGATGAATCATCATTCTTATTAAAACTTGAATCTTGCTAAATTTCATATTTGAAATTTCTATCATACATAAAAATGATGATTGTTTATCATGTTTCTATATTGAATTTGAAAATGGATGTCATCTATTGACATCATTTTTATTGTGATAAATATGTGGCATCGTATGTTAAATTGTTAAATATCATGATGTGCATGTTGATAAGTTTAAATAAATATAACTTATCAGTTTGATGCTTGAATTCAAAGGCCTTGAATTCAAGAGTATCATTTCTCATGTATGGCATATAGATAGGGGAAATTAAGGTTAACTCCGTCATCAATTGTTTGTCATCATCGAAAAGGGAGAGATTGTTGAATCTCATATTTTGATGATAAAATTAATTGGTAAATTGTTTGATCTAATCTATATGTTAAGATAAGAGTAAAGGATTAACTATGATAGCGGCAAGGTATAAGGTAGATGTTGGGCCGGAGTCAAAGATCAGACGATACGTCGAAGATTTGGACGATGTGCCAAAAGTTTGCCGAAAGCTCGCCGAGAGTTCGTCGGTAGATTACCGAGAGTTTGTCGGGAGTTCGTTGAGAGTTCGTTAGGATTTTGCCGGAAGTTCGCTGAGAAGTTCGTCGGAAGTTTGTCGAGAGAATAATTAACATACCAGATAGAGATTACTTGTTTAAATATCTTAATTATCGTAGTTAGACCATAAGTTGTGTTAGGATTGGGAGGTAATCCCACGAACTCAGTTAGGGGTCAATTGCGCCCTTAATAGGGTTGAATTAGGCTAGTTAAACAGCCCATTCAACACCTGAAGTCATGGCTGATGGTGGCACCGCCTGGGACTCAGTCTCCTAGGTGTTCTAGGTAGTGGTATTGTCCAGATTGGGTGGTGGTACCACTGTAGTTAATGCTGTCAAGCGGTTGTACCACCCAGACTAAGCGATGGTACCACCCAGTGTCAGTCTGTAGGTAGTAGTACCACCCAATAATAGTGGTGGTACCGCCAGTACCCCGAAATCTAGGAATGTGATACTTTTCAATACCAATTCTAAAGCCATTAGGGCCTATAAATACCTCACCCTTTTCTACATGAAAGGGCATGAAAGTATAAACAAAATATTGAAGTCTTAGGGTGTGAAAGTGTTGTAAAAGTGAAAAGAGTCCTCCTCCTCCTTTTCTAAGTGTTGTGATCATTCAAGAGAGGTATGAGACTTGTAAGGGTTATCTCCTAAACTTGTGAAAAGGAGAAAGTGTTGTAAAGAGGTGGTTGATCTTCGCCTATTGAAGGAAGACCATTAGTAGACGTCGGTGACCTCGACGGAGGAGAAATCGGAAGTGGATGTAGGTCACAACAACAGAACCACTATAAATTCCGGTGTGCTCATTTCCATTTTGCTTTTCATTACTACCATTGCTTTCTAAGTTAATTGCTAGTTCATTTACTTTAAAGTCAAGCACTTTTTGAGATTGGTTTTCAACAAATGAAATATTTATAAAACTGATAATTTTTTTCCGCTGCACTAATTCACCCCCCCCCCCCCCCCCCTCTTAGTGCCACTCTTGATCCTAACAGGAGAGAGTCTAGATGAAGAAGTTCATAATAGATTTGGGAGTTGTGCTAGGAAGCGAGAAGCTAATTCCTTTATATTGTGACAATAATAGGGTGATTACTCAAGCGAAGGAACCCAAGTCTCATCAAATGTCTAAGCACGTTTTGAGAAGGTTCCACCTAATAAAAGAGATCATGATACAAGGATATGTAGTAGTGGAAAGAGTTCCATCCGAAGATAATATCGTAGATCCACTGACAAAGCTGTTATCTCAGATTGTCTTTGAACATCACAAGGGTCTGATGGGGCTCAAACACGTAGGTGATTGGCTTTAGGTCAAGTGGGAGATTGTTAGTCATAGGTGCCTTGCAAGCCAATCATGTGAGTGGTAGCACGTGCGACTTGACATGCAATTTTTTTACTTATTATTATTGTTTGATATTTTATCACTTTATATTACCTATTGCATGAATATATTGTGATGTTTATGGATCTATACAATAGGAATCAGATCATGGTAAGATCACGATAATGAGACTGATTCGCCTTTAAACATAAATCCTAAATAATCTCGATCATAGGTTACTCGAGAGGGACATCGAGATAATCAGATATGCTAGTGTTCTATATACCCATTTATATAATGGAGATAGCTGATCTCATAGGTGCTCGTGTGGAGACACTAGGGATACAGTGTAAGTGCTCATTGGAGAATGAGTTCACTGATTGATCCGCTCACAGAATGCTGGATGGTTAATGATTCCTTATTGTCAAACAATAATTCCATTATCCCAATGGTGTACCTAGTCCTTAGACTTGATACACCGAGGATGTCTTGTATGAGTACTCCACTTTTTGATACCAAACTTATAGGTTTGGTAGTTTCAAATCTAGCACAACTGGTTATCAGGAGTGACAGTCAACCTTACAAGAGCTATTAAGTGTTGATAGAGGATCATCCGCTCTCGGTGTCATGAGAAGAATATCCCATATATTCTTGCTTAGACAAATCCCTAGCTAAGGTCGTTCAGAATAAGAGAGTAAGAGTTCTTCGGGAGAATCTGATTAAAGCGAGACTCGAGTAGAAATCGTATGGGTTTGACAGCACTAGGCCCGGTATACGATCTTTGGGATATTAGATGGATGAGAGACTATAGATACACAGTAACTGAGGATAAACAGGTCCAATAGATTGGATTCCCCTCCCCTGTATCATCTAGAGACTATAGCATAGTAGCCTAGTACGTTCGCAGTCAATGAGTTAAGTGAATTATTATGGAGATAATAATTCACTAAGCCAAAAGGAGTTATGATAGATATGACTCATGACTGGCTCGGTATTAGGCCTAGAGGGTCACACACATATGGTAGGCATTGCGATGAGTAGAGGTTCAGATATGAGATATTCGTTGGAGCCCTTATATTATTGGATATCCAATAAGTTCATGAATTATTGGATCCTATAGATAAGATCCAATAAGAGCCAATGGGAGATTATTGGATAGAGATCCACTAATGTAAGAGGCTTGGGTAGTTGGATGAAGATCTAGTACCCAATAGGGCAAGATCCTTTAGGGTTCAGTTGATAGGGGGCTTCTATAAATATGAGGGAACCAAAGGCTCATAGGCTAGAGCTTCTCTTCATTGTCATCTCCTATTCTCCTCTCCCCTTCTCCTCCTCAGATAGTAGGCTTGGAGATTTGAGGAGTATCGTCGCAGCTTTGCTATGTAGATCACTACTAGAAAGGAGGACACTTAACCTCCTTCATTCTCTCCTACAAATTGGTAGGGATTTAGGGATATACGATCTCCTTAGGTAAAATACAATCTTTCATATATGTAGTTTTTGATTTCATAGATTTTGCTCACCAATCTTTGCATGACAACGAACACAATTTATAGGAAATTTAGAGACTTTTGTTTTTAGTTCTTTTACTATGCATGTGATGTCTCCCCTAGATTTTCCTACAGGTGGTATCGCTCAATGTTCGGGAGTACTAGAGGTGGTACTACCCAATACTAGTGGTGGTATTACCTAATACTGGTAATGGTACTACTAGTACCTCGGAAACCTAGGATGATACCCTTCTTAGCTCTAAATATGAATCCATTTGGGGTATATAAATACCTCACCTATTCCTGCTTGAAGTGGTAAGAAAAAAGAGCAGAAAGAGATCATTATTCTGAGTTAAAAAAGTGCTAAGTGTCCTCTTTAAGTTTTGGGCTTAGTATAAGAGTGGTGTGAGGCTTGTAAAGGTTATCTTCTAAACCTGTGAAAAAGAGAAAGAGATGTAAGAGGGTAGTTGATCTTTGCCCGTTGAAAAAAAATCGTTAGTGAACACCAGTGGCTTCAACGGAAGAGGAATTGACAGTAGATGTAGGTTGCGATGACCGAACCACTATAAAACTTGGTTTGTATTTCTATTATACTTTCCATTCATATTACTAACTGATTGACTTACTTACTATGCTCATTACTCTTATGAACGTTTATAAGTTAAACATCTTTCCGATACAAGCTTTATCGAATGAAATTTTTAAATCATTGAAAGTTTTTACGAAAGCACTAATTCATACCCCCCCCTCTCTTTGTCACGCCCCTCAAAAATATCGATAATATTAAAAATTTCATCACAAATCAATCTAGGATCCAAACTAACAGTTGAGAATACTAAAAAATATCGAAACATCTAATAATTCTGAAAAACCTTTGCAGTTTATAACTATACAACACATCACTCGATGATTCATAACATTCGAACCCAACTCACCAAAATAATAATCACAACATAAATTCACAAGCGTGGGAGCTTATACAATCACAAAACCAACATTTACCATAAGTTCATATCATTACATGAATTAAACTTAACATTCTAAAATCCTATACATGAGAGGTTCTTTAAACTTATACAAAATCCACAAGCTTAGATTCACCGTCAACATTTCATTAGTCGCAGAGTATGCTTATACGACAAAAACATATATACTAATAAAGATCTGCCCAAAGTCTTCTAGCTTTCCACTACCTCAGCCCAATTTTAACATTTAAGCAAGTGACAAGCTATCCTGAAAAATTTATATAGCAACGGAGTGAGCATATAAAGCTCAGCATGTGACTAACATATCCATGGTAAAAGAGGACAACTTCCAAACAAATAAGGTTTTCAAAATACAAGGCAGAATATAAAGAATTCAAAGACGTAATCTCACTAGGTGAAGAATCACAAATGTCATTTCAATCACACATATTTGGTTCATAACAGATGGAGCATAGAGTAATTGGAGCATATTAATAACCAATGAAATGTTTTGGAGCTTATCAATGACGTATGAAAGATTTCTAAACATATCAATGACAAATAGGACATTCCAGAACATAATAATAGCATATGGAATATTTCAAAGCGTATCAATAGTGTACGAACATTTCAGAACATATCAAAGACTGATACGAAACAGAAGCTGAAACGTCGTATTTGACGTTGCATTCATATCTTTCCTATCCAAAACGCATGCAGAAATGCATAACCAAAGCTTTGGATATCATATCAAATATACAGAAGGTGTAGTGAGACCACAGACAGAATGTGATTCATCCATTTCTGAATAACCACCAGACAGAAGTCTCCCACGTTTGGGAGCTCCATCCACCCACGTCTAGGTGAAGTTAGAGGTGGCCGACAGAGCATCGCAGGCTCTATGCATAACTCCCTTTACCATTTCTGGCAAAGGTTCACGTTATCCCACAACCACCAGAGTACAAAAGGCAGTATGAACAATAAATAGCACATATCGGAAGCACACGCGGAACAACAAAACGTACATGTGCCTTTACGAGTCATTACGATGCAAACGAATAATCTCTCACAAGTGTATATAGATTTAAAAGAAAATAAAGGCAAGAGTACACACGGATCCCAAGCAATCATATTTAGGTTAATTCAAATAAGGAGGTTAGAGGAATTCAATATCCAAAGGGATGAAATAGGATTAGGCACATATCGAAAGTAAATGCGGAACAAGGGAATATACATGTGCCTATATGAGTCAATATGTTATAGCATAAACATGACATGATATGATTCAAGAATGTAAATACTTATAGACAAGAACAAACCATAATTCGAGCATTAATTTAAAACTTAATTGAGTGAAGGCAATTGAATGCAAATCTATTTCCAATGAATGAAAACAGAATATGAGAAATCAATCCAAGCTCGATTTCTGACAGAGTTTGAGAGGCACATTGAACAAATACTTTAAATTATCGATTATGCTCCAATACCCTCAAAAAAATTCTGTTGAATGATGTATAACAAGTTTCGTATGAAACAAGGTTTCCTTCAAGGAGTTACTATTGATTTAGTAACCATAGGTCAAAAACAAAATTCACTATTTTGCAGAAAACATAGAGTCGGCTTCAATAAATAATAGGATAGGCATTTGAATTACAAAATTTTAAATCTATATATCAAAAGAAAGATCTGGAAGTCTAATTTCAAATGAAGTCAGTATGGTATAAATCAGAATTTCCAATAGGGATTTATAGGCATTTTAGTGTCAAAAGGTCAGAAATTTCGATCCTGTTTTGCAGCATCTATAGGCTCATTTGAAACAGAATTTTGGGTAAGTATTCGGTGTCCAAAATTTTCAAAACTAGTGTCAAAAGAAAGATATATGAGTCTAATTTCAAATAAACAAGGTCTTGCTTAAATCCACGTTTGATGCTAAAAATTATGGCTGAAACAATCTATAGAGGTCAGTTTACCGACAAATTCCAGATCCATAGTTTTGGGGTCTAACAAGAGAAATATCAGGTTCTCAGCCGAAATTGTTCAGATTATTCAGAATTAATATGAGTATAGAGACTAATATTTCTGTAGGATGGGGTTAGAACACTTGCCTTTGAGAATTATGACCCTAAATGAGAAGATTTGAGCAAGAAACATCAAAGCCCCAAATTTTTTTCCTCTTCTCCTCTTTTTTTTTTCTTCTTCTTTCTTTCCCTATTCTTCCATGCAGCTGCCTTCTCTGGTTCCTTGAGAACAAAGGTAGAGAGGCTTAAACAGTGGGATTTGTAATTTTATGCATTTTGCAGTTTAGTCCTTGCATTATTATATTTATGATTAGGTCCTTAGGGTTTACAAATAGATCCTTTCTTCTTTTTTTTTTGAACAGGTCCCCAAATTTTATCAATAAGTTCTCAAATTTATACTTTGGCTCTTTTATAAAATTAAAATGGATTCTTACACTACAACTAGAAATTTATACGAAAATTTAAAAATGAGGGATGTGTTACACTCTCCCCCCCTTTAAAAAAAAATTTAGTCCTCTAAATTTATCATACCTCTATGAAAAGACAAGGATAAACCTTTTTCATTTCCTCCTCTAGCTCCCAGGTTGTCTCCTCTCTAGAATGATGTCTCCAAATTACTTTAACTAGAGGAATAATCCGACTTCTTAGGATCTTTTCCTTCTTATCAATAATCTGGGTGGGCTCTTCCACATAAGATAAATCTTTATCGATCTCCATCAGCTCATACTTAATGATATGAGAAGGATCAGGTATATACTTTCTAATCATCGAAATATAAAATATATTATGAATATGGCACAACGATGGGGGCAAGGCAATCCTGTAAGCGACAGAACCAACCCTCTCAAGGACCTCAAAAGGTCTAATAAATCTTGGGCTTAACTTTCCTTTCTTCCCAAATTTTACAATGCCTTTGGAAGGGGAGACCTTTAAGAACACAAAATCTCCGATTTCAAACTCTATATCTCGTCTTCTATTGTCAGCATAACTTTTTTAACGACTCTGAGCAGTTTTCAACCTTTTCTTTATAACTTGAATTTTCTCGGTAGTTTCTTGTACCTTGTCTGGTGCTAACAACTTTCTGTCACCAACTTTCTCTCAACATATAGGGGTTATGCATTTTCGCCCATATAAAGCTTCATAAGGAGCCATTTGAATACTTGAATGATAACTATTATTATAAGTGAACTCAATAAGTGAAATATCTTTATCTCATTCACCTTTCCAATCCATAACATAGGCTCTAAGCAAATCCTCAAGTGTTTGAATTGTTCTTTCTGACTGACCATCAGTTTGAGGATGATATGCAGTGCTAAACTTGACTTTAGTGCCCATTGATTCCTGTAATCTTCTCCAGAATCTAGAGAGAAATCTGGAGTCTCTATTAGAGATGATCTCTTTTGGAATACCATGAAGTCTTACTATTTCACTGACATATAAATCTGTAAGTCTGTCCAGCGAATAAGTCATATTAATCGGTAGGAAATATGTAGATTTTGTTAGCCTATCAATGATAACCCAAATAGCATCATGCTTTCTAGAGGTTCTGGGTAGTCCTGAAACAAAATCCATGGTAACACATTCACATTTCCATTCAGGAATATCTAAAGGTTGCAACAACCTTCCAAGTCTTTGGTGTTCTCCTTTGATTTTCTGACAAGTCAAACATTTTGAAACATACATTGCAATTTCCTTCTTCATGCCTTCCCACAAATAATGACTTCGAAGATCTCTATACATCTTAGTGCTCCCAGGATGCATTATGTACTTTGAAGTATGACTTTCCTTTAGGATTTGGTTCTTGATGTCTGGTTCATTTGGTATACATACTCTATCCCCAAATCTCAATAGGCCATCTTTTGAAACTTGAAAATTTGGCTTCAATTCCTTTTCTACTTCATTCCTCAAGTAGATTAAGCGTGGATCTCGTAATTGTCCTTTTTTAATTTGTTGAGTAAGATCAGATTGCACTTGAATGGAGGCCATCAATATCATTGAGTCTTGCTCTTTCCTTATAGTATTCAAATCAAAGTTTTCTTCTAATAACTTTCATTGCTTCACGACTAGACTAGCCTTAAAATTTGTAGATTTTCTACTAAGTGCATCAGTCACAACATTGGCTTTACCAGGGTGATAACGGATGGCACAATCATAATCCTTTAGAAGTTCTATCCATCTTCACTGCCTCATGTTTAACTCTTTCTGAGTGAAAATATATTTTAAACTCTTGTGGTCAGTAAAGATTTCAAATTGCCGCCCATACAAGTAATGTCTCCAAATCTTTAGGGCACAAACAATTGCTGCCAATTCCAAATCATGAGTTGGATAATTCAGTTCATAACCTTTTAGTTGTCTAGAAGCATAAGCAATCACTCTCCCTTCCTGCATCATAACACATCCCAGGCCCTTTCTTGAAGCATCAGTATAAACTACAAATCCCTCACTACCACTCAAAATAGTGAGAATTCTACACTAGTCAATCTTCTTTTTAACTCTTGAAAACTTTGCTCACACATCATCCCATATAAATTTCACATTCTTTTTAGTGAGTTTGGTGAGAGGTTGAGCGATTCAAGAAAATCCCTCCATAAATCTCTTGTAATAACCTGCCATGCCCAAAAAGCTTCTAACTTCTGTTACATTTGTTGGTACTTCCCAATTGACTACAGCTTCTACCTTCTTTGGATCAACAGATATGCCCTTCCCTGAAATCACATGGCCTAAGAAAGCAACTTCATTCAACCAAAATTCACATTTGCTGAACTTTGCATACAAATTTTCTCTTAGTATGGACAATACATTTCTCAAGTGTTCCTCATGCTCCTGATTACTCATTGAATACACCAATATGTCATCAATGAATACAATTACATAGTCATCCAAAAGTGGTTGAAATATCCTATTCATTAGTTCCATAAAAGCTGCAGGGGCATTAGTCAAACCAAAAGGCATCACCAAGAATTCATAGTGACCATATCGGGTTCTAAAAGCTATTTTTGGAATATCCTCTTCCTTGATCTTCAACTGATAATAACCTGACCTCGGGTCAATCTTAGAGAATACTTGTGCACCCTGCAATTGATCAAATAAATCATCAATTCTGGGTATGGGATACTTATTTTTTATGGTCACCTGATTCAATTGTCTATAATCAATACAAATCCTCAATGTTCCATCCTTCTTCTTCACTAATAGTACCAGAGCACCCCACGGTGAAACGCTGGGGCGTATGAAGCCCTTATCTAATAATTCTTGTAGTTGCTTCTTTAATTCCTCTAGCTCAAGTGGTGCCATTCTGTAAGGAGGCTTAGATATTGGGGTTGTACTGGAGACCATATCAATAGCAAATTCACCCTCTCTATCTAGAGGTAAACCAGGTAAGTCATTTGGGAATACATCAAGGAACTCTTTGACCACTGAAATTTCATCTAGATGAGTTTCTTGATTTGGATGCTCCTTTACACACACCATATAACAAAAACAACCCTTCTGCATAAGACGATAAGCTTGAAGTGCTGATATCAAGCAAGGAGGCAAATCATGCCTAATGCCCTCAAAGTAAAATATAGGCTAATCTGGTATGCAGAAGGTAAGTATTTTTGTGTAGCAATCAATACTAGCATGATGAGAAGATAACCAATCTATGCCAAGTATAATATCAAAACCCTGGATCTCTAGGACAATCAAATCAGCAAGGAGTTTGTGTTCTCCAATAGAGATCAAACAAGATGGGTAAACCAAATTTGTTGCCAAAGAATCCCCAACAGTAGTTGTTACATATATCATATAATCCAGGGGTCTAGGTAGAACATCCAAGTGACAAGCAAAGTATTTTGAAACAAAAGATAAGTTGGAACCGGGATCAAACAAAACTTTTGCATTTCTTTTAGAAACATGAAGAATACCTTCAACCACTGATTTAGAAGCTTTAGAATCTTGTTCAGTGATAGCATACACTCTAGCATGGGCTGAGGGTCTAGGAGACAGTGGCTCTTTTTTCTTCCTCAGAGGGTAATCTTTTATTTGATGATCCAGCTTTCCACAAGCAAAACAGGCTCTAGTCACCCGAAAACACTGACTTGTTTCATGATTTAATCCACATTTTGCACATGACTGAGTCCTCCGCAATGGTTTCCCTTTCTCAAATCTAGATGTCTTGATCCTCTTGTTACTAGCTTCATATTCATTTTCCCTCTTGCTTTTACTAATAAATCTGTCCTTTTTGTTCTTGCCCATGATTTCTTGAATTTCCTCCATGTCTATCTCAATTTTTAAAGCTCTTTCTACCGTATCTGCATATGTTTGTAGTTTTAAAGCAGACATTTGACTTCTTATTGCTGGCCGTAATCCCCTTTTAAACCTTTTTGCTTTTCGAGATTCATCATCAGTCATATGTGTAGCAAACCTAGAGAGCTCAGTGAATTTAGATTCATACCTTGTAACCGTCATATTTCCCTGAATAAGATTCAAGAACTCTAATTCTTTTTGATCTCTTATACAGTCTAGAAAATATTTATCGTTAAACTTTTCTTTGAATACCTTCCATGTTATTGGCTCTTGTTTGGCTTCAAAAATCCTCTTAGTCATTCTCCACCAGTGTTCAGCCTCTCCTTCCAGCATAAAGGTAGCTAGAGAAACTTTCTGATCATCAGGGTAATTTAAGACATCAAATATTTTCTCTATCTGCATCATCCATCGTTCTGCCGCCATTAGATCAGACTCACCACTAAAACTGGGAGGACTAAGCTTCTTAAACTGTTCAATTCCCAACCCCATCTGGTTTGATGTCCCTGTTCCATTATTTCTTCCTTGTTGGATATGTTGTTGTTGTTGTTGTTGTTGTTGTATCACTTGTGCCATAGTCTCTAAAGTCCGCATGATACCACTCAATTGATCAGTAGTAGATGCAACAGGAGAACCAGATGATCTCGTTATCCTTGCTTCCTAAAACATCAAAAGAAAGATTTTCTTTGATCAATCTCTAAATGAAAATCAATAAACCTCCATTTTTTTTCATCAAGTATATCAAAAAAATTCTTAGTGATTCTCAAATCATGCTCTAATACCACCTCTGTCACGCCCCTCAAAAATATCAATAATATTAAAAATTTCATCGCAAATCAATCCAGAATCCAAACTAACATTTAAGAATACTAAAAAACATCGAAACATTTAATAATTCTGAAAAACCTGTGCAGTTTATAACTATACAACACATCACTCGATGATTCATAAAATTCGAACCCAACTCACCAAAATAATAATCATAACATAAATTCACAAGCGTGGGAGCTTATACAATCACAAAACCAACATTTACCACAAGTTCATATCATTACATGAATTAAACTTAACATTCTAGAATCCTATACATGAGAGGTTCTTTAAACCAACATTTACCACAAGTTCATATCATTACATGAATTAAACTTAACATTCTAGAATCCTATACATGAGAGGTTCTTTAAACTTATACAAAATCCACAAGCTTAGATTCATCGTCAACATTTCATTAGTCGTAGAGTATGCTTATACAACAAAAACATATATACTAATAAAGATCTGCCCAAAGTCTTCTAGCTTTCCACTACCTCAGCCCAATTTTAACATTTAAGCAAGTGACAAGCTATCCTGAAAAATTTATATAGCAACGAAGTGAGCATATAAAGCTCAGCATGTGACTAACATATCCATGGTAAAAGAGGACAACTTCCAAACAAATAAGGTTTTCAAAATACAAGGCAGAATATAAAGAATTCATAGATGTAATCTTACTAGGTGCAGAATCACAAATGTCATTTCAATCACACATATTTGGTTCATAACAGATGGAGCATAGAGTAATTGGAGCATATTAATAACCAATGAAATGTTTTGGAGCTTATCAATGACATATGAAAGATTTCTGAACATATCAATGGCAAATAGGACATTCCAGAACATAATAATAGCATATGGAATATTTCAAAGCGTATCAATAGTGTACGAACATTTCGGAACATATCAAAGACTGATACGAAACAGAAGCTGAAACGTCGTATTTCACGTTGCATTCATATCTTTCCTATCCAAAGCGCATGCAGAAATGCATAACCAAAGCTTTGGATATCATATCAAATATACAGAAGGTGTAGTGGGACCACAGACAGAATGTGATTCATCCATTTCTAAATGACCACCAGACAGAAGTCTCCCACGTCTGGGAGCTCCATCCACCCACGTCTAGGTGAAGTTAGAGGCGGCCGACAGAGCATCGTAGGCTCTATGCATAACTCCCTTTACCATTTTTGGCAAAGGTTCACGTTATCCCATAACCACCAGAGTACAAAAGGCAGTATGAACAATAAATAGCACATATCGGAAGCACACACGTAACAACAAAACGTACATGTGCCTTTACGAGTCATTATGATGCAAACGAATAATCTCTCACAAGTGTATATAGATTTAAAAGAAAATGAAGGCAAGAGTACACACGGATCCCAAGCAATCATATTTAGGTCAATTCAAATAAGGAGGTTAGATGAATTCAATATCCAAAGGGATGAAATAGGATTAGGCACATATCGAAAGTAAATGCGGAACAAGGGAATATACATGTGCCTATATGAGTCAATATGTTATAGCATAAACATGACATGATATGATTCAAGAATGTAAATACTTATAGACAAGCACAAACCATAATTCGAGCATTAATTTAAAACTTAATTGAGTGAAGGCAATTGAATGCAAATCTATTTCCAATGAATGAAAACAGAATATGAGAAATCGATCCAAGTTCGATTTCTGACAGAGTTTGAGAGGCACATTGCACAACCATAATTCGAGCATTAATTTAAAACTTAATTGAGTGAAGGCAATTGAATGCAAATCTATTTCCAATGAATGAAAACAGAATATGAGAAATCGATCCAAGTTCGATTTCTGACAGAGTTTGAGAGGCACATTGAACAAATACTTTAATTATCGATTATGCTCCAATACCCTCAAAAAAATTCTGTTGAATGATGTATAACAAGTTTCGTATGAAACAAGGTTTCCATCAAGGAGTTACCATTGATTTAGTAACCACAGGTCAAAAACAAAATTCACTGTTTTGCAGAAAACATAGAGTCGGCTTCAATAGATAATAGGATAGGCATTTGAATTCCAAAATTTTCAATCTATATATCAAAAGAAATATCTAGAAGTCTAGTTTCAAATGAAGTCAATTTGGTACAAATCAGAATTTCCAATAGGGACGTATAGGCATTTTAGTGTCAAAAGGTCAGAAATTTCGAGCCCTATTTTGCAGCATCCATAGGCTCATTTGAAATAAAATAGAATTTTGGGTAAGTATTCGGTGTCCAAAATTTTCAATATCAGTGTCAAAAGAAATATATATGAGTCTAATTTGAAATAAAAAAGGTCCTGCTTAAATCCATGTTTGATGCTAAAAAGTATGGCTGAAACAATCTATAGGGGTCAGTTTACCGAAAAATTCCAGATCCATAGTTTTGGGGTCTAACAAGAGAAATATCAGGTTCTCAGCCAAAATTGTTCAGATTATTCAGAATTAATATGAGTATAGAGACTAATCTTTCTGTAGGATGGGGTTAGAATACTTTCCTTTGAGAATTATGACCCTAAATGAGAAGATTTGAGCAAGAAACCTCAAAGCCCCAAATTTTTTTCCTCTTCTTCTCTTTTTTTTTTCTTCTTCTTTCTTTCCCTGTTCTTTCACACAGCTGCCTTCTCTGGTTCCTTGAGAATGAAGGCAGAGAGGCTTAAATGGTGGGATTTGTAATTTTGTGCATTTTTCAATTTAGTCCTTGCATTATTATATTTACGATTAGGTCCTTAGGGTTTACAAATAGGTCCTTTCTTTTTTTTCTTTTTTTTTTTTAACAGATCCCCAAATTTTATTAATAAGTTCTCAAATTTATACTTTAGCTCTTTTATAAAATTAAAATAGATTCTTACACTACAACTAGAAATTTATACAAAAATTTAAAAATGAGGGATGTTACACTCTTAGTGTCGATTCTGTCCTAATAGTTGGTATCAAAGCCAAGGTTTTTCTTATTTAGTTTAACATCCAAGAGAAATGATTTTTACTAGCAAACAAGAGAATCACTCTATCATTCATCCTCCTATGTTCAATAAGACGGACTACATATGTTGGAAAACATATATGAGAGTTTTCTAGCTTTCTATGAATTTAAATTTATGAAATATTATTGAAAATGACTTTCAAAAACCCTCTAGACCATTGAACAAATGGATTGATCTAGAGAAGAAAATGTTTTTAAATGCTAGAGATATGAACGCTATATTTTTTGCCTTAGACAAAAATAAGTTTAATCATATTTCTTTATACAAAACTACATATGAGATTTGGCACACACTAGAAGTAACTCATGAAGGCATGAATAGAGTAAAAGAATATAAGATAAATCTTTTAATGCATGATTTTGAATTATTTGAAATAAAGCCAAGCAAAACCATTGTTGGCATGTACACCCATTTTACGGATATCGTCAATGATTTAAAAGCTCTTGGAAAATATTTTTCTAATATTGAACATGTAAATAAGATTCTAAGATCCTTTCCAAAGAGTTGGAATCTGAAAGTAACTATAATACAAGAGGCAAAGAACTTAAACAATTTTTCATGAGAAGAACTCATTGGTTCATTGATGACATATGAAATGATGTGCAAGGCACATGATGAACATGATAAATATGAGAACAATCTTCCAAAGAATAGGGAGGATTTGACACTTAGAATAGAAAAAGACAACTCAAGCAAAGACTCAAGTGATGATGATATAAAACTTTTGACAAGAAAATTCAAAAAATTCATAAAACAAAAATCTAAAAATGAACTTATAATAAACACGTTATGAATGCAAAAGGCTGAGAAACTTTAAAAATGAATGTCCCCAAATAAAGAAGAAGCTACCAAAGAAGAAGAAAACACTCAAGATAACTTGGGACGATTCGAGTGCATCCGAAGATGAGAAGCCAACTATCAAAGACGAAGAGCCAACCAACAAAGATGAAGTTGCAAATTATGCTCTAATGGCACTCAATGATAAGGTAAGTGACTCAAACAAATCTCATTTAGCTTATGATGATTTACTTAATGCTTTTAATAATTTATATGATGACTAGTTAGTAAAAACTATAAACCATTAAAAAAGGATCATGCTTCTCTTGTTAGTGAATTTGAAAAATTAAAAAATGAGCATGATGATTGTATGTTAGCTCCTTGCACTAAGTGTGAAAAGTTAGATTTATTTAAGAAAGAAAATATTTTACTACAAGAAACATTAGAAAATTTTAAAATATGTAACAAATCTTTAAACATGATCTTTGCTAATAAGGGTCATATTCATTGAAAAGAAAGAATTGGCTTTGTAGGTAAAACTCAACAAAAGTCAACTATCTTTGTTAAAGGACCTACTTTACATGTTTTACTTGGAAATAATTATTGTAGTAGATGTGATCATTTTACATATAAATATTCATTTAAAAAGTATGACTCATATAAATTAGTTTGGGTTCTTAAATGAACCATGAATGACTTAATGCCAAAAGCTAAGAATGATAGATTAAACTATGAGGGGTCCAAAGCTAAATAGGTACCTAGAACAAACCCACCCTTCTTATAGACATCTTTAAAATCGAAAGCTAGGAGCAAAAATTATATTTTAATAATAGATGCTCAAGGCTTATGACCGGAGATCCAACATAATTTTCAAAGTTCATTAGTTGAAACAAAATGATTTTTGGTTGAATATACTTTATGAAATCATGCTTAATGAGTTTATATTTTGAAATTATGCATGGTGATTTTTGTGATTTATGGCTTATTGATCTTAATTTTTTTTATGATGATTTTTTTCAGTTTTAATCAATGATGCATAGATTTTGTATTGAAAACAAGGACATGTTTGTATGAAATCAATCACTTAAATTGAAATAAAAAAAGGAGAATGCATTATTCTTGAAAATGTCTGTATCCCTAAAAGTTTATCGAATCTTTCAAAAAGTGATTAATGAATCTATTTATATTATTTTTTTATGAATCTATGAAAGTGATTTTCATGATTTGATTATTTAAATTTAAATAAGTGTTATCCAAACCTCTTATTTTATATTTGAGATTTTTTTTATCAAGATCTCTTATTTGATCTCCTATGTTTCTTTATGAAAGGGAAATTTTATCTATATCATGATCTTGAATTCTCAGAATTCTAACTTGAGATTTTTTTTAAAATTATGATCTTGACAACTTGAGATTTCTTATGCATGAATTGAGATATTTTATTATTTGTTCTCTTATGATTCTTTTTGCTTTTTATAAAAGAGGAGTTTTATTCAAATGATGATCTTGATTCCTTGATAGTTATAACTGGAGATTTTTATGAATCAATATTGTTTACTATGATTCTTCTTTTCGCTATTTGATTATCTAAATGAATCATAATTTTTTCTCTTGATTTTTTGATATTTGATTCACAACTTGAAAATTGTCTTATTACTCCCTTGTATTCATGAAGTATACATCTCATCACCAAATTAATTTTTCTTGTTATCCTTATTGCCATGATTTAAAAATTGATGTAAATGGAAAAGAATCATATCATTGTATTCTTCCCTTCTTTTTGACAATGATAAAGGGGGAGTAAGTCTTGCTAGCTTGCGCATCGCAAAGAGAAGCAAGAATTGCTAGCTTGCATATCTAAAGAAAAGTGCTAACTTGTCCATTTCAAGAAGCAAAAGTTGCGATTTTGCTCAACTTCACTTTCTAGCTTGCTAGTTCTAAAGTGATGTACAACTTACATATATGGTCCAAATATTTGTTGAATATTTCTCCTTTTTGTTGATGACAAAGGGGGAGAAATGATGAATGTTTGGTATCATGAAATGATGAATGATATTATGCCTAAAATAATGTTAATTTTGGTATCATGCATGAAGTGATAAATGGTTAAAATTTTAATATTTTAGTGTCATGTATGTTATGCCCAAAATGATATTAATTTTGGTATCATACATGAAATGATGAATACTTTAGTATCATGTATGTTATGCCCAAAGTGATGTTGATTTATTTTTGGTATTATACATGAAGTGATGATGAATTATAATGTTTTAAAATCATGCATGTTACATTTTAATAATTTGAAACTATAATGATGCACAATGTATGAAATTTTGATATGATATATTGCATTTGATCATTATGATCGAAATTGGTTTAACATGAATTCAAAGGTTATGATTCCTTTTGAATACAAGTTTGCGTTATCTCAATATGGCATGTAGATAGTGCTAAATCTCAAATTTTGATAATGAAACCAATTGATAATATTATGACATAATCTACGTTTGAGTGACACAGGACTAGCTTCGATCAGGAGAGGCAAATTGATTAAAGCAAGAGGAATTGGATGTTGGGCTAGAGTTAAACATGTTAGAAGATTGGACGTCGAGTCGGAGGATCGGTCGACATGTCGGCAAAAGGCTTCGTGCCGTGAATTCGGGCATCGGGCTGAAGGAGATCAGAAGTTGTGAGTATCAACATGCCAATTGGGTAATATGCCGAAGGAGAGAATGATGCGCCGAAGGATCAGATAAAGCGCCAGAAGTACTAATGACATGTCGGACAATAGATGATTCATGCTTTGTAATAATTTGTCTAGATCGAGTTAGTTTAGGTTGTAATTAGGTTAGTTTAAAATGTAATTAAGCCAACTCAATTAGGGGCCAATTAGGCCCAAAGTGGGGATATTTTGGGCCAAGAGAAAGGCCCATTCAGTGATCCAAAAGTTAGGTCAAGCAGTGGCACCACCGGTCCAAGCGGTGGCATCACTAGTGGCTTAGTCTCTGAGGCACACTCTCCAAGACTATGTCAGACGGTAGTATCGCCAGACTGGACAGTTGTACTACCCAATGTCAAGTGGTGGTACCACTAGTCTGGGTAGTGGTACCATCCAAGATAGTCTCCCAAACTGTCAAGCGGTGGTATCACTAGACTGGGCGGTGGTACCGCTAGACTAGGCAATGGTACCACTCAGTGTTAGTGCTGCAAGCGATGGTACCGTCAGTACTCTGAAAACTAGGGATGAGACACTTTAGGCTCCAAGTTTGAATCCATTTGGGGCCTATAAATACTCCTCTCATCTCAACTCATATTACACAAGAACTAAGAACAAAAATATGGTAAAATTCTATTATAATCTTATAAGAGTTCTCCTCCTATAGTCTAAATGTGATTTTTGTTTAGAGAGGAGTGAGTGGGGGTGTAAAGGCTCTCTCTTGAGCCTATCAAAAGGAGAATAGAGTTGTAAGGGTAATTGGTCTTTGCTCATTGAAGAAAGATCGTTAGTGGATGTCGGTGGCCTTGACGGAAGAGGAATTATTAGTGGATGTAGGTCACGACGATCAAACCACTATAAAACTCGATTTGCATTTACCTTAAGCTCTTTACTTTTATTACAAACTGCTTTATTTACTTATTCACTATGCTTCCATATGCTTTCAAGTGAACATCTTTCTGATATGAATTTTTATCAAACAAAAGTGTTTCAAAACTAACGTTTTTATCATTGTACTGATTCACCCCCCTCTTAGTACTACCGACTTGATCCTAACAGTTGGTATCAGAGCAATATTTTTCTTATTTGGTTTAACTCTAAAGAGAAATGACTCTTTTCGGCTTTTAAGAGGGTCACTATATTATTCGTCCTCCTATGTTTAATGGGACGGACTACACATATTAAAAAACTCGAATAAGAGTTTTCTTACTTTCTTTACATTTGAATTTATGGAATATCGTTGAAAAAATATTTCAAAAGTCTTCTCTTCCAATAAACGAATGAAATGATTTAGAAAAGAAGACTTTCTCATTGAACGCCAAAGCTAAGAATGCTTTATTTTGTGCTTTAGATAAAAATGAATTTAATCGAGTTTTTATTTGCGAAATGACTTATGAGATTTGGGACACTTTTGAAATCACACACGAATACACTAATAGAGTTAAAGATTTGAAAATTAATCTTTTGGTGTATGATTTTAAATTGTTTCGAATGAAGCCAAGCGAAACTATCATTGACATGTATACTTATTTTATAGATGTCATAATAGTTTAAAAGCTCTTGATAAATGTTTTTTGTATCTTGAACTTGTGAATAAAGTTTTATGTTCTCTTCCTAAAAACTAGGATTCAAAAGTAACTTCCATACAAGAGACAAAGGATTTAAACAAATTTCCACTTGAAGAATTTATCGGGTCTTTGATGACCTACAAAATAACTTATGTGACATATAACGAACTTAAGAACAACCTTCCAAAGAATAAGAATGATTTTACACTTAGAACAAAAGAAGACCACTCGAATGAAAGCTCTAAATGATGATGATGATGATGATATAGAACTCCTCAATAAAAAATTTAAAAAGTTCATAAGACAAAAATCAAAGAATAAAAATAAATTTAAAAAGAACACAACTACTTGCTATGAATACAAGAAGCTAGGGCACTCCGAAGATGAGTATATAAAACTGAAGAAGAAGAAAGCACTCAAGGATGAATCGAGTGTTAGTCATAAGTGCCCTACAATCCAATCACGTGAGTGATGACACGTATGATGTGATACGTATTCTTTTTTCTTATCATATTTTAGCATTTTATCACTTTATATTGTTTGTTGCATATATACATATATATTGTGATGTCCATGGATCTGTGCAATGGGAATCGAATCATGATGAGATCATGATAATGAGATCAATTCACCTTTAAACACATACCCTAAATAATCCTAGTCATAGGTTACTCGAAAGGGACATTGAGATAACCGGATAGACTAGAGTGTTATATACACATCCATATGATGGAGGCAGCTGGTTTAATAGCTGCTCATGTGGGGATACTAAGGATACAATGTAGGTGCTCATTGGAGAATGAGTTCACTAATTGATCGGCTTACGAAATACTGGATAGTTGATGATTCCTTATTGTTAGACAACAATTCTGTAGTCCTAACAGTATATCTAGTCCTTAGACTTAAGACACTAAGGATGTCCTGTATGAGTACTCCACTCTTTGATACCAAACTTATAGGTTTAGAAGTTCCTATTGGGAAATCCTTGGGGGCGACATCATATACGCAACAGAAGAATAGAAAACGAAATCCCCAATTCCCAAAGATATGTTCGTTGTCATGCGAAGATTGGTGCACAAAATTCACGAAACTTAAAACTACGTATAAGATAAATTGTGTTACTTAGGGAGATCATATATTCTTGAATCTTTGTAGATCTCTAGGAGAGGGTGAAGGAGGTCAAGCACTCTCCTCTCTAGCAGTGATCCACATAATAGGGCTACGACGACGCTCCTCAAACCTCCAAGCCTGCTTTAAGGTGAAGAGGGAGAGGAGAATAGGAGAGGTAAGCAAAAGACTCTAGCCTATGAACCACTGATTCCCTCCTATTTATATAGGTCTTTTGTCAGCTTAACCCTAATGGATCCTCCCCTATTGGGTATTGGATCTTCATCCAACTACCCAAGCCTCTTAGATTAGTGGATCTCTATCCAATAATCTATCATGGGCTCTTATTAGATCTCATCCATAGGATCCAATAATTCAGGGACTTATTGGATATCCAATAAGATAAGGGCTCCAGTGGATATCTCGTATTCGAACCTCTACTCATCGCAATGCCTATCATATGTGTGTGATCCTCTAGGCCCAATATTGAGCTAGCCATGAGTCATACCTATCAGAACTCCTTCTGGCTCATTGAATTATTATCTCCATAATAATTCACTCGACTCATCGACTGCGGACGTACTAGGCCACTACGCCGTAGTCCCCAAACGTTACAAGGAAATCCAATCCATTAGATCTATCTATTCTCAGTTACCATGTACCTATAGTCCCTCATCCATCTAATATCCTAGAGACTATATACCAAGCATGATGTTTTCAAACCCATACGGTTTCTACTCGAGTCTCGCTCTAATCAGATTCTCCCGAAGAACTCTTTCTCTCTCAATCCGAATGACCCTAGCCAGTGATTTATCCGAGTAAGAACACATGGGACATTCCTCTCAAATCATTGAGAGTGGATGATTCTCCATTGACACTCGATAGCCCTTATAAGCTTGACTACCACTCCCGATAACCGACTGTACTAGATCTGGGACATCCAAACCTATAAGTCCGGTATCAAAGAGTGGAGCACTTATACAGGACATCCTAGGTGTCTCAAGTCTAAGGATCATATATACTACTGGGACTAGGAATCACTGTCTAACAATAAGGCATCATCAACCATTCAGTATTTCGTAAGCGGATCAATCAATGAACTCATTCCCCAATGAGCACCTGTATTGTATCTCTAGTGTCCCCACACGAGCAGCTATGAGACCAACTGCATCCATCATATTGATGGGTATACAATACACCAATCTATCTAGTTATCTCGATGTCCCTCTCGAGTAACTTATGACCAAGATTATTTAGGATTTATGTTTAAAGGCGAATCGATCTCATTATAGTGATCTCATCAGGATCTGATTCCCATTACACAGATCTAAGGACAGCACAATATATATGTAATATGTAATAGTCAATATAAAATGATAAATCTCAAAATATAATGAGCAAAAAGACTGTGTATCAAGTCACACATGTCATCACTCATGTGATTGGCTTGCAGGGTATATATGACTAATAATCTGCTACTTAACCTAAAGTCAATCACTTATGTGTCTAATCGCCATCAGACTCCTATGACGCTCAAAGATAATCTGGGACAATGGCTTTATCAGTGGATCTGCAATGTTATCTTCGGATGAAACTCTTTCTACTGCTATATCTCCTTGGGTCATGATCTCTCTAATCATATGGAACCTCCTCAGAACATTTCTGATGAGACCTGAGTTCCCTCATTTAAGCAATCGCCCTATTATTGTCACAATATAAGGAATCGACTCCTCACTACTTGGCACAGCTCCCAGATCTATAATAAACTTCTTCATCCAGACTCCCTCTTTTGTTGCCTTTGTTATAGCAATGTACTTCGCCTCTGTGGTCGAGTCAGTAGTAGTATCTTGCTTGGAACTCTTCCAGGACAATGCTCCTCCATTCAAGGTGTACACATACCCCGAATTTGACTTGTTATCATAGACATCGGACTGAAAACTGGAGTCTGTGTAGCCTTCAACCCTGAGGCTACTTCCTCCATATACTAGTAAAAGATCATTAGTCCTTCTCAAATACTTAAGGATACACTTTACTGCTTTCTAGTGCTCCAAGCCTGGATCCGCTTGATACATACTCATGACACTCAGAGCATGTGTTATATCACACTTGGTACATAGCATGGCATACATGATAGACCCTATTGCTGAGGCATAGGGTATCCTATCAGTGTTCGCCCTTTCTTCAGGAGTATTTGAGGACATACTCCTAGAAAGCGATATCCCATGTCTCATCGGTATGAGACATCTCTTGAAATTTTTCATGCCAAACCTTTTGACAATGGTGTCTATGTACCTGAACTGGAACAAGCCAAGTATCCTCTTGGATCTATCTCTATAGATCTAAATCCCTAAGATATAGGATGCTTCCCCTAAGTCCTTTATAGAGAAGTGTCTAGATAATCAAGTCTTTACTATGGATAGCATTCCTACATCATTCCCAATGATCATGATTTCATCTACATATAATACCAAGAAGGTGATAGCACTCCCACTTACCTTCTTATACACACAAGGCTCATCTTCGTTCTTAAAAAAGTCATAAGATCTGATTGCCTCATCAAATCTTATGTTCTAACTTTGGGAAGCTTGCTTTAATCAATAAATGGATCTAAGCAACCTGCACACCTTATCTGGGTAGTCCTTGGATATAAATCCCTCGGGCTATATCATATACACCTCCTCCTTGAGGTTGCCATTGAGAAATGTGTTTGGATCAAGAGCACTAAGAGGGGGGGCTGAATTAGTGCAGCGAAAAACTTTCGTGGGTTAAAAAGACTTTCATACGATATAATATGATTTCGATAAAAACCGTTTCGGAAAGATCTTTAAGTTGAGAGCATACAAAAGTATAGTTGATATAAAGCAATGAAGGTAGTTTGTAGTTAAGATAAAGAGCAGAAAGTAAACGTAAACCGAGATTTAGAGTGGTTTGGTCAATCTTGACCTACATCCACTTTTGGCTTCTTCCTCCGATTAGGTCACCGACGTCCACTAGAGGCCTTCCTTCAACAGGCGAAGGCCAATCACCTTTTACAACTCAATTCTCCTTTTACTAGGTTTAGGAGATAACCCTTACACCCCCACTCACTCCTCTCTCAATCTATTCTAACACTTAGAACTTTGAAAGGAGCTCACATAAGATTGCAGCAGCGTTTCTATACTTTTTTTCTCTCAATACTTGTGTATTTTACCCAGGGATGAGAGGGGTATTTATAGGCTTCAAATTGATTCAAACTTAGAGCATAAAAATATCTCATCACGAGTTCCCCAGGCACAAGCGGTACCACCACCCAGGTCTAGTAGTACCATCGCCTGGCACCCTACTAGGGGCAGTACAACCATCCAGACAAGCGATACCATCGCCTGACATAGTCTCGAATACTATGCCACGATGGGGAGACTTCTTGGGGCATTGTTTCGGCTTCTTATTAGGCCCAACACAATTCTTACATAGGCCTAGCTGGCTCCTAATTGGGTTGGCCCAAATCCAAGCCCAATTACGTGCTAACTACGAAATCCTAAGACATTTGCTAAGTTAAACAAGTCCTATGTCTATTCTTCCGAAGAGCTTCCGGTGAACTTCTAGCGAACATTCGATGAACCCTCGGCGATGCTTCGGTGGACTCCCGGCAAGCTCATGGACTTCACGATGATCATCTTGGCGAGTTCCAATGAGCTTCTCTGGCAAGCTCTGAGACTTCTCAGCTGGTTCCTCCTGAACTTCCGACGAACATTTGGACTTCCGACAAACTCTTGAACTCCCAACGTGATCGAGTCCTTGACTCTGGGACTTCATTTTGCTTCATGCCTTGCTATTGTAGTTAATCCTACACATGTAAAACAAATTTCAATCTAGATAATTAATACTAAGCATTAATTAAGTTGTCCGGCATGTTATTGGTCTCTCGACGCTTCGTCCGATTCTTCGGCATATCATCCTCTCTTGCGACCTATTGCTCAATTAGCCAGTTGACTCCGCAACTATGATATTCTTGGCACAATGTCAGCTCTTCTTGGCCCGATGCCTGAATCCACGGCCCGAAGCCTTCTATCGATACATCGACCGATCCACCGACCCGACGTCCAATCTTATGACTTGTTCCTCCGACCCAACATGATTTTTCCTGCTTTAATTGTCTCATCCTGATCGAAGCATCCTGTGTTACTCAAAATGTAGATCAAAACATATACACATATCAATTGGTTTCATCATCAAAATCCAGGATTCAACAATCTTTCCCTTTTTGATGATGACAACCAATTGATGACGGAGTTAACCTTAACTCTCGGAGTTTAAACAAACTCCCCCTATCAATATGTTATATTGATAGAAACTCTTGGATTCAAAAATCCAAGCAATATGTCATGATCAAATCATGCATGACATCAACATACTTCTCCCCCTTTGTCATCAACAAAAAGGAGAAGTCCAACTATTCATGTGTTTAGAAGTAGGAGTTTAAATTGTTGCATAATAAATCTTCAAGTTCTATCATCATGCAATTTTGCTATCATCATAGATATGCAAGATAGCAAGATACTAGCTAGCAAATTTAAAGATATGCAAGTTGGCATATTTGCTTTTCTTCAAATAGGCAAGATAGCAATTTTTGGTAATGTTCAAGATAGCAATTTTTGCCTCTTCTTGAAATGTGTAACTTAGCATACATTGCTTCTCTTGAGATTTGCAAGATAGCACTTTTGCTTCTTTTGAAATAGCAACTCTTTGCTTCTCTTTAGATCACAAGCTAGCAATTCTAGCAAATTTTACATTATGCAAGGTAGCAAATTTTTGTGATGTTTAAGATAGTAAATTCTTTCTTATCTTTTGAGAAGTGCTATTATTTTGCTTCCTTTGCAAAGTGCAAGCTAGCAAAATGCAAGATAACAAGCTAATAAGAGACAATATTTTACATGAAGTAAACTACATAAAGTAGGTTTGCATCTTCTCTTGACTTGTGCAAGCTAGCTAGCAACATTTCTCCCCCTTTGTCATTATCAGAAATATGGGAAGACCCTTTACATCAATTTCTAAATCATGACAAAGGAAAGTATCAATCTTATTTGTGCATCATTACATTTTTAAATTAAGACATTATTAGAACCCTTGTAAATTTTAAGCTTGGGGTTGATTTCTTTAGGGGATCGACCTCCTTGGAACTCTATAGGGGTTCCTTCCTCTAAGTTGCTGCTCAAAGGCTACAGAAAAGATTCATCTATTGCTTGTCAAAAGAGGATGAATACATGACTATTTATAGGGTTTCTAAACCCTAACTCCTAGTAGGACTCTTACTCAAGACTCCTACTCAATTAAGACTTCTATTCAAGACTCCTAATAGGACTCCTACTCAAGACTCCTATTCCTTTACAACTCCTAGTTCTTCTCTAAGAAATAACCTCCAAACCCTAGCCAGCCTCTTCACCTCTTTAATAAGGGTCAGCTTAGGTAGGTTTTACATGAATGCCCCTATCAATTAGGACTCTCCTAGCTAGAGTCCTAACAGACCCGCCCCTCTTCAAATCAGCCTTGTCCTCGAGGCTGACAATCCATGAATTTTGGGAATTTGATCTTCAAGTCGTCATAGTTCTCCCAAGTGGCACCTTCTACTTGTTGCTAGTCATAAGTGCCCAGCAAGCCAATCACGTGAGTGATGACATGTGTAACTTGACACAGAATCTTTTTTTGCTTATTATATTTTGGCATTTATCACTTTATATATTGTCTATTGCATATATGCATGTATATATTGTGATGTCCTTGGATCTGTGCAATGGGAATCAGATCGTGATGAGATCACGATAATGAGACTGATTTACCTTTAAACAGAGATCCTAAATAATCCCGGTCATAGGTTACTCGAGAGGGACATCGTGATAACCGGACATACTGGTGTGCTGTATACCCGTCCATATGATGGATGCAGTTGGTCTCATAGCTGCTCGTGTGGGGACACTAGGGATACAGTACAGGTGCTCATTGGAGAATGAGTTCATTGATTGATCCGCTTATGGAATACTGGATCGTTGATGATGCCTTATTGTTAGACAGCGATTCCGTAGTCCTAGTGGTGTATCTGGTCCTTAGACTTAAGACACCAAGGATGTCCTGTATGAGTGCTCCACTCTTTAATACCAGACTTATAGGTTTGGCTGTCCCAGATCTAGTACAGCTAGTCATTGGGAGTGCAATCGACCTTACGAGGGCTATTGAGTGTCGATAGAGGATCATTCACTCTCGGCGTCATGAGAGGAATATCCCATGTGTTCTTGTTCAAACAAATCCCTGGCCAGGGTCATTCGGGATGAGAGAGAAAGAGTTCTCCCGGAGAATCCGATTAGAGCGAGACTCGAGTGGAAATCGTATGGGTCTAACAACACCATGCCCGATATATGGTCTTTGGGATATTAGATGGATGAGAGACTATAGGTACACCGTAATTGTAGGACAGACAAGTCCAATGGATTGGATTCCCCTGTATCGTCTAGGGACTACGGCGTAGTGGCCTAGTACGTCCGTAGTCGATGAGTCGAGTGAATTATTATAGAGATATTAATTCACTGAGCTAGAAGGAGTTCTGATAGCTATGACTCATGGCCAGCTCGATATTGGGCCTAAAGGGTCACACACATATGGTAGGCTTTGCGATGAGTAGAGGTTCGGATACGAGATATCCGTCGGAGCCCCTATCTTATTGGATATCCAATAAGCCCCTGAATTATTGGATCCCATGGACGAGATCCAATAAGAGCCCAAGAGAGATTATTGGATATAGATCCACTAATCTAAAAGGCTTGGATAATTGGATGCAGATCCAATACCCACTAGGGGAGGATCCATTAGGGTTTGACAGGGGGCCTCTATAAATAGGAGGGATTCAGAGCCTCATAGGGTAGAGCCTTTGCTTGCCTCTCCTATTCTCCTCCCCCTCTCCACCTCAGAGTAGGCCTGGAGTTTTTGAGGAGCGTCGTCGTAGCCTTGTTGTGTGGATCACCGCTAGAGAAGAGGACGCTTGACCTCCTTCATCCTCTCCTAGAGATCTGCAAGGAAACAGGGATATACGATCTCCCTAGGTAATACAATTTATCTTATACGGAGTTTGTTTCACGGATTTATGCGCACCAATCTTCGCACGACGATGAACATCATTGGGAAATTGGGGATTTTGTTTTTCTTGATCTTCCGCTGTGCATGTGATGTCGCCCCCAAGATTTCCCAACAGTGATATCAAAGCCAGGTTGTTCATGCGAATGATTGGTTTTTGAACTGCGTGTGTTATGTTTAGGAAGAATTTTGACGTCAAAATCGTTGACGCAAAAGCGAGAAAGGGCAGGAATTGTTGCTGCCCTCGATCTACATGCGTGCAACTGCAGGTAGCGCAGCGTTGGCGCATGCGCAGGCGCTGTACCTACAGCAGTCGACCAGCGGCCTGCATGCAGCAGGCTTACGGCGGGGCTGGCAGCCTGCGGCGGTGTCGGCAAGCAGGGCCGCAGGCACGACGACCACCTGTGCACGGGCACTGCGTCTGCGCGCAAGGACGGCGCCTGCCGACGCTGGGCCGGCACGCAAGCCACCAGCAGCGGCGGCAACAAGCCCCAACGGGTGGCGCTGGCCTGCTGGTGCGACTCCGCCCGCAGGTAGAGGCACTTGCGGGCGCTGCGGCCCCTACGGGTGCTGCGGTGGACAGCACTGCCCACTGGGGCGCCCGCCAGCGGGGGTGCCGCCCACAGGCACACCACTCGCAGGCCAAGGCAACGTCTTGCCCTCCGCCGCACAGGCCGCCGCCAGCAGGGTGGCGGCGGCGGCAGTAACAGAAAGGGAGAGAAGGGGTTAGGATTTTTGGACAAAAAGATAGTTTTACCCTTGTGAATTTCTGAAATTTCAATTTCTGTCCTTTGACCAAATTACGTAAATACCCCTTCGAAATTCAGAAAATTCTCATGTCCCTGATTTCAAAAAATATTAATTAATTAAAAGGTTTAGTTGATTATTATTTTCATTATTATCTAGTAGTCCTACATGATAATGATTTATACATGTGATATATGATGTGTGGACGGATGATCATGGACCGTGTGATGTGTGTACTTGTGATTATTATTATTGGGGCCTGCGAGCCTCCATTATATTTCTCGTTTATTGTCGAGCCTGCGTGCATATGATTAAGTTGTAATCACATGAGGAGGCACAGCGGGAGCGTGGATGCGATAGCAGGACCCACGAGACGGACGATTGCGATGCATGGAGATGCATCGAGATGTTGATGGAACCGACAAGGACGAGATGGATGATCACAGGGCATGAAGATGCACTGTTGCACACATAGATCTTGATGTGAGTGATTAGGCCTATTGGCTCGGGCCTGATCACATTAGGTTGTGGTCCATGATCATCTGGTATGATTGCTTATACACATACTAGATATGTATATATATTTGCATGCGATGTAGATATATATTAAATATGTATATGTGTGACATGTCATATTAGGAGACCAATGTTAGGATCGGAGCGGCACTAAGAGGGGGGGGTGAATTAGTGCAGCGGTAAAAACTACGTCGATTTCTGAAATTTCTTTGTATGTTGAAAACCGATTCCGGAAATATGGTTAGATTGAAAGCATAGGGAAAGGTATTGAAGGCAGTAAGCTATTGAAGGAGTTTGCAGTAAGGTAATAGCAGGAAGTAAATGCAAACCAGAGAAGACGGTAGTTTATAGTGGTTCGGTCAATCGTGACCTACATCCACTCCTCCGATTCCTCTTCCGTCGAGGCCACCGGCATCCACTAACGATCTTCCTTTACTAGGCGAAGATCAACCTCCTTCTTACACCCCTCTTACAACCTCTTACAAGTGGTTCACCCTTTTACAATGATTTCAATGAAAAGAAAGGAGGTGAACACTCAAGCTATTGAAAACAAGACTTTTCCTAAAGATTTTCTCAACTTCTAGCTTCTCAAAAGGCTGTTATCTCAGCTGAGAATAGAGGGGTATTTATAGGCCTCAAGAGGATTCAAATTTGGGCTCCAAAATTTGAATTCTCTTCGGTTCCCGAAGCTAGCGGTGCCATCGCCTGTCAGTGGCGGTGCCACCGCCTGTCAGTTTTGACACTGACATTGTACTGGGCGGTGCCATCGCCCAGTCCAGCGGTGCCACCGCCTAGCTCAAGGGTGCTGGGCGGTGCCACCGCCCAGACTGGCGGTGCCACCGCCTGGCTCTCGGGTGCTGCGCGGTGCCACCGCCCAGACCGAGTCCACCGCCTGTCAGTGGCGGTGCCACCGCCCAGACCGGCGGTGCCACCGCCTGTCAGTGGCGGTGCCACCGCCCAGACCGGCGGTGCCACCGCCTGTCAGTGGCGGTGCCACCGCCCAGACCGGCGGTGCCACCGCCCAGACCGGCGGTGCCACCGCCCAGACCGGCGGTGCCACCGCCTGGCTCTTTAGTTCACTAGTTGGGCTCCAAAATTTGAATTCTCTTCGGTTCCCGAAGCTAGCGGTGCCATCGCCTGTCAGTGGCGGTGCCACCGCCTGTCAGTGGCGGTGCCACCGCCCAGACCGGCGGTGCCACCGCCTGTCAGTTTTGACACTGACATTGTACTGGGCGGTGCCATCGCCTGTCAGTGGCGGTGCCACCGCCTGTCAGTTTTGACACTGACATTGTACTGGGCGGTGCCATCGCCTGTCAGTGGCGGTGCCACCGCCCAGACCGGCGGTGCCACCGCCCAGACCGGCGGTGCCACCGCCTGTCAGTGGCGCTTTAGTTCACTAGTTGGGCTCCAAACTTAGCCCAAACTAGTCCGAACTTGGGCCCAATTGGCCCCTACTTGGGTTATAAGATTAACACCTAATCCTAACCCTAATTAACATGCTAACTATGAGTTTAAAGACATTTCCTAAGCTATTACAAAGTCCGCAAGTCAAGACTTCTTCCGGCGAGCTTCCGGCGAACTTTCGGCGGTCTTCCGAAAAACTCTCAGAAACCATTCTGCGGACTCCTGACAAGCTCCGAGACTTCACGATTTGATCTTGGCGAGTTTCTACAAGCTTCTTCGGCAAGCTACGATCTTTCTCGGTGAGCTCCGCGAACTTCCGACGAACCTTTCGGCGAGCTTCCGAAAACCCTTCGGCAAGCTCCCTACTCATTCTCAGCTAGTTCCGACAGCATTCCCGACGAACCTTCGGACTTCCGTCGAACTCTCGAACTCCCAATGAATCCTTCGCGCTTGACTCCAGCACTTTGTTTCGCTTTATGTCTTCATCGTTATCGTAGTTAATCCTGCACACACAAGCCAAAACTCTACTCCGATCTAGACAATTATTACAACGCGAATTGACATTCTGTTGCCCGGCACGTCATTGGTTGGCGCTTCGTTTGATTCTTCAGCGCATCGTTCTCTCTTGCGGCTTATTGCCCAATCAGCGGTTGACCTCCGCAACCCCGATATCCTTGGTGCAATTCCGCTCTCCTTGGCCCGATGCCCAACGTCCGAAGCATTCTGCCGTCCAATATCCTAACGTGATCTCCTCCGGCGCAACGTCAATTCCTCCTACGTCAACTGTCTAATCCTGATCGAGTAGACCTGCATCACTTAAAATGCAGTTAAATATCTAAACACAATCAATTAGTTTCATCATCAAAATCCGAGATTCAACAATCTCCCCCTTTTTGATGATGACAACTAATTGATGACTACCGGAGTTAACCTTAACTCCCCGGAGTTTAACCAAACTCCCCCTATCAATATGCCATTGATAGAACACTTGGATTATCCCAAATCCAAGCAACATTCATCACATGTTATGAAAAACATTTAAACCATCATGCAAATATATAAAATATTCAATTCAATGCATGAAGTCATCAATATACTTCTCCCCCTATGTCATCAACAAAAAGGAGAAGTAGCTCGAAAAGAAGGAGAGGAACCAATGATTTAGACTTTTACATAAATTATGAATTTGCATCAATCAATATTTCAATCATCACATGATATATACAAGACAAAAATGCAAAGAAATCATGTCATGAAAGACATCAATTGTTAAACATAATATGATAATAGTCTCAAAAATTTCAATTTGCGATACATGTGATACATTGCGATACTAAAAAATTTAATGCGATGCTTTTAAGGATATCAACCTATTTTTGATACAAAGCATGGCAAGAGCAATTATATTGCAAGTTTTCTAAGTTTTGCATTTTTTGCTTCTTTCGAGATAGTAATTCTTTGCTTCTCTAGCAACTTTTACGATATGAAGTTTTACTACATACAAGCTAGCAAATTTAAAGATGTGCAAGTTTGTATATTTGCTTTCTTTGCGATGTGCATGATAGCAATTCTTTGTAATGTTCAAGATAGCAAATTGTACATCATTCTAGCTAGCAAATTAAAGATGTTCAAGAAAGCAAGCTCTTTCTTCTCTTTCGAGAAGTATCATTTTTGCTTCCTTCGCAAAATGCCAAACTAGCAAGGGACCATGTTTGACATGAGGCAAGCAAACAATTTGGCAAGAGCTACATTTGCATCTTCTCTTTGGATGTGCAAGAAAGTAAGCAAGTTTTTGCATTTTCTTGTCTTGTGCAAGTTAGCTAATTTCTCTTTGAGATGACCCTTTACATTAATTCAAGATAGCACATTAGCAACCCTTTCTCCCCCTTTGTCATTGGCAAAAAGAAAGGAAGATTCAAGTCATGAATATCAAAATAATAATTTTATCAAGAATATTTCATCATTGCATGCATAATACCAAATCATCAAATTGCATGGATCATTGTAAATCATAAATGTTTCATATCATGATGGTATCAACTTGTCAAATTATATCCTACCATGCATGATCAAAACTTTTCATTTGTATGCATCAAAATAATATCAAGAGTATTTCATGCATATTATTAAATCATCATTTATAATTACATCAATATTCCAATCATTATTTCAGTTTATACATCATGAGATCAATAAATTTGCATTATAGACAATCTCATGTTTTATCATTCATATTATTTCAATCATTGTTTCAATCATCACTATAACTCATCATGCACAAAATATAAAATCATCTAAGATGATTCAAACATTTATTTTCAAAATATTTATCACTATTTTCATGTATGATAATAAAGTATTCATGATACCGAACATTAAATCAACATTTTAAGTATTATTCTCTTCATGATTGTTGGTACCAAACATTTATCATTTAAAGCATTCATGATACACAGCATATGCAATACATCACATACATCATCATAATAAAAAGCATATGCATCATTTCAAATCATAAACATTTCAAATCATCATGGTATTAATCTGTCAAATTGTATCTTGCCATGATCATAACTTTTTCAAATGATAGTATCTAAATGTCAATATTCATTACATCCTATCATGCATGATAATTACCTTCTCATTTGTATTTCATGCATAATTTCATTCATCACATTAGGAATATCAAGAAGAATTGATTGGGTGATGAGATGAATATTTTCATGAATACAAGCAATTGCATAAAAATCATATCATGAAGGATTAGAATATGTGTATACCAAAAGGCATGATTTCTTTTGAAAAACCTCCTCTTAAATAATCAAAAGAAAATATTAGGAGATCAAATAATAAAAGATATTCAAAAGAAATTTTAAGTCATGAATATCAAAATAATAATTTTATCAAGAATATTTCATCATTGCATGCATAATACCAAATCATCAAATTGCATGGATCATTGTAAATCATAAATGTTTCATATCATGATGGTATCAACTTGTCAAATTATATCCTACCATGCATGATCAAAACTTTTCATGTATAATTAATCATAATATTCCAAGCATTATTTCAGTTTATACATCATGAGATCAATAAATTTGCATTATAGACAATCTCATGTTTTATCATTCATATTATTTCAATCATTGTTTCAATCATCACTATAACTCATCATGCACAAAATAAAATCATCTAAGATGATTCAAACATTTATTTTCAAAATATTTATCACTATTTTCATGTATGATATAAGTATTCATGATACCGAACATTAAATCAACATTTTAAGTATTATTCTCTTCATGATTGTTGGTACCAAACATTTATCATTTAAAGCATTCATGATACACAGCATTGCAATACATCACATACATCATCATAATAAAAGCATATGCATCATTTCAAATCATAAACATTTCAAATCATCATGGTATTAATCTGTCAAATTGTATCTTGCCATGATCATAACTTTTTCAAATGATAGTATCTAAATGTCAATATTCATTACATCCTATCATGCATGATAATTACCTTCTCATTTGTATTTCATGCATAATTTCATTCATCACATTAGGAATATCAAGAAGAATTGATTGGGTGATGAGATGAATATTTTCATGAATACAAGCAATTGCATAAAAATCATATCATGAAGGATTAGAATATGTGTATACCAAAAGGCATGATTTCTTTGAAAAACCTCCTCTTAAATAATCAAAAGAAAATATTAGGAGATCAAATAATAAAAGATATTCAAAAGAAATTTTAAGTCATGAATTTCGAAAAAGATATTCTCTTTAGTAAAAGAACCTTAGGAGAAAAAGATTTCAATTCAAGCATATAAAATCTTGACTTAAGCATAAGAAATCTCAATTTACAAATTTTGAGAAATCAAGATAAGCTCATTTAAATTTAAATCATCAAATCAAGATCATTTCAAGAGATTCACAAAAGTGATACAAATATATTCATGATTTTAATTCCCATGATAATATATTTTCCTTTCAAAGTGTTTCTATTCATGTGATTTATTTCATTATGCCAAATAAAAAAATATGCATCAATGTTCAAAAACCGAAAAAGCCATTTTCATTACCGTAAAAATCGATAATCCATAAGTCTCAAGAATCATTATGCATAATTTCGAAATCTATTAAGCATGATCATTATGCATGACATCAAGACATGGTTTCAAAATATTTAATATTTTCATTACATAATTACATCACTATGCATCATCGAAATTGATTTCATAAAGTATTTTCCATCAAGATCATTTTGTTTGTTGTAGTCATGCATTTTTCTTTTTAGGTGAATCTAACTTTTCAAGCTTAGTTTTTGATACAAAATCCATACATCATCATTAAGCATGATATCAAACTTCTTTATATTTTCATTAAGACATCAAGCATGGTTTCAATCAAAATTGGAAATCATCAAAATACACATTATTTCTTCTTGAAACACATTTATCATCATTTAAAACCAAAAAAGAGCTTTCACTACGGCAAATATCAATAATTCATAAATCACAAAATTATCATGTATAACTTAAAATCTCATGCATAAAATCGTCAATCATGGTATCAAAACATTTAATATTTTCATTACATCATTATGCATTACTTCAAATCAAACATGATTTCATTTAATCAAAATCGAGAAATAACAATGGAAATCAACATGATACACATTGTTACTTCTTAACCACATATAGCATAATTTCATAAGGCATTTTTAATCAAAATCATTTTGTTTATCATAACATGCAATTTTCATGATTATTTTAAAATTACTAGAATCATAAGCATGATTCCTAATTTTTGCATTTTCATTATTAAATTATTAGACATGCAATTTTCAAGAAAATTAATTCTAAACTAAATAAAAGAGGAAAATGCATCATAAAAAGCATCACGTAATTTCAAAATAATTTAAGAGAGTTGAGTTACTTACCTTGTAGTCGAAGCCCGTCAAAGCCCAATTCGCCGTTTCACTTTTGGAAGTTCTTGTTTCATCCTTGGTTGCCTTCCTCTTCTTTGGCCTCATCCTCCGTTCAAGTTCATTGTTTATTTTAGATTTTTATTTAATGAACTTATTAAGATTTAGTGTTCGAAGTTCAAGTTCATCATTGTCCTCATCACTTGAGTCATCGCTCAAGTGGTATTCATTTGTCCAGAGTTCCAAATCCTTCCTATTCTTTGGAAGGTGGTTCAAGTGCTCATCGGGTTCGAAATGTTCCAAGAGTGTCATTTCATAGGTCATTAATGACCCGATTAATTCTTCTAATGGAAAACCATTTAAATTTTTTGTCTCTTGTAGCATAATAAAATCTTGACTAAGCATAAGATAATCTCAATTTACAATTTGAGAAATCAAGATAAGCTCATTTAAATTTTAAATCATCAAATCAAGATCATTTTCAAGAGATTCACAAAAGTGATACAAATATATTCCTGACTTTTAATTCCATGCATTACTATATTTTCCTTTCAAAGTGTTCTCTATCCCCTGTGATTTATTTCATTTATGCCAAATAAAAAAATATGCATCAATGTTCAAAAACCGAAAAAGCCATTTTCATTACCGTAAAACTCGATAATCCATAAGTCTCAAGAATCATTATGCATAATTTCGAAATCTATTAAGCCATGATCATTATGCATGACATCAAGACATGGTTTCAAAATATTTAATATTTTCATTACATAATTACATCACTATGCATCATCGAAATTGATTTCATAAAGTATTTTCCATCAAGATCATTTTGTTTGTTGTAGTCATGCATTTTTCTTTTTAGGTGAATCTAACTTTTCAAGCTTAGTTTTTGATACAAAATCCATACATCATCATTAAGCATGATATCAAACTTCTTTATATTTTCATTAAGACATCAAGCATGGTTTCAATCAAAATTGGAAATCATCAAAATACACATTATTTCTTCTTGAAACACATTTATCATCATTTAAACCAAAAAAGAGCTTTCACTACGGCAAATATCAATAATTCATAAATCACAAAAATTATCATGTATAACTTTAAAATCTCATGCATAAAATCGTCAATCATGGTATCAAAACATTTAATATTTTCATTACATCATTATGCATTACTTCAAATCAAACATGATTTCATTTAATCAAAATCGAGAAATAACAATGGAAATCAACATGATACACATTGTTACTTCTTAACCACATATAGCATAATTTCATAAGGCATTTTTAATCAAAATCATTTTGTTTATCATAAACATGCAATTTTCATGATTATTTTTAAAATTACTAGAATCATAAGCATGATTCCTAATTTTTGCATTTTCATTATTAAATTATTAGACATGCAATTTTCAAGAAAATTAATTCTAAACTAAATAAAAGAGGAAAATGCATCATAAAAAGCATCACGTAATTTCAAAATAATTTAAGAGAGTTGAGTTACTTACCTTGTAGTCGAAGCCCGTCAAAGCCCAATTCGCCGTTTCACTTTTGGAAGTTCTTGTTTCATCCTTGGTTGCCTTCCTCTTCTTTGGCCTCATCCTCCGTTCAAGTTCATTGTTTATTTTAGATTTTTATTTAATGAACTTATTAAGATTTAGTGTTCGAAGTTCAAGTTCATCATTGTCCTCATCACTTGAGTCATCGCTCAAGTGGTATTCATTTGTCCAGAGTTCCAAATCCTTCCTATTCTTTGGAAGGTGGTTCAAGTGCTCATCGGGTTCGAAATGTTCCAAGAGTGTCATTTCATAGGTCATTAATGACCCGATTAATTCTTCTAATGGAAAACCATTTAAATTTTTTGTCTCTTGTATTGCGGTTATTTTAGGATCCCAACATTTTAGAAGGGATCTTAAGATCTTACTTACGAGGTCAAAATTCGAAAAAGATTTACCAAGAACTCTTAGATTATTGACGACATCCGTGAAACGGGTGTACATGTCGCCTATAGTCTCGCTTGGTTGCATTCGAAAAAGCTCAAAATCATGCAATAAAATGTTAACTTTCGAGTCTTTGACTCTACTAGTTCCCTCGTGCGTGATTTCAAGTGTTCGCCAAATATCAAAAGCCGTTTCGCACATAGAAATCCGATTGAACTCATTTTTGTCCAAAGCGCAAAATAAGGCATTCATAGCCTTTGCGTTTAAAGAAAAATACTTCTTCTCCAAATCCGACCATTCGTTCATCGGTTTAGAGGGAAGTTGAAAATCGTTTTCAACAATATTTCATAAATCCAAATTCATAGAAATCAAGAAAACTCTCATTCGAGTTTTCCAACAAGTGTAGTCCAATCCGTTAAACAACAGTGTACGAAAAACTGAAAAGCCCTCTTGAAAGCCATGAAGAGCCATTTCTCTCGGGTGTAAATCCAAAATGAGAAATACCGAGCTCTGATACCAATTGTTAGGATCAGAGCGGCACTAAGAGGGGGGGTGAATTAGTGCAGCGGTAAAAACTATGTCGATTTCTGAAATTTCTTTGTATGTTAAAAACCGATTCCGGAAATATGGTTAGATTGAAAGCGTAGGGAAAGGTATTGAAGGCAGTAAGCTATTGAAGGAGTTTGCAGTAAGGTAATAGCAGGAAGTAAATGCAAACCAGAGAAGACGGTTGTTTATAGTGGTTCGGTCAATCGTGACCTACATCCACTCCTCCGATTCCTCTTCCGTCGAGGCCACCGGCATCCACTAACGATCTTCCTTTACTAGGCGAAGATCAACCTCCTTCTTACACCCCTCTTACAACCTCTTACAAGTGGTTCACCCTTTTACAATGATTTCAATGAAAAGAAAGGAGGTGAACACTCAAGCTATTGAAAACAAGACTTTTCCTAAAGATTTTCTCAACTTCTAGCTTCTCAAAAGGTTGTTATCTCAGCTGAGAATAGAGGGGTATTTATAGGCCTCAAGAGGATTCAAATTTGGGCTCCAAAATTTGAATTCTCTTCGGTTCCCAAAGCTAGCGGTGCCACCGCCTGTCAGTGGCGGTGCCACCGCCTGTCAGTTTTGACACTGACATTGTACTGGGCGGTGCCACCGCCCAGTCCAGCGGTGCCACCGCCTAGCTCTCGGGTGCTGGGCGGTGCCACCGCCTGGATCTTTAGCTCACTAGTTGGGCTCCAAACTTAGCCCAAACTAGTCCGAACTTGGGCCCAATTGGCCCCTACTTGGGTTATAAGATTAACACCTAATCCTAACCCTAATTAACATGCTAACTATGAGTTTAAAGACATTTCCTAAGCTATTACAAAGTCTGCAAGTCAAGACTTCTTCCGGCGAGCTTCCGGCGAACTTCCGGCGGTCTTCCGAAAAACTCTCGGAAACCATTCTGCGGACTCCCGACAAGCTCCGAGACTTCACGATTTGATCTTGGCGAGTTTCGACGAGCTTCTTCGGCAAGCTACGATCTTTCTCGGTGAGCTCCGCAAACTTCCGACGAACCTTTCGGCGAGCTTCCGAAAACCCTTCGGCAAGCTCCCTACTCATTCTCGGCTAGTTCCGACAGCATTCCCGACGAACCTTCGGACTTCCGTCGAACTCTCGAACTCCCAATGAATCCTTCGTGCTTGACTCCGGCACTTTGTTTCGCTTTATGTCTTCATCATTATCGTAGTTAATCCTGCACACACAAGCCAAAACTCTACTCCGATTTAGACAATTATTACAAAGCGAATTGACATTCTGTTGCCCGGCACGTCATTGGTTGGCGCTTCGTCTGATTCTTCAGCGCATCATTCTCTCTTGCGGCTTATTGCCCAATCGGCGGTTGACCTCCGCAACCCCGATATCCTTGGTGCAATTCCGCTCTCCTTGGCCCGATGCCCAACGTCCGAAGCATTCTGCCGTCCAATATCCTAACGTGATCTCCTCCGGCGCAATGTCAATTCCTCCTACGTCAACTGTCTAATCCTGATCGAGTAGACCTGCATCACTCAAAATGCAGTTAAATATCTAAACACAATCAATTAGTTTCATCATCAAAATCCGAGATTCAACAACCAAATCATAGAAACATCTCTCTTGATAATATTAAGTCGGTAAACGTGAGGCAATTAGATTGACCCACGTGGCCTTCCATCGTTATGGGTAGAAACCGATTCCCGGTGTAGGTTGAGTTGGTCGAGTCCCTCGAGGCTCACCTATATCACGATTCGCTATCTTACTTACGACATAGAGATGTCACCGGTGACCTGAGGGCATGGTATGCTTGGTCGAGTCCCTCGAGGGTATATCATCAAATCAGACTCATCTTGTAACGAAGGTGTTGACTGAACCGAACATCATGGTTGGTCGAGTCCCTCGAGACCATGGTGATTCGGAGGCCGAACAGGACAGGAATCACAAGGAGTTGTGATCGGCAAGAGTTGCCTACCTTTTGGGCTTAGTGTGATTGGTAGAGTCCCTCGAGTTTATACTAAGACGCTGATTGGATCTTGATCCCCACTAGAAGTCTGCTGGAGACTTCCGTTTCACGTGTTGAGGGTGTCACGTGACTCGCTAGTAAAATAGTGGGAGCATATTAAGATAGAAGTCAATATCTTGATAGTTTATTTCTTACAAAATCTGCATGTTATTTATTCATGTTGCATCTTTATTTTTAAAAAATGTCGCTTTCAAATCCCTTATGTAGCATACTTGATGTCAACCGCCTTACTAGTCCAAATTATACGGATTGGCTCTGCAACTTGAGAATTGTTCTCACGGCGGAGAAAATTATGTACGTCCTTGGTACAGTGATGCCTACGCCCAAGGAAGGGGCAAGCAAGGGTGAGATCGCTTGCTACGTGAAGTACATTGATGACTCTACTCTTGCTCAGTGCTATATGTTGGGCTCTATGACTCCTGAGTTACAGAGACAACATGAAAAGATGGATGCTAGATCCATTCTCCTACATGTCTGTAAATTGTTTGAGGAACAGGGAAGGACTCAGCGATATGAGATATCCAAGAGCTTCTTCCGCACTATGATGACTGAGGGGACACCGATTTAGAATCATGTCCTAAAGATGATTGAGTGGATGGAGAAACTCACAAGTCTAGGAATGGTCCTAGAGGATAACTTGTGTGTGGACATCGTGCTTCAGTCCCTACTAGATTCCTTTTCACAGTTCATAATAAATTATAATATGAACAAGCTTGAGGTGACTCTCCCAAAGCTCCTCAATATGTTGAGGGAGGCAGAGAGTACTATTAGGAAAGAGAAGCCAGTTCTCTACACTGGGGAGACCAGAAAGAAAAGGAAAGCAGAAAAGTCCCTTAAGAAGGGAAAGGGCAAGGGCAGACTAGGAAAAGTAAAGGTTGCTAAGAAAGACCCAGCAAAGGACAAAGGCCAGTGCTTCCACTATGGCAAAGATGGGCACTGGAAGAGGAACTACAAAGAGTACCTTGCCGAAAAGGCGAAACAGAAGCTTGGTGAAGCTTCAGGTACATTCATGATCAATCTCCAATTGTCAGATTTTTGTGATAGTGCATTAGTATTGGATACCGGTATTGCTTATCACATCTGCAATTTATTATAGATTCTGGCAAAAGTCAAGGAGATTGGTGAGAGGAATGTTGCATAATGGTTTGTTTATGTTAGACACTACTCCACATATCATGAGTGTAAGTGTGTCTAAGAGGAAACGAGATGAGATGAATAGTGCATACCTATGGCATTGTAGGTTAGGTCATATCCATGAGGGAAGGATTCAAAAGTTGTTAAAGGATGGATATCTAGATCCATTCGACTATGAGTCATATGCAACTTACGAGCCTTGTCTTCGTGGAAAACTGACCAACTCTCCATTTAGTGGAACTGGAGAAAGAGCCACTGAGATGTTGGAACTCATACATAGTGATGTATGTGGACCCATATCAACTCATGCCATTGGTGGTTACTCCTACTTTATTACCTTTACTAATGATTTCTCAAGGTATGGATATGTGTACTTAATGAAGTACAAATTCGAGGCCTTTGAGAAATTCAAAGAGTATAAGAATGAGGTGGAGAACCAGACTGGAAAGAGTATCAAAACTCTTCGATCAGATCGAGGAGGTGAGTACTTAAGTACAGAGTTTACTCAGTTCCTCCAGGACTATCTAGGGATATGCCCTAGAGACCGCAGCTTACCTTCTGAACAGAGTTCCAACTAAGTCTGTAGTGTCTACACCATATGAGAAATGGAAAGGGAAGAAGCCCAATCTTAAAGTTGTTAAGATTTGGGGCTGCCCTGCCCACGTTAAAAGACACAACCCCGATAAAGTTGGAATCGCAGACAGAGTGGTGCAAGTTCGTGGGATACCCCAAGAAAACTTGTGGGTATTATTTCTATCATCTCGAGGACCAAAATGGTCTTTGTAGCCAAGAGAGTAGTGTTCCTTGAGAAGGAACACATTCTTGGCGGAGATAGTGGGAGCATGATAGAGTTGAGCGAGGTTGGAGAACCAAGCTCAAGCACCACTCTACAGCCCGAGTCTGTTCAGGTACCTAACACACAAGTTCCAACTTTACGTAGGTCCTGTAGAGTATCCCATCCTCCTGACAAATATGTGGGATATATTAGAGGAGAAGATGTTGAGGATATTGATCCTCAGACCTACGAGGAAGCTATTATGAGAATAGACTCCGGGAAGTAACAAGAAGCCATGAATTTTGAGATGGATTCTATGTACTCCAACAAGGTTTGGTCCCTTGTTGATGCGCCTGAAGGTATTGTACCCATCGGTTGCAAGTGGATCTTTAAGAAAAAGATTGGAGTAGATGGAAAGGTAGAGACCTATAAAGCAAGGCTAGTGGCTAAGGGGTATCGTCAAAGGCAAGGTGTTGACTATGACGAAACCTTCTCACCCGTAGCAATGCTAAAATCCATCCGAATTCTATTGGCTATTGCAGCACACTATGATTATGAGATTTGGCAGATGGATGTGAAAAATGTATTCCTCAATGGGAATCTCGATGAGGTGTATATGATACAAGCTAAGGGATTCGTGTCCAAGACTGCCCAGATAAGGTGTGCAGGTTGCTTAGATCCATTTATGGACTAAAGCAAGCTTTCTGAAGTTGGAACATAAGATTTGATGAGGCAATCAGATCTTATGACTTCGTTAAGAACGAAGATGAGCCTTGTGTATATAGGAAGGTAAGTGGGAGCGCTATCATCTTTTTGGTGTTATATGTGGATGACATCCTGATCATTGAGAATGACATAGGAATGCTATCCATAGTGAAGGCTTAGTTATCTAGACACTTCTCCATGAAGGACTTAGGGGAAGCATCCTATATCTTGGGGATTCGGATCTATAGAGATAAATCCGAGAGGATGCTTGGCTTGTCTCAATCTAGGTACATAGAAACTATTGTCAAAAGGTTTGGCATGGAAAATTCGAAGAGAGGTCTCATACCGATAAGACATGGGATATCGCTTTCTAGGAGTATGTCCCCAAAGACCCTAGAAGAAAGGGCAAACATGGATATGATATCTTATGCCTCAGCGATAGGGTCTATCATGTATGCCATGCTATGTACTAGCCCTGATATACTACATGCTCTGAGTGTCACGAGCAGGTATCAGGCGGATCCAGGCTTGGAGCATTGGAAAGCAGTAAAGTGTATCCTTAAGTACTTGAGAAGGACTAAGGATCTTTTACTAGTATATGGAGGTATTAGCCTCAAGGTTGAAGGCTACATAGACTCAAGTTTTCAGTCTGATGTCGATGATAGCAAGTCAAATTCGGGGTATGTGTACACCTTGAATGGAGGAGCAGTATGCTGAAAGAGTTCCAAGCAAGATACTACTGCTTACTCAACCACAGAGGCGGAATATATTGCTGCAGCAGATGTAGCAAAAGAGGGAGTCTGGATGAAGAAGTTCATCATAGATTTGGGAGTCGTGCTGGATAGCGAGGAGTCGATTTCCTTATATTGTGACAACAACAGGGCGATTACTCAAATAAGGGAACCCGGGTCTCATCAGAAGTGTTCTGAGGAGGTTTTAGCTTATTAGAGAGATCATGACCCGAGAAGATGTAGTAGTGGAAAGAGTTCCATCTGAAGATAACATTGCAGATCCACTAACAAAGCCGTTGTCTTAAATTATCTTTGAGCGTCATAGGGATCTGATGGGGATCAAACACATAGGTGATTGGCTTTAGGTCAAGTGGGAGATTGCTAGTCATAGGTGCCCAGTAAGCCAATCACGTGAGTGATGGCACGTGTGACTTGACACGGAATCTTTTTTTACTTATTATATTTTGGCATTTATCACTTTATATATTGTCTATTGCACATATGCATGTATATATTGTGATGTCCTTGGATCTGTGCAATGGGAATCGGATCGTGATGAGATCACGATAATGAGACTGATTCACCTTTAAACAGAGATCCTAAATAATCACGGTCATAGGTTACTCGAGAGGGACATCGTAATAACCGGACAAACTGGTATGCTATATACCCATCCATATGATGGATGCAGTTGGTCTCATAGCTGCTCGTGTGGGGACACTAGGGATACAGTACAGGTGCTCATTGGAGAATGAGTTCATTGATTGATCCGCTTACAGAATACTGGATGGTTGATGATGCCTTATTGTCAGACAGCGATTCCGTAGTCCTAGTGGTGTATCTAGTCGTTAGACTTGAGACACCAAGGATGTCCTGTATGAGTGCTCCACTCTTTGGTACCAGACTTATAGGTTTGGCTGTCCTAGATCTAGTATAGCTGGTCATTGGGAGTAGCAGTCGACCTTACGAGGGCTATTAAGTGTCGATAGAGGATCATTCACTCTCAGCATCATAAGAGGAATATCCCATGTGTTCTTGCTCAAATAAATCCCTGGTCAGGGTCATTCGGGTTGAGAGAGAAAGAGTTCTCCCGGAGAATCCGATTAGAGTGAGACTTGAGTAGAAATCGTATGGGTCTGACAGCACCATGCCCGATATATGATCTTTGGGATATTAGATGGATGGGAGACTATAGGTACACGATAACTGTAGGACAAACAGGTCCAATGGATTGGATTCCCCTATATTGTCTGGGGACTACGGCGTAGTGGCCTAGTACGTCCGTAGTCAATGAGCCGAGTGAATTATTATAGAGATATTAATTCACTGAGCCAGAAGGAGTTCTGACAGCTATAACTCATAGCCAGCTCGATATTGGGCCTAGAGGGTCACACACATATGGTAGGCGTTGCGATGAGTAGAGGTTCGGATGTGAGATATTCGCCGGATCCCCTATCTTATTGGATATCCAATAAGCCCTTAAATTATTGGATCCCATGGACGAGATCCAATAAGAGCCCATGAGAGATTATTGGATATAGATCCACTAATCTAAAAGGCTTGGATAATTGGATGCAGATCCAATACCCACTAAGGGAGGATCCATTAGGGTTTGACAAGGGGCCTCTATAAATAGGAGGGATTCAGAGCCTCATAGGCTAGAGCCTTTGCTTGCCTCTCCTATTCTCCTCCCCCTCTCCACCTCAGAGTAGGCCTCGAGTTTTTGAGGAGCTTCGTCGCAGCCCTATTGTGTGGATCACCGCTAGAGAGGAGGACGCTTGACCTCCTTCATCCTCTCCTAGAGATCTGCAAGGAAACAGGGATATACGATCTCCCTAGGTAACACAATTTATCTTATACGCAGTTTGTTTCACGGATTTATGCGCACCAATCTTCGCACGATGATGAACATCATTGGAAAATTGGGGATTTTGTTTTTCTTGATCTTCCGCTGCGCATGTGATGTCGCCCCCAAGATTTCCCAACGCTAGAAAGTTCGCCCATTGTATTAGCACTTCAATAATGGGTCATCGTCGTCGAGTCACGATCTGTCGATCAATAATGGCACTCAATTGAGTCTAGAGTTCTCCTTGGGTAGTTATATTTAGTGGGTGGCTTTGGGCTATCTCCAAGCACATGTTTATCACTTTCGTCTGGCCGTCGGTTTGTGGGTGATACGTCATACTCCTTTTCAATTTAGCACCCTACATATGGAATAACTCTGTCCAAAATCTGCTCGTGAAGATGCAAATAGAATTTGGCATAAGCATAATGCGTCCCTTATAGCGTATTTCTTTTGAGTCCCAATTGTAATGAGCCACGGAGTTTAGTGCTTCCTCCAATTTTTTTAAAATCTTACTAGTCTCTAGATCTTCTTGTCATTCCCTCTTAATATCCTTAAGGAAGTCATAGGTCGAAAGTGAAATGGTCGAAAATTCAGCTTGCTTGAGTAGCCATGAAAGTGCATCTGCAACGACATTCTCTTTCCCCTTTTTGTAAGTTATTTCATAATCATTCCAAGAAAGGCTGAAGGAGGTTAAGCACCCTCCTCTCTAGTGGTGATCCACACAGTAAGACTGCGACGATGGTCCTCAAAACTCTAGGCCTGCTCTAAGGTGGAGAGGGGGAGGAGAATAAGAGAGACAAGCAAAAGGCTCTAGCCTATGAACCATTGATTCCCTCCTATTTATAGAGGTCCCATATCAACTTAACCATAATGGATCCTCCCCTATTGGGTATTACATCTCCATCCAACTACCCAAGCCTCTTAGATTAATGGATCTCTATCCAATAATCTATTATGGGCTATTATTGGATCTCATCCATAAGATCCAATAATTCAAGGGCTTATTGGATATCCAATAAGATAAAGGCTCCAACGGATATCTCGCATCAGAACCTCTACTGATCGTAATGCCTACCATACGTATGTGACCCTCTAAGCCCAATATCGAGCTGACTGTGAGTTATACCTGTCAGAACTCCTTTTGGATCAATGAATTATTATCTCCATAATAATTCACTCGACTCATTGACTATGAACGTACTAGGCCACAATGCTATAGTCTCCAAATGATATAAGGGAATCCAATCCATTGGACTTGTCTGTCCTCAATTACCGTGTACCTATAATCTCTCATCCATCTAATATTCCAGAGACCATATATCGGGCATGGTGTTGTTAAACCCATATGATTTCTACTCGAGTCTCACTCTAATCAGATTCTCCTAGAGAACTCTTTCTTTGTCAAACCGAATGACCTTGGCCTGGGATTTGTCTAAGCAATAACATATGGGACATTCCTCTCATGACACTGAGAGTGGATGATCCTCTATCGACAATTAATAACCCTTGCAAGGTTGACTACCACTCCCAATGACCGGCTGTGTTAGATTTGGGACATCCAAACCTATAAGTCTGGTATCAAAGAGTGGAGCACTCAAATAGGACATCCTTGGTGTTTCAAGTCTAAGGACCAGATACACCATTGGAACTATAGAATCGTTGTTTGACAATAAGACATCATCAACTATTCAACATTTCATAAGCGGATCAATCAGTGAACTCATTCCCCAATGAGCACATGTATTGTATTCCTAGTGTCCCCGCATGGGTAGCTATAAGACTAACTACATCCATCATATGGATAGGTATACAACACACCAATCTATCCGGTTATCTTGATGTCCCTCTTAAGTAACCTATGATTGAGATTATTTAGGATCTGTGTTTAAAGGCGAATCGATCTCATTATAGTGATCTTATCACGATCAGTTTCCCATTGCATAGATCCAATGACATCATAATATATACAAGCATATATGCAATAGTCAATATAAAGTGATAAATGTCAAAATATAATATGCAAAAAGACTACGTGTCAAGTCACACGTGTCATCACTTATATGATTAGCTTGCTAAGCACATATAACTAGCAGTTTCAAATCTAGCATAGCTAGTTATTGGGAGTGGCAGCCAATCTTATGAGGGTTATTGAGTGTCGATAGAGGATCCTCTGCTCTTGGTATCATGAGAGGAATGTCCTTATGTTCTTGCTCAAACAAATCATTGGCCAAGGTCATTCGGATTGAGAGAGAAAGAGTTCTCTAGGAGAATCCGATTAGAGCAAGACTCGAGGAGAAACCATATAGGCCTGATGGCACCATGCCCAATATATGGTCTTTAGGATATTATATGGATGAGAGACTAGTACACAGTAATTGAGGATAGATAGGTCCAAAAGATTGGATTCCCCTATATTGTTTGAGGATTATGACGTAGTGGCCTAATATGTCCGTAGTCGATGAGTCAAGTGAATTATCATGGAGATAATAATTCACTGAACTAGGAATTCTGACAGGTATGACTCGCGGTCAGCTCAATAGTGGGCCAGAGGGTCACACATATATGGTAGGTGTTGTGACGAGTAGATGTTCGAATATGAGATATCCACTGGAGCCCCTATCTTATTGGATATCCAATAAACCCATGAATAAGATCTAATAAGAGCTAATAAGATATTATTGGGTAGAGACCCACAAATCTAAGAGGCTTGGGTAATTGGATGGAGACCCAATAGGGTATGATCCATTAAGGTTAACTAGGGGCCTCTTTAAATATGAGGGAACTAAAGGCAAATAGGCTAGGGCTTCTTAGTAGCCACCTCATATTCTCCTCTCCCCTTCTCCTCCTGAGAGAGCAGGCTTGGAGATTTGAGGAGCACCGTTGTAACTCAATTGTGTGGATCACCACTAGAGAGGAGGATGCTTGACCTCCTTCATCCACTCCTATAGATCTGCAGGGATTCAGGGATATACAATCTCCCTAGGTAACACAAATATCTTTCTGACATGTAGTTTTTGATTTTACAGATTTTACGCACCAATCTACGCACGACGATGAACACGTATTGAGAATTTTAGGGTTTTCTTTTATGTTCTTCCGTTGTGCATGTGATATCGTCCCCTGAGATTTTCCAACATTGAGCGCATCCAAAGACAAGGAGCAAACCAACAAAGATGAGGTGGCCTTTTACTATGAGGTATGTAACTCACCCGAAATGTATTTGCTTTATTTTGAAATAACTTGATGCATTTCATAAGTTGTTAGTTTAGAAAAATTATATATAAATTGTTAAAAAAAATATCATGATAATTACATGTTTTATGATAAAGGAATAAAAATGCTAAAATTAAATGTGATGCTTGTACACTAAATAAGATTAATTCTATGTATGTTTTAAGAAGTAATAATGTGTATCTTAATGATTTTCATATTGCTTTTCGATTATAAATGATGATGCATGGCTTTTGTATGGAAGACTAAGCATAAAGAGTTAGATTCACTTAATTATTTTGATTGAAAATATATTACTACAAAAATAAAATAAAATAATTTTGATTGAAAATGCTTTATGTTCAATGAAATCATGCTTGATGTTTTAATAATGTAATGATGTAATGATGATTTGAAATAATATGTTTTAGAATTATGTGTTATACTTTTTTATCTTGATGATTTTTGTGATAAATTTTGCTCTCTCAGTTTTTAATGATGATATATGTTTTGTTTAGGATAAAAAAATAAGGACATGCTTGTATGAAATCAATCACATGAATTGAAACAACTAAAAAGGGAATGCATTTCGAAATTTTCTCTATCTTATTGATTTTTCAATAAGAAATTGATAAATCTATTTATGTCATTTTGAATCTCTTGAAAGTGATTTTGATGATTTGACTATTTGAATTTGGGTTAATTTCATCTAATCATGATTTTTATCATGATTTCTCGATATTTATAACAAGATTTATTCTATATGAATCAAGATCTTTTATCCTCTATGTTTCTTTTTGCTATCTACTATTCAAATGAATCATAATTGGTATCATTGCTATGTTTCTTATTATTGTTTACTAAAGAGGAAACTTTTCTAAATGAATTATGATTTTTTAGAATTATAACTTAATTTTCTTTATATGAATGAAGATCCCCTACTCTTTATTCTCATGACTCTTGCATTTTATTAAAGAGAATACTTATCCAAATGAATCATAACTTTTCTCTTGATTTTTCGATATTTGATTCACAACTTGAAAGTTGTGTTATTACTCCCTTGTATTCATGAAGTATATCTCATAACCAACTTAATTTTTCTTGTTATCCTTTATGTGATGATTTGAAAATTGATATAAAAATAAATGAATTACACCATTATATTATTATTCCCCTCTTTTTGACAATGAGAAAGGGGGAGAAAGAATTGCTAACTCTAGAAAAGCAAAACTTGCTAGTTTGAATGATAAACTTGTGTATGTTAAATTCTTGATTTCTCGATATTTGATACTTGAGATTTATTTTGTGTGAACAAAGATCTCATATTTGTTCTCGCATAATTCTCTCTTTTTACAAAAGAGGAACTTATCTAAATAAATCTTGATTCTTTCACTTGATAATTGTCCTACGATTCTTCTTGGTATTTACTAAAGAAAGATTTATCCAAATAAATCAATAATATATCTCCAGACTTTTTAATGTTTATGACTCAAATTTTATTATGTACAATTCTCATGTATTTATGATTTGTATATCTCATGATATGATTGAATCATTTATGTAAAAAGAGATAAATTATATTATTGGATTCTTCCCTTCTTTTTGCCAATGACAAAGTGGGAGAAAGGATTGCTAATGTGCACATCTTATAAGAGAACCAAAATTTGCTAGCTTGCACAATTCAAGAAGAAGCAAATCACGCTAGCCTACACATCGCAAAGAAAAGCAAACTTGCTAGCTTGCATGTTTAAAATGATGTAAAATTTGCTAGCTTGCATATTCAAAAATGATACATTGCTATTTTGCTAGCTTGCAATCTCAAGCAAAAATTCTATCTTGTCCATCTCAAAAAGCAAAACTTACAACTTACATATTGCAAAAGGAAGCAAGAATTGCTAGCTTACCCACTTCAACAAGAGGCAAAAATGCTATCTTGCATATCTCTAAAACTTGCCAAGTTTGTATGTTTTATAATGAAGTAGAACTTGCATGTTTCAAAAATTGCTAGTTACACTTCTCATCTTTTGTTGATGACAAAGGGGGAAAAGATATGATGATGAGTTGAATCATGATGAGAGGATATGATGATAATGATAATCATGCATGGGATGATGCACTTAGATATTTTAATTATACATGATTTTATGTTGCATGCAATGATATGATTAATTGGTTATTTCAATATTCATGATGCATGCAATAGTGAAATACTTATAATTCTATGAATTCAAAAGTTCTATCAATATGACATATTGATAGGGAGTGTTTAGTTTAAACTCCGTCATTGATTGGTTGTCATCATCAAAAAGGGGAAGATTGTTGAATCTCGGATTTTTATGATGAATCCAATTGATAATATTATGATCTAATCTGTGTTTTGAGTGACGCATAACTAGTTTCGATTAGGAGAGGCAAATTGATTAAAGTAGGAAGAATCAGATGTTGGGCCGGAGTTGAACATATCAGAAGATTGGACGTCGGATCAGAAGAACGGTCGACGTGTTGGCAGAAGGCTTTCTACCATGAATTCAAACATCGGGCCTCCTTGTTGACAAAAACTTGGCATTCTGAGTCGATAAACAGATAAAAGGTCTACATACCTTCCCGCTTCACCTAAACTTGCTAATGCTTATTCAACTAGAACTTTCATTCCACTCACTCCCTTCCCGTCAACAAATATAGTTAGCGCAAATCAATCCTCTTTTTCTGGAATTACTATTTCGGCTTGATTGTCTCCAATGCAAAGGGGTATTATATATTCTGCTGTCTCTGTTAAGAAGGGAGTCAGAGTTCAAGCGGAAGCATGAGAGGAGTCAACAAGTAGCAATGAGGTTCCAGTTCAAGTTCTACTTTCATCATATAAAGAAAAAGCCCCCAAATACTTGATATCTTCTAACTTCAACCAAGTATCTTAGTGGTGTGAGAGTTGTATCTTGGTGTAGGGCTGCAAGTGGGTTATGTTCTGGGTAGTGGAAAGAGGTAATTGTGCTTGTGTCCAAGGGCAAGTGCTGCTCCCGAAAACTTGTTACATCGTAGGTATAGAGAACATAACCCAGCTTGCCTGTCATATCGGTAACACCTCTTGTTGGTAACTTTACTTCTAATGCACTTGTTCTTTCTGACTTCTTTCTTTATAGCCTCCCCCCTCTTATTGATTTATGTTCTATTCATTTTTACTCCCCTCTTATTGATTTATGTTCTATTCATTTTTACTAACACGCAACAGTCACTCACTAGTGCACAAGTCAAAGCAGGAATGTCAATGAAAGCAGGAATGTCAAATCAAAGAATGAAACATTGCTCTCACCCGCTTATTGGAATTAAAACTCTAAACTCCCCTATGCCAACTGCGGATTCTGGAACTGTAGTTCTTCTCGCCAACAATAGTATTTTACCTTTCTGATACTGAGGAGGGTAAAAAGGTAAAATAGAGTTTGAAAGAAAAATCTATAGTATAATTATGTTTGCTGGAAGAAGTTTTTCGGATAGAAAAGTCATAGTAGATAAGGAATGAAATATCGAAGAAAAGTCGTAGTACAATTGTATTTGCTGGAATGAAAGTTTTGAATAGAAAAAGCACGTACTCGCAATAAAACTTAAATATGATCGAAAAATAGCTCATCACCAAGTTAAAATCACAGAGGGATACAAAAAGTTCACCACCCAAAGGATTATAAACAAGGATATAGAACTAAAAACTAAACAATCATCACTCAAGGATGCATCCAAGAGATACAGAGTTTATGGGAGTACTCCAAGAGAGTTTCTGCTAAAATATCATCAATTTCGAAAGTCATTTTTAAGCCCTAAACACCAAAATAAATACTAGTGCATGAAATAACCCTTCATGCATAGGGAATTTTGAAATTAAGTGTTTTACAGTTGCTAACCAACTCCTTTAATGTATTCTTTAGTCATGAAGAAAAGCACCTTGAAACAGTTTTAACTTTGTGCAGGGAATATGCTATTAAGCTGTCATATTTGAGTGGGCTAAGTTGAAGACTAAGAGGCAATATTGTTAACTGAAAAAAATACCATAGCATCAGAAAGGTTCATATGCGCAAATTGTAGCAAATTAGATACTCCCGTATCAATCTCCTCTGGTTGAAAAAGACTTGTCCTTAAGTCCTTATTTATTTCGTCAACTTGATTGTGAAAAGAACTTAAATCAGTAATATTAAATATTGGGGACACTCCGTAATCTTTAGGTAGCTCGATCTTATAAACATTTTTGCCAATTCTCTTAAGCACTTTGAATGAACCATCAGCCTTTGTTTCAATTTTTCAAATTTGCCCGGTGGAAACCTCTACTTCCTTAGATGAATCCAGACTAAATCACCAACATTAAACTCCATATGTTTTCTATGTTTATTGGCAACTTCCATGTACCTCTCATTTTGCTTTTCTATATTTGCTTTAACACCCTCATATAGCTTCTTTATCTGCTTTATTCTCTCATCAACATCTCCACTAAATTGCTTAGTTGTCGAATGTGGGACGTAGTCTAAAGGTCCAGCAGGATTAGCACCATAAATAACCTCAAAAGGACTCTTACCGATACTATGATGGATAGAACGATTATAGGCAAACTCAATTTGTGAAAAAATGAGATCCTACTGTTTAATATTCTTACCAACATAGCTTCTAAGCAAATTTCCCAAGCTTCTATTCGTTACCTCAGTTTGCCCATCCATTTGTGGATGATGCGAGCTGCTGAAATTCAAAGAAGTACCCAGCTTTCTCCAAAAAGTTCTCCAAAAATGACTAAGAAATTTTGAATCTCAATTAGACACCATAATTTTTGAAATACAATACAACTTAATAATCTCCTTAAAATACATCTCAGTAATATGAAATACATCATTCGATTTATTGCAGGGAACAAAGTGAGACATTTTTGAAAATATATCAATAACAACCATGATAGAATCCTTGTTCCTTTGAGTTATTGGTAGTCCCATTACAAAATCAAGACTCACCCTCCCATGGAACATTTGGCATAGGCAATGGAGTGTACAATCTAGAATTTTGTTTTCTTGTTTTTGCCAAATGACATACTCGACATTGCTTTACATGTCTCTCAACATCTCTAAACATCTTAGGCTAATATAAGTTTGATTGAATAAAAGCTAGAGTTTTATCTCTACCGAAATGTCAACCCAAAACACTATTAGGACCAAGAGCACTAAGAGGGGGGTGAATTAGTACAGCGAAAAACTTTCATCGGTTAAAAAGACTTTCATACGAAAACCGTTTCGGAAATATCTTTAAAGTTAAGAGTAAGTGGAAGTGTAGTTGATGTAAATCAATGAAGGCAGTTTGCAGTTAAGATAAAGAGCAGAATGTAAATGCAAACCGAGATTTAGAGTGGTTCGGTCAATCTTGACCTACATCCACTTTTGGCTTCCTCCTCCGATGAGGTCACCGATGTCTACTAGAGGCCTTCCTTTAATAAGCGAAGGCCAACCACTCTTTTATAGCTTTTCTCCTTTTGACGGGCTTAGGAGACAACCCTTATAAGTTTTCACTCATCTCTTGAATGATCAACACTTAGAAAGAAAAGAGGGAGCAGAACTCTAGCCTTTTACAACACTTTTAAGCTCTCAAATACTCAGAATAAAAGCAAGTTTTTGGTTCCCTTTCATGCAGGAAAGGATGGGGTTTATATAGGCCCCAATCGGTTTGAAATTGGAGCTCAAAAGTGTCTATTCCTAGATTTCCGGGCTCCTGGTGGTACCACCGCCATAACTGGACAGTACTATCGCCTGTCATATGTCACTGAGCGGTACTACTGCTCAGTCTGGGCGGTACCACCGCTTGACAATGGTGGTACTACCGTTGGCAGCAATAACTGCCAATGGTACCACCGCCCAGAATTCCTGAGAGACTGAGTCTCCTGGGCGGTGCCACCGCCGGCCAGGAATTCTGGGTCCGAATGGGCTGTTCCATTTGGCCGAATTTAGGTCTGTTAAGGGCCCAGTTGACCCCAGATTAAGTTAATGGGATCACCTTCCAATCCTAACTTAATATACATGCTAACTACGATAATTAAGACATCAATACTGCAAATCATGTTCCGGTGCGTCAATCGCTTCTTCCGGCGAGCTTTCGGCGAACCTCCGACGAACCCTCGACGATGCTCCGGCGAACTCCCGACAAACTCCTGGACTTCGCGATGATACTCTTGGCGAGTTCCGATGAGCTTCTTTGGCAAGCTTCTGGATTTCTCGGATTGTTCTCATAGAACTTCTAACGATCGTCCGGACTTCCGATGAACTCTCGAACCCTCAACGTGATCTTGGTCTTGACTCCGGCTCAACACCTGTTGCATGTCTTACTCCCATCGTAGTTAATCCTGCACACTTACCTTAACATATAGATTAGATAAATAAATGATAATTATCTTCATCATCAAAATCTGAGATTCAACAATCTCCCCATTTTTTATGATGATAATCAATTAATGACGGAGTTAACCTTAACTCCCCCTATCTATATGCCATACTTGAGATAAGTCATTCTTGAATTCAAAGCCTTTGAATTCAAGAGAAATATTGACAAGTTAAGTTCATTTAAACTTATCAATACCCCCATCATGATTCTTATCATGATGTATCTTTCTGAAAATGATATCAAGGCAAGACATCTATTTTCAAGTCCTATATTTCAAATGTGAAGGATAGCAATCATAGCAATTCATCATAAGGTAAGATATCAATTTGTAAAATTACAAATTGAGCTCTAGATATCTTAACATAATGCAAATATGGCAATCATAGCAATTCATCATATGGTAAGATATCAATTTGTAAAATTACAAATTGAGCTCTAGATATCTTAACATAATGCAAATATGGTAATCATAGCAATTCATCATATGGTAAGATATCAATTTGTAAAATTGTAATGTAAGCTCTAGATATCTTATCATTAATGCAAATATTTCAAGTGTATAGCAATTCATTATATCATCAATTTACCACATATTTCTCCCCCTTTGTCGTCAACAAAAAGAGAACAATTTAAGCGTATTTCAAGCATAGCAATAAGTGTGGTAAAGATTCATGTCATTTTTCAACAATAAGTGGTAAAATACCATTCATACACATTATTTTTCAAGCAATCATGACATGGTATCATTCAAACGTTCATTAAGGAGATAGCTTTCATTACTTCTTCCCTTTTTATTTGTCATTGAAGTTCTGTATGAAGGAGGAAAGCCATTGAGAACTAACTTTGAATGAAGTTTTAAAAACGATAAGAGATTAAATCATGTTTCATTTTCACAAGGATCAAGATATACATGTGAAATTAAATCCTTACAAGTGTTCATCTCAAAAAGAAATCTTCCTTCATCAAGAAGGAATTCATGTGAAAGAATCATTACATCAAATCCATTTCTCGATTAAAAATTCAATAGATAAATCCATGAGAAATGCATTTGTTAATTAATTCCATATGTCAAAAATCATGGAGCATTGATATGAAACAAACTTGATATGACATAGGCTCATGAAAGCTCCATTCAAGAAATACATTAAGTCCGGAAGAGAAAAACAAAATCATGTATTGTTAGGATCAAGAAAGTCCAAAAATGAAATTTAACAAATTCATGCATTCGGACAAAGTTTTGCCATAGCTTTTCAAACACAATCATGAAGGTAAAACATGCTTATCATCATGGAAATTTTTGGCATCAAGACACACAATTTCCAACATGTTATTGAAGCATATAATCATGTAAAATTCGTATCATGAGATTTTCAGCATTGAGTTTCTAAGTGATTGATCAAGGATCAACAAAGTCTGAAAATGAAATTTAACAAATTCATGCATTCGGACAAATCAACATTCCTAATTCTCTTCTAATGAAATAAAATTGTTCTTCACTTAAAGGCTTTATAAAAATATCAGCTAGTTGATGTTTAGTATCAATGAACTCCATAATTATATCATAATTAGTGACATGATCTCGTATAAAGTGATGTCTAATATCAATATGTTTTGCTCTAGAGTGTTGAATGGGATTCTTTGTTAAATATATTGCATTTGTGTTATCACATTTTATGGGAATATTTTTAAAATGAACTTTATAATCTTCTAAGGTGTTTTTCATCCACACAACTTGTGCACAGCATGCACTAGCTGCAATATATTCAACTTCGGTTGTTGATAGTGCAATTGAGTTTTATTTCTTGGATGACCAAGAAACAAGGGCATGTCCTAAAAATTGACATGTTCCTGATGTGCTTTTTCTATCTAGTCTACATCTAGCAAAATCCGCATTAGCATAAGCAATTAATTCAAAATTCTCAGATTTTGGATATCATAATCTTAGATTTGTGGTACCTTTAAGATATCTAAGTATTCTTTTAACTGCTTTGAGATGAGATATCTTAGGATTCGATTGAAACCTAGCACAAAGTCCTACATTGAACATGATATCCTATCTAATTGTAGTGAGGTAAAGTAAACTTCCTATCATACCCCTATAAGTTTTTTTAATAAAGCTTTCTCCACTTTCATCAATTTTTAACTTAATGGAGGTGCTCATAGAAGTGTTGATAGCTTTTAAGCTTTTCGTATTAAATCTTTTTAGCAAATCTAAAGCGTATTTAGTTTGACTAATAAAGATATCATTGCTTAGTTGCTTAATTTATAAGCCTAAAAAGAAGGTTAATTCTCCCATCAAACTCATTTCAAACTCAAAGCTCATAGTTTTAGCACAAGATTCATAAAGAGATTCATTCATAGAACCGAAGATAATATCATCAACATAAATTTGAACAATGAGAAAATTATTTTTAAAAATTTTGATAAACAATATAGTATCGACCTTGCCTTTAGATAAATTATTTTCAATAAGAAAAGAACTAAGTCTCTCATACCAAGCTCTTGGGGGTTGTTTTAAACCATAGAAAGTTTTAGTTAATTTAAACACATGATTAGGAAAACTATTATTCTCAAATCCGGGAGGTTGTTCAACATAAACTTCTTCGGAAATAAAGCCATTAAGAAAAGCGCTTTTAACATTCATTTGAAACAACTTAAAATTATTACTACTAGCATAGGCAAGGAGCATCCTTATGGCTTCTAATCGAGCCATAGGAGCGAAGGTTTCTTCGTAATCGATACCTTCTTCTTGGTTGAAAACTTTGGCTACTAATCTAACCTTGTTTTTAACCACGATACCAAATTCATCTTACTTGTTCCTAAAGACCCATTTAGTACTAATAACTAAATGGTCATTTGGCCTAGGAACAAGCTTCCACACCTCATTTCTCTCAAATTGATTTAACTCATCTTGCATTGTGATAATACATGAATCGTCTTTTATGACTTCGTCAATACATTTAGATTCAATTTGGGAGAAAAAAACGGCGTTGGCACAAAAAATTTTAAGAGAAAAATGTGTTTGAACCCCCTTAAATGTGTCTCCTATGATTAGCTCCTTAGGATGAGCATCTACGTACTTCCAATCCTTGGGTAAGGATATTTCAGAAGTGGATGCATCCAAGTTTCTAGTTGGAGAAAGGGTTTCATTTAAATTCAAAGTATCAAAATTAATATCATCATCAAAATCATTTTTCTTGATTTTGGAAATCTCATTAAAAACAATATGAATGGATTCTTCTATAATTAAAATTCTCTTATTGAAGATATAAAAAACTTTAGAAATCAAAGAATAACCAAGAAAAATTCCTTCATCGGATTTAGCATCAAATTTTCCTAAGGCATTTTTTTCATTCAAGATAAAACACTTAGACCCAAAAACTTTAAAATATGAAATATTGGGTTTTTTATTGTTCCACAACTCATAGGGAGTTTTAGTGAGTAAGGGTCTTACTAGAACTCTATTTATAATATAGCATACAGTGTTTACGGCTTCGGCCCAAAAATATTTTTGTAGGCTATGTTCATTCAACATGGTTCTTGTCATTTCTTGTAAATTTCTATTCTTTCTTTCTACTATTCCATTTTGTTGAGGATTTTTTGGAGTAGAGAAGTTGTGGTTGTATCCATTAGATTTACAAAATTCTTGGAAATCACGGTTTTGAAATTCACCACCGTGATCACTTCAAATTGATAAAATCATGGAGCCCTTTTCATTTTGAACAAGTTTACAAAACTTGGTGGAATATCTAAAGCATTCACTTTTGTGTTTCAAGAAATAAGTTCATGTGTATCTACTATAATCATTTACAATAACAAAAGCGTATTTGCTACCTCCTAGGCTTGATGTAGAGATTGGTACGAATAAATCTATATGGATCAATTGCAAAGGTCTAGAGGTGCTTATTTGATTCTTAGATTTGAAGCTACCCTTTATTTGTTTTTCTAATTGATAAGCATCACACACATTATCATTGATGAACTTGATATGAGGAATTTCTCTTACAAGTTCTTTTGATGAAATTTAGGTAATTAGTTTCATGCTAGCATGATCTAATCTCCTATGCCAAAGCCAAGTATCGTCATTCAAAACTGAGAAACACATTTCATTACAAAGATCATTGATGTCAATGGTATATACGTTATTTTATTTTAATACAATCATAGATATGTTTTTATATGGTTTTTCAATGATGCAAACATTAGATTCGAATTTGACAATATATAATTTATCACACAATTGACTAATGCTCAAGAGGTTATGTTTTTAAACCATCAACTAATAAAACATCTTCAAAAAGAAGTTGAATTTGTTACCTATGGTTCCTTTGCCAATGATTTTACCCTTGTTGTTGTCTCCGAAAGTGACATAGCCTTTGTCTATGCTAGTGAGCTTAGAGAATTGAGATGGATCTCCGGTCATATGCCTTGAGCATCCACTATTAAGGTACCATCTCTTGCTCCTAGCTTGTGGTGATATGTGTTTCTACAAAAAAGGATGATTTTTAGGTACCTATTTAATCTTAGGTGCCTCAAAAACTGATCTAAATTGTTTGTCATGTTGCATGGAATTTATTACGGTTCCTTTAGGAACTCAAATCAATTTGTTAGGACTAATCTTCTTGAATGGACAACGATAAATTCTATGTCCATGTTTGCAACAAAAGTTGCATTTGATTTGGTGCGAAACATGCAAGATAGGGCCTTTAATGAAAGTGGTTGGATTTTGGCGAGAGCTCCTCATAAATCTGATTCCACTTCTTTTAGGAACGTGACCCTTATTGGTAAGAATCATGTTCAAGGACTTGCTACCAACCTCAAATTTCTTTAAGGTATTCTTGAGTAGCAAGTTCTCCTTTTGGAGAATTTCTAAATCATAGCATTTCGTACATGGAACTAAACTATCATTATATTCAATTTTTAATTTATCAAAATTGCTAACAAGAGTATCATGCTCCTTTTTTAATAATTTATATTTTCTACTAATTGTTTTTCATTCATTAAATAAATTATGGAAAGCATTTAACAATTCATCAAATGATAAATTTACATCAATTAAATTTGATACCGCCTCTCCAATGGCTACTAGGGCGTAATGAGCAATTTGCTCGGTGTTGGACTCCTCTTCTTCGGATGTGCTTGAGTCATCCCACGTTGCTTTGAGCGCCTTCTTCTTTGGTGTTCTTTTCTTTGATTGGAGACAATCACTTTTATAGTGTCCCGGCTTCTTGCATTCGTAGCAAATAACTTGGTCCTTTTTTTATTTAAATTTATTTTTAGTGTCATTTTTAATTTTATTTTTTTAATGAATTTTTTAAATTTTCTTGTTAGAAATGTCAAGTCATCATCAAAGTCATCATCAATTGAGTTTTCTCTCAAGTAGTCTTCTTGAGTTCTAAGTGTCATATCTATCCTTCATATTCTTTAGAAGGGTGTCCTCATACTCCTCATGAGCTTTGCAAGTTATTTCGTATGTCATTAATGACCCGATTAATTCTTCAAGTGGGAAGTTGTTTAAATCTTTAACCTCTTGAATAGTAGTGACTTTAGGGTCCCAACTCTTTGGAAGGGATCTTAGAATTTTATTAACAAGCTCAAAATCTGAAAAACTTTTACCGAGTCCTTTTAAACCATTGACGATATCCGTGAAACGGGTGTATATGTCACCTATGGTCTCACTTGGTTTCATTCAAAAAAGTTCATAAGAATGTACTAAAAGATTGATTTTTGACTCTTTCACTCTACCCATGCCTTCGTGAGTCATTTCGAGTGTATGCCAAATATCAAATGCAGATTCACAAATCGAAACATGATTGAACTCGTTTTTATCAAGTGCACAAAATAAGGCATTCATAGCCTTTGCATTAAGAGCAAAAGTCTTCTTCTCCAATTCATTCCAATCGATCATTGGAAGAGAAGACTTTGAAAATCCATTTTCAGTAATATTTCAAAGTTCAAAATCCATGGAAATAAGGAAGATCCTCATTCGGGTCTTCCAATATGTGTAATTCGTCCTATTGAATATGGGCGGACGTATAATACAGTGACCCTCTTGGTTTCCAACATATGCCATCTATCTTGGGTTTTAATCCAACTGAGAGTGAACCTGCTCTGATACCAATTGTTAGGATCAAGAGCACTAAGAGGGGGGGGGGGGTGAATTAGTGCAGCGGAAAACTTTCATTGGTTAAAAAGACTTTCGTACGAAAACCATTTCGGAAAGATCTTTAAAGTTAAGAGTAAGCGGAAGTGTAGTGTAGTTGATGTAAATCAATTAAGGCAGTTTGTAGTTAAGATAAAGAGCATAATGTAAATGCAAATCGAGATTTAGAGTGGTTCGGTCAATCTTGACCTACATCCACTTTTGGCTTCCTCCTCCGACGAGGTCACTGACGTCCACTAGAGGCCTTCCTTCAATAGGCGAAGGCAAACCACCCTTTTACAGCTTTTCTCCTTTTGACGGGCTTAGGAGACAACCCTTATAAGTTTTCACTCCTCTCTTGAATGATCAAAACTTAGAAAGAAAAGAGGGAGAAGAACTCTAGCCTTTTACAACACTTTTAAGCTCTCAAATACTCAGAATAAAAGCAAGCTTTCGATTCCCTTTCATGCAGGAAAGGGTGGGGTTTATATAGGCCCCAATTAGTTTAAAATTAGAGCTCAAAATTGTCCATTCCCGGATTTCCGGGGTCCTGGCGGTACCATCGCCATAACTGGGTGGTACTACCGCCTATCATCTGTCATTGAGCGATACTACCGCTCATTCTGGGTGGTACCACCGCTTGGCAGAGCTCGGAGACCGAGCTCTGACGGTACCACCTCCTGACAAGGGTGGTACCACCGCCCAAAATTCTTGGGAGACCGAGTCTCCTGAGCGGTGCCACCGCTGGCCAGGAATTTTGGGTCCGAATGGGCTGTTCCATTCGGCCTAATTTGGGTCTGTTAAGGGCCTAGTTGGCCTCAGATTAAGTTAATGGGATTACCTCCCAATTCTAACTTAATCTATATACTAACTATGATAATTAAGATATTAATAATACAAATCACGTTCCGGTGCGTCAATAGTTTCCGGCAAGCTTCCGGTGAACCTCCGACGAACATCCAACAAACCCTCAACGATGCTCCGGCAGACTCCCGACAAACTCCTGGACTTCGCGACGATCCTCTTGGTGAGTTCTGATGAGCTTCTTTGGCAAGCTCCTGGACTTCTCGGATTGTTCCCACAGAACTTCCGACGACCGTTCGGACTTCCGACGAACTCTCGAACCCCTAACGTGATCTTGGTCTTGACTCGAGTTCAACACCTGCTGCATGTCTTACTGTCATCGTAGTTAATCCTACACACTTATCTCAATATATAGATTAGATAAACAAATGACAATTGACTTCATCATCAAAATTCGAGATTCAACAAACACCACCATGAGCTTCAGCTAGAATTACTTGTTTCAAAGAATAAAATGGAACACATAAAGCATTAGCTCGAAAAAGAAAACCATCAAAGACAGAAAATTGTTGAAAGGAATCTGATTTGCAATTTTGCCATACTGAACCGAAATCTACATCATTCTCATAGAGATCTTTGAATGTTTCAAATCCAACCACTTTGACTTCCATTACTGATAATAAAGAATGCTTTCTGCTCAATGCATCAGCAACTACATTTTGAACACTAGATTTGTGCTTGATTGTAAAGTTATAAGATTGTAAAAACTCCACCCAAGCTTCATGCCTCTTGTTTAGCTTGTGCTAGTGATTAATGAACTTTAATGCCTCATGATCAGAATATAAGACAAATGGTTTGGCAAGAAGATATTGACTCTAATGAGACAAATCTTGATAAATCACATAAAACTCCTTGTCATAAATAGAATATTTCTTTCTTGTATCTTTCAACTTTTCACTAAAAAATACAATGGGCTTTCCGTCTTGACTCAAAACAGTACCAATTCTCACATTAGATGCATCATATTCAACTTCAAACACATTGTCAAATTTTGGTAGAATTAAGATTTGGAGCTTCAATCACCTTTCTTTTTAAAAGCTCAAAAGCATCATTAGCCTCACTAGTCCATTTGAATTTATCATATTTCAGACATTCAATGATTGGAGTGATAATAGAGCTGAAACCCTTGATGAATCTTCTATAAAAGGAAGTTAAGCCATGGAAAATCCTCACATCATGTAATGAAGCAGGTGTTGGCCAATTGCGAATAGCTTCTACCTTACTTTGATCTATCATGATTCCATCTTTTGAAACAACATACCCTAAAAAACACAACACTAGAAGTAAAGAAAGCACACTTCTTTAGATTAGCATAAAGCTTTTGCTGCCTCAAAATAAGAAAGATCTCATTCAGATGATTCATATGCTCCTCTTTACTCATGCTGTACACCAATAAATCATCAAAGTAAATTATAACAAATATTCCAATGCATGGCTTAAGTATATGATTCATAAATTTCATGAAAGTACTAGGAGCATTAGATAGCCCAAATGGCATAACCAACCATTCATATAAGCTTTCTCTAGTTTTAAATGTTGTTTTCCATTCATCTCCTGGCCTCGTTCTTATTTAGTGATAGCCACTCCTCAAATCAATTTTAGAGAAAATATAAGCACCACACAATTGATTAAGTAAATCATCTAACCTTGGAATAGGAAAATGATAGTCCACTATGATTTTGTTGATGGTGCAGCTGTCCACGCACATTCTCCAAGAACCATCTTTCTTAGGCACCAACAAGGTTGGAACCGCACAAGGACTCATGCTCTCCTGAATTAACCCCTTTTTCACTAATTCATCAACCTGCCTTTGAAGTTCTTCATGTTCCTTGGGACTCATTCTTTATGCTGCTTTATTAGGTAGAATAGTGCCCGGAATAAGATCAATGTGATGCTGGATGTCTCTCAAAGATGGAAGGCCATGTGAAATCTCTTCCAGTGTAACATCTTGAAATGCCTCTAGGATTGGTTCCATGATTGCCGGTGTCTCCTTATGTTATTCATTCTCCTCTATTACCACTAGAGCCATAACATGACCACTCTTTTCTAATTCTCCTTTACATTCCCCATAGGACATAAAAGTGCTAACTTCCTTCTTTGGTGCGCTGATTTTGGAATATTGTAATGGAGTTAAGATAATCTTATTTTCATTTACCTTAAAAGAATAAGTGTGTTTGTAGCCGTCATACATCACCATTCTATCATAATGCCAAGGTCTTCCTAACAATAAATGATAAGCGTTCATAGGAGCAACATCACACCATACTTTGTCTTTATAATATTTGCCAATAGAAAACGAAATTAAACATCTTTTAGTTACCTTGATGTCATTTCCTTTTTGCAACCAACATAATTGGTATGGATGTGGCTAAGGGATTGTGTCCAACTTTAGCTTCTGCACCATTTCCAAAGATACCGCATTCTTAAAGCTGCCGTTGTCAATGATACCAAGCAAACCTTGCCAAGAGAAGTGCATTTAGTGTGAAATACGTTTTTTTCTCACCCAACTTTCATCCTCGATCATATAAGAGACGTGTAAGCTACGTTGTAATACAATAGACAAATCATGATCTGCATACATAATCTCTTCCTCATTTTCATCATATTTTGGTTCGTCGTCGACTTCATCTTCTCCTCCATCACTATGATCTTTAACCAAAGTTATATTCCTCCTATTTGGACAATCTGAAGCAATATGTCCAAAACCATGACATTTGTGTTGAATCTCGGATTTTGATGATGAAGTCAATTATAATTTGTTTGATCTAATCTATAAGTTGAGAAAAGTGTGTAGGATTAACTACGATAGCAGTAAGATATAAAGCAGGTGTTGTGCTGGAGTTAAGATCGAGATCACGTTGGGAGTTTGAGAGTTCGTCGGAAGTCCGAACGTTCGTCGGAAGTTCTACCGGAACCAACCGAGAAGTCCAGGAGCTTGCCAAAGGAACTCATCGGAGCTCACCAAGAAGATCGTCGTAAAGTCCGGGAGCTTGCCGGGAGTCTGCTAGAGCATTACCGAGAGTTCATCGGATGTTCGCCGGAAGTATGTTGGAAGCTCGCCGGAAGAGTAATTGACGCACCGAAACAAGAAATACTGTGATCATATCTTAATTATCATAGTTAGAGCATAAATTAAGTTAGGATTGGGAGGTAATCCCCCTAACTTAATTAGGGACCAATTGGGCCCTTAATAGGGCTGAATTGGGCTAGATTAAGCAGCCCATTCAGCCCCTAAAAATAGGGTCGACAGTGGCACCGCTTACGAAATAGAACCCTAAAAATTATGAGCAGTAGTATCGCCCAGACTAGGCAATGGTACCACCGGTAATTATTGCTACCAGCGGTGGTACCGCCCTTGTCAAGCGATGGTACCACCAGAGCTCGATCTCTGAGCTCTGTCAAGCAGTGGTACCACCCCGACTAAGCGGTAGTATCACCCAATGTCAGACTATAGGCGATAGTACCACTCACTAATGGCAGTGGTACCGCTAGTATCCCAGAAATCCAAGATTAGACACTTTTTGGCTCCATTTTTGAAGTCATTGGAGCCTATAAAAACCCCACCCTTTTCTGTATGAAATGGCACGAAAGTGATTGACATAATCTTGAGTTCTTGAGTCTTAAAGTATTGTAAAAGTGAAGAGTTCTCCTCCTTCATCTCCTAGCCTTGTAACCATCTAAGAAAGATGAGTGAGAATTGTAAGGGTTGTCTCCTAAACCCGGCAAAAGGAGATAGAGTTGTAAAAACTAGTTGGCCTTCATCTATTGAAGGAAAGCCTCTAGTAGACACTGGAAACTTCGTCGGAGGAGGAATCCAAAAGTGGATGTAGGTCACATTGACCGAACCACTCTAAATTCTAGTTTGCATTTCATTTGTGCAATTTACATTTCTACAAATCTCTTTAATACTCTCTTGTACTTTTACGAAAGCTTTTAAGTTCATAATCTCTTCGAAATGGATTGAATCAAAATCATTTTTGCCGGAATCAGTTTTAATCGAAACGAACATTTTTCTGAAATCGGAAAAGTTTTCCGCTGCACTAATTCACCACCCGCCCCCTCTTAGTGCCGCTCTTGATCCTAATAATTTGAAGTATTTTTGGCCACTTAGGGTAGAAGAATTAGGTTTTTTTTGCTGCCAGCAGATTCTTCATCCTTTTCTTGCACCTTCGATATCACCTTGCTTTGTACAATAAGCTTAGAACTTTCTCCTTTTGTATAGTCTTCTTTTGAATCATACCGATAACTCTTTTCAAACTTTTGTTATTTTTCAACTTTGAATGCCAGCTTGCTCACATCATTTAAAGACTAATATGGCTGTAGTTGAACCACTTTAGCAATCTCATATTTCAAACCTCCTAAGTATCTTGAAATTATTTGCTCTTTCGGTTCCACAAGCTCTCCTTTTAATATCAAATTATCGAATTCTGCAGTGTACTCCTTCACACTAAGATCTTTTTGCTTGAAATCTAGAATTTTGAGAAAGATTTCTTATCTATAATTATAAGGTAAATATTTTCTCTTCAACTCTCTTTTCATTTTTTCTCATGTCACGATTTTACTCTTCCCCTCACATTCTCTTTGTTTCTTTATATTTTCCCATCAAAAAGATGCATTTTGCCTGAGTTTGAGTGCCACAAGTTTTACCTTCTTTTGTTCCGGTGGTTCATGAAAATCAAAAATTCTTTCTACTATATCAAGCCAATCGATAAAGTCATCAACATTGATTTTACCTTCAAACTCTGAAATATCAAATCTTGGGTTGTATTTATTCTACCAATCATCTTGAACTCCATGCCTTGCACGAAATCTTCTCGACTCCCTTAGATGAGGAGGTGTATAATCATTAGAAATAAATTCATTGACTTCATTTTCATGCAGATTGTTTCTACTTCGAAGTTCTTCAATTATTTCAATTTTTTCTTGAAGACTGTGCAGCAAACTTCGAAGCTGCAGCCTCAATGACTAGGCATCACCTTCATGGACACTTCCTTCACCGACAATATCTTTTCCATTCCGTCTTGCCATGATCTCTAGCCTTTAGCTCTAATACCAAACTGATACCGGGGAGGGTAAAAAGGCATAATAGAGTTTGAAAGAAAAACTAACAATATAGATGTGTTTGCTGGAAGAAGTATTTCGGATAGAAAAGTCATAGTAGATAAGAAATGAACTCTCGAAGAAAAGTCGTAGTATAATTATATTTGCTGGAATGAGAGTTTTGAATAGAAAAAGGCATGTACTCATGATAAAACTAAAATATGATCGAAAAATAGCTCATCACCAAGTTAAAATCACAGAGGGATACAGAAAGTTTACCACCCAAAGGATTATAAACGAGGATACAGAGCTGAAAACTAAACACTCACCACTCAAGGATGCATCTAAGAGATACAAAATTTATGAGAGTACTCCAAGAGAATTTCTGCCAAAATATCATCAGTTTCTAAAGTCCTTTCTAAGCCCTAAACACTAAAATAAATACTAGTACATGAAACAACCCTTCATGCATAGGAAATTTCAAAATTAAGTGTTTTATAGCTGTTAATTAACTCATTTAATGCATTCTTTAGTCATGAAGAAAAGCACCTTGAAACAGCTTTAACTTTTAACTTTGTGCAGAGAATATGCTATTGAGCTATCATATTTGAGTGGGGAGTTGAAGACTAAGAGGCAATACTGTTAATTAAAAAAAATATCATAGCATCAGAAAGGTTCATATGCATAGATTATAGTAAATTAGATACTCTTGTGTCACTTTCTATTTGGTTTTTGTTCCTAAGCTTGTTGATTGAAATGGATGGAACTTCTTTTCTATCTCTTGGCAATATCTGATTGGAACTCTCTTGCTTAGCACCCGACCTCGACTTAGAAGGGTGAAAACAGGACTTTGATGCACGGTGTATGGTGTACTTCAGTAGATTTTCTCTGGCTTGTTTCTTACCTTGCTTGTTTTCTCTAACCTCATAGCTCTTCTTTTAAGATCGCTCGATCAGTGTACTAAAGTGATAGTAGGCAAGTTCTGTTTAGGCCAGTATCAAGTCAAGATAGAAGAGAAGAAGCGTCGGTGGAAGTCCAAGGAAAGTAAGCAGGAAAGCGGGCAAGTCAAAGAAAGGAAGTATTGTCCAAAGGGCGTTGAAGCTAATGCATGCGGTGCTTGTTCAAGTGTTGTCTACTTGTTCTGCTCGGCTCGAGTAATGGTCTCTGTGAATTAGTTTCATGGAGTTATTGGCTTGATTTGCCTTGTAGTGGAGAAACTATCGTCAACTGACTGTCCTACTTAAGAATACGAGTTCCAAAAACCCTTGTTCAAAAGCCTAACTAACTTGTTGATTGCTATACTAATATTGGGAATTGAGTAAGGACAGTTCGGCGATACCAATTCGACTAATCCCAGTGGGGCCATAATCAAAGTCAAGACAAGCCAGACCCATTGGCACTTTCAAGGCATAGCGCTGTCAATGGCTAAAAGTAGGGGAGTTTTGTGCTATTGAACTCTATTCTTTTCTTTCTGCTCGAAGTCAAGTTCAAGCCTTTTAAGAAAGGAACATCGACATAAGAGTAACAAGTCTCACGTAAGCAAAGATGTCCCTGAACTTCTTTATTGCAAGCATCTACTGTTGGTGAAACCTCTCCTGCCAACTTATTTATTGCGAGTATCTTCCAACCCGCTAGTAGCATATGCTACCGAGCACGATTAGACTAGGGAAAACCATTGCGGGACTTCTTGCAGGTTGAAGGAATCGCTTTTCATGAGGCGTTGTGTGAAGCATCATACATAATAAGATTCTATAATCCAACTCTATGAAACATAAAAACACTACGTATGCAACATATGCTCTAGATGAGCAAGAGAACAAAGGACGAAAGAAAGAATGGCAGGTGGTTGAGTTCTTGTGATGCAGCTCTAAATTTCTCTATTTCGACCTGTAGCTACTACTACTGATATGGGAAAAAATGGCAGACCCGGCGGATGACGATGTCAGCCACACGTGGATAGGCGCTGCACCCCAGGAAGGCAGTAAGGGTCATGAGATGTGCTCGGGCGTCAGCTTTCCTCTGACGACAGCCTCCTCGTCAACCCTACACACCCAGCGGAGACAGGCAACGGTCAAAGCTCGCCCATACCCTGCGGTAGCTCGGTCCTCCACGCAACCCCAGTGGCAAGGTCAGACGCCATCAGAGGTACTGTCTTGCCCCTGCAAGCAGCCACATCAGGTAACATCAAACTCATCTATAAATACCCTAAAGTTCTAAACGAACAATGGGGGGGACAACACAAGAATACCTTCAAAATCACCCTCTCCACATCACTAACTTGATCGTCGGAGGGGTCGGGTCGAGTCCCCGGCCCGACCAGTGTGCAGGTGCGAGACGGCGTCACTCCTCCTTGGTGCTGCGGCGAAGCTACCTCCCGACCCGAACCACCGTGCTCGGCCGCCGAGAGACCTCGAGGGACGCCGCCCGAGATCCCCGACATCCGGACCCCCGAACCGAGCCGCGTCGGCCCCGAGGCCATGGCTTAAACAGTTGCCCCCCGCAACATTTTGGCGCTAGAAGGAGGGCCGGTCCGAATGTCGAGCGATCAGCAGGCCCACTCTGACGAACCTGCAGCCACCAGGTCGCACCCGATTGATGCGACGGAGGAACACCCCCCGCGCGAGGAAATCCGAGACGAACGCCCCGCCGCGACGGCGGAGCGCTACTGGCGGCTGTTCAACGACCCAGGTCTATCGCCGCTCATCGGCGCTCCCGTAGGCCCCCCACCTGTGTCACCCGAAGCCTTCCACGACCTCACTCTTCAGGTCCGGGCTCTCGCAGGCGTGATGCAAACCATCATCCCGCACGTATCCCACTCGACACCCCCGCACGCCACCCGGCTTCCACAACAGCGGGGGCCCGCCGCCCAGATTCAGGCGCTACCCCCCGAGCCCCCTGCCTCACCTCGCAGCCAGTCGACCCTACTCGGGAGCCAAAGAGTAGAGGATCCAACGACTCATCCGGCGCCCGTGCCGCCACTTTCGGACTCAACGGATGTCCTACGGGCCCAGCTGCGCCTCGTAAGCCAACGACTAGACGAGGTTCAGCAGGAGGTTTGCAGAACCAGGGGAGACCCGGGGGCGGACCGACACCAAGGGTCCCAGTTCGTTCCCGAGATACAAGATCAAGCGATTCCGACGCATTTCCGGCTCCCTACGTTGGACGCATATGACGGCGCCACCGACCCGACGGAACATGTAGCCGCTTTTCGCGCCCAGATGGCGCTGTACGGGACGTCTGATGCCCTGATGTGCAGGGCATTTCCAACGACACTGCGGGGCCCGGCCCGCGCGTGGTACAGCAACCTAAAGGCTGCGACCATCGCCTCTTTCGACCAGATGGCTAAGGATTTTGAACTTAATTTCTTGGCTTACGCCAAACCCAAGCCGTCGGTGGCGTTGCTCCTCGGGCTCAACCAAAAGGAGGACGAGCCTCTCTCCCACTTCGTGGATCGATTCACAACCCAAATTCGCGGGCTGTCTGATGCTCACCCTTCTTTGCTGATGCAGGCGTTCATGATGGGCCTTCGGCCTACCAGGTTCTTCTGGTCTTTGGTGGAGCGACCTCCCGCCGCGGTACCCGAGATGCTACAGCGCGTAAACCAGTTCGTTGCTGCAGAAGCATGGATGGCTGGGAGGCGCGAAGAGCACAAGAGGGTCAAGCCGGAGCAGCTCCGACAGCCACAACCCGCTGCGTCCCGGCGCAGGCTGGACCGGCTCGACGATCCGGTGCCCAGACCCCCTCTCCCGGGCTTGAGGTCCTCCCGAACAGAAATATTTCTCCACATAAAGGAAAAAGGCCTCCTCAAAGACCCCCACCCGATGAGGAGCCCACGTGAACTGGCGGATCGATCGAAATATTGCCGTTTTCACTGACAGCCCGGCCATGACACCGAACAGTGTCGAGAATTAAAAAGACAGATCGAGGAACTCATCCGCCGAGGGCACCTCGGCCAATACCTTCAACCAGACAAGGAGCTCTCGCCGCGCCCGGAGGGTCCCATCGAGAGGCACATCAACGTAATAGCCGGCGGGCCTGCCTCCAGAGGAGGCTCCATGACAAGCAGAAAGGCGTACGCCAGGGCTGTCCCGACCGAAGCTTCCGAACACGAAAATGGGCCCAAGATCACTTTTCCGACCGGGGCCGCCAAACTAGTCGAGCATGACGATGCGCTGGTAATATCGGCCAGAATTGCCAACGCACAAGTAAGGAGGATCATGGTCGACACCGGGAGTTCTGCCGACATACTCTACTGGGAGGCCTTCCAGAAGCTCGGCCTGGCCAAAGAAGATATGAAGTTGATATGCTCAGCGCTCACTGGGTTCACCGGTGACTCAATTTCGCCACTGGGGGCTGTCACCCTACCCCTGACCCTGGGCGTTTCCCCAAAAACAAAGACGGTAATGACTACCTTTTTGGTGGTCGACCTTCCAACGACATACAACGCCATCCTCGGACGGCCGACACTCAACAAGATCCGGGCCGTCGTCTCAACATACTATCAAACCATCAAGTTCCCGACCCACGCTGGGGTCGGGGAAGTCGCGGGAAACTCCCGAGAGTCCAGGCTGTCACGGACAAACTTTGAAACAGGATGTTTGATGCAATGCTCATGTATGTCCGTGTCTTGTGGGTTTGTTCATGCTCTGTACAGCAGGTTGAGGGACGGCCGAAGGCTAAGAGTCCCATTTGTGTGGGTTTGATGGCCACTTTAGGCTTGTAAATAAAGGTTGTGTCATGTGGACACTTGTGAGAGATTTTTGGTCTGTAATGGACCATTTTCCCCTTTGTTGTGCAACTGTTCGGAGCTTGTTAAGTCTGTCTGTAATTTGCATTGTAAACGAAGTGTTTCCTGGATTGTTTTCTTGTGAATCCTGAGTAAGGCGCTTTCTCTAACCCGTTTTCTCTTTTGTAGGTCCTAGGGGACCATGGGGAGGTTTCGGGGAGGCTGACCTTTGCGGACGGAGACGTAAGGGTGCCGCACGACTTAGGCAAAACCAGCTAAGTCCGTGACAAGGCGTTGCTACCTGACCGAGCGAGGATCGAGCACCCGCTGGAAGACTCCCGGAAGGTGAAGAAATTGGCCCCCCATCCCGAGCCGGGGGAATCCACCATCGACGTAGCACTGACGAATGGCAGGCCCGACCAGCCGGTCAGAATCGGATCGGGGCTACCCGAAAAGGAACGCGAGCAACTCGTGGGCCTCCTACAAAAAAATGCCGACATCTTCGCGTGGACACCCTCGGACCTGACGGGAGTCGACCCAAAATTCGCGTTGCACCACCTCAACATCTCACCGGACGCCCGCCCGGTGAAGCAAAAGCCCAGGCGGCACGCCCCAGATCGGCAACTCGCCATCCGTGAAGAAGTAAACCGGCTTCGGGCGGCAGGTTTCATAGAAGAGGCCAGATACCCGCGATGGCTCTCCAATGTAGTCCTTGTGAAGAAACCTAATGGAAGCTGGTGGATGTGCGTTGACTACACCAGTCTCAACGATGCCTGTCCAAAAGACTGTTACCCCTTACCGAAGATCGACCAGTTGGTTGACGCTACAGCCGGGCATGCCCGCCTCTCATTTATGGACGCCTTCTCAGGTTACAACCAAATCAGGATGGCGCCCGAAGATCAAGAACACACGGCCTTCCTCACCGAGCAAGGGGTATACTTCTATAAAGTCATGCCTTTCGGGTTGAAGAACGCGGGGGCGACATACCAGAGGACGGTCAATAGAATATTCGCCCACCAGATCGGGCGAAACATGGAAGTATACGTCGACGACATGATCGTAAAGAGTCAGGCGGCGCAGGCTCATCTCTCCGACCTGGCCGAAACATTCGACACGCTGCGAAGATTTGGCTTGCGCCTCAACCCCGCAAAGTGTGCCTTTGGCGTAACCTCGGGAAAGTTCCTCGGTTTCATCATACACGAAAGAGGGATTGACGCCAGCCCAGAAAAGGTCCAGGCCATCATGGATATGCAGTCTCCCCGAACGGTCAAAGACCTGCAACGCCTCAACGGAAGGCTAGTCGCCCTGTCGCGATTCCTTGCCCGATCGGGAGATCGCTACCTACCCTTCTTCAGGGCGCTGAAGAACCCGAAGAGTTTTCAGTGGATAGCGGAATGTGAGGAAGCCTTCAAGCAAATGAAACAACACCTGGCCAATCTCCCCCGGCTCGCTTCGACTTCCCCAGGGGAGAAGTTGAGCCTCTACCTGGCTGCCTCCCAACATGCAGTCAGTTCCGTACTGATCAAAGAAAACTCCGGGGAGCAATTGCCGGTCTACTATGTCAGCCACGTACTAAACGGGCCGGAAGAGCGCTACCCGCCCCTCGAAAAGCTCGTACTGGCACTCGTGTTATCGGCTCGGAAACTTCGCCCTTACTTCCAGGCCCACCCGATAGAGGTAGTAACCGACCAACCACTTCGACTCATTTTATCTAAGTTTGACGTGGCAGGGCGTCTCCTCAAGTGGGCGGTGGAGCTCGGCGAGCACGACATACGATATATATCCAGAACCGCTATCAAAGCCCAGGCCGTGGCCGACTTCATCGCGGAGCTGACCCAGATTGCGGACGAAGAACTTGAACAACCCCACGAGGTGTGGACCCTCCATGTGGACGGGTCGGCCAACGCAAGTGGCGCCGGCGCGGGACTGGTGCTACTCGCTCCTAATGGTCGCTCGTTCGAGCGTTCCCTCCGCTTCGAGTTCGGAGCCACCAATAACGAAGCATAATACGAAGCGCTCCTGGCTGGGCTCCGGTTGGCCCGGGAAATGCAAGTAACGGCCATACACGTCCTCACCGACTCGCAGCTGATCGCCGAGCAGCTCGGCGGCGGATACGAAGCTCGGGACCCCACCATGGCAAAATACCTGGCGCAGGTAAAGAGCTTCGCCACTAAGTTCTCCCGCTTTACATTATCCAGTGTCCCCAGGAATGAAAACAAGCGAGCCGACACGCTGGCTAAGCTGGCATCAAGTTCGGCTCCCAAAACTCGGCTCGGGGTCGAAAAGCTCCCTCACCGAGCCATAGAAGTCGCTACCACGACAATGGATGGTACGCCGACCACATGGGTACAGGAGATGCTGCGTTTCAAGCGGGACGGAACCCTACCCCCCGACAAGACCGCGGCGCGGCGTCTGCGCCGGACGCAGATGTGGTACTCCGAACAAGGAGGATTGCTTTACAGGCGGTCCTTTTCGCGTCCCCTATTACGGTGTCTCGAACCCGACGACGCTCGGTCGGTCCTATCCGAGGTACATGAAGGAACCTGCGGCGAACACATAGGCGGACGAACCCTAGCACACAAGACACTCCGCCAGGGGTACTACTGGCCGACCCTGTACCGAGACGCCAAAGCTTTCGTGCGGCAATGCAGCTCCTATCAGGAGCACGCCCGCGTCCCCCGACGACCAGCAGTCTCGTTCACCTCCATTGACTGTGCTTGGCCGTTCGCACAGTGGGGGCTGGACATACTTGGACCCCTACCGCCAGCCTCGGGGCAGCGGAAGTACATCATCGTAGGAGTGGACTACTTCACCAAGTGGGTGGAAGTCGAACCACTAGCGTCGATTACAGAGCAACAAATGGAAAAGTTCGTATGGAGAAACCTGGTGACTCGGTTCGGCCTGCCCCAGTCTATCATTACAGACAACGGGCCCCAGTTCGCCAGTAAAAGGTTCCAAGAGTTTTGCGCGCGACACGGGATTCAACTGAGGTTCAGCTCGGTCGCTCACCCCCAGGCGAATCGGTTGGCAGAGGTGACCAATCGATCCATCCTCGACGGGCTCAAGAAAAGGGTTTCCGCAGCTCGATCGGCTTGGATTGACGAACTCCCGAGCGTCCTATGGTCACTCCTCACCACTCCCAAAACCCCTACGGGAGAGTCTCCCTATAGCCTTACGTTCGGGACCGAAGCCGTCCTACCACCTGAAGTGGCCATCCCTACCTCTCGAATAATAGGCTACAGTCAAGTGGCCTCAGGCGAAGGGCTCCGAACCAACCTGGACCTGCTCGAAGAGCGGCGGGCTGACGCGCACCTAAAAACCCTCTCCTACAAACGAGCCGTGGCAAGGGTCTACAACCGAAAGGTTCGACCCCGACCAATAAAATTGGAGGACCTAGTTCTACGCAAAGTCGAGGTCAGCTACCCGAACCGAGCGAGGGGGAAGTTAAACCCGAGGTGGGAAGGACCTTACCGGGTCATCGGAGTATCACGACCGGGCACATACCGACTCGCAACAATGGACGGCGACCTTGTGCCCAGAACGTGGAACGTGCAGAACCTCAGGAAATATTTTGTTTGAGACACCAGGCACCATGAAAACACCAAAAAACGAAATCAGAAGGGTAAAAATTGTTCATTCAAAACCAAAAAAATACAAAGACCCAGCTATAAAATGCAGATCGGGTCGACAAGACCCTGAACATAGACCGCAGATCCGACTCCAGTTTACAAAAGGAGATCTCTTCACTCTCCCGGAGTCTTCGGGTGGTCGTCAAAAGGCACGTCCTCGGGCATGTCTACCTCTTGATCCTCGGGGTGGGAGGAAAAAGGGTCCTCTTCCACCTCGGAGCCAGGGGGGAGTGCGCGAAAGCGACCGAGGGCGACCTTGTATCCATACTCGTAGGATACTCGCCCCATCCGGATTAGTCCGAGCTCAAAGCCCTCGGACTTTTTGTAGGCCTCGATCGCCTCCCTGTCCTTCACCGGGCAGAGGCGCGTCTCCTCGGCAAGTGCGCCAGAAGCCGCACGAGCATCGGCCTCGGCCTTCTCCGCTTTCTTGGTAAGGGTGAGCGCCTCCGACTTCAACAGGCGAAGCTCGGCCCGGTCCAATCGAAGGAGCCGTTGGAGCTCCTTGCCCGAGTTTTCCGACTTTTCGAGCTCCGCCTTCAGACGCGCCACCTCCGCCTCCGCGTCAGTCGCACGTTTTTCCGCGGCTGCCACTGCCTCCGGGCCCGACCCGGCCCGGACCTCCTCCACCTGACGGCATAACTCCGAGTTACGCTCGTTGAGGTCGCAGATGACCTGGCCCGCGTCGCGCACCCGGTCCATCAGCGCCGTCGAGTAGTGAAGGCTCTGTCAGAAAAAGGGTAGAGTTAGAATATGGTCAGGGGGATGCCTAAGGGTAACGAAATGCATACCAGTGTTAGAGACTTGGCCGACTTGCTGAGCAGCGCCTCCGAGGGTAGCGTGTACAAATCCCGAGCCATGTCGGGATGAAGCACGCCTCGGAGAAAAGAGGCTGAAGTATCCCCCCCAGTCCACACCTTGTCTCCTCGGGACAGCCCCTCCCAGCGGGCGACCAGAGGGTCGGTCGCCTCCCCCGACGGAAGCTCACCCATCACCAGCGACCAGAGTGGTTCGTCGTCGCCCGCGCGAATCCCACACAAGTCGTTCATCGCGGGAGGACGCGACCTCTTCCCAGTCGCCCCCCCGACTAGGTCCCCCAACGTCTCAGGAAGACCCCTCCTCACGACCCACCCGCTTCCCGACCGCAACCTTTGGCTTGGTCGGCCCCACCTTGGCTTTTCCGGGTATGGCCGCCTTGGCCTTTTTGGATGGGCGCCCCTCCAAAACCTCCAGTGGAGCGTCCTCCGAGCCGGGCAGCGGATCGACAGGCGGGCGTGGGGAGGAAGCAGAAGACGACCGACCACCGCGGAGGGACAAGAGCCTCATCTCTGCAAAAGAACAAGCAAAGGCTCACAACCCGAAAAGATGAGTGAAACATAGGTATCGCCCGTCATAAATGTACCCTGAGAGACCGGGCTAAGACCCGCCTCAGCCAGCCACTGTTCATTCATGGCCCGGATAGCCTGAGAACCGGGAAGAATCTCCCGAAGCCTCTCCAAATCCCGACGCTCCTCGTCGTTCAAGCTCGGGGCAGCATTATCTATCGCCCTCGCCGCCCACCGAACCCCGAAACCCCAGTCTCTCGACCAGCTAATATAGAAGAACCGACCCTTCCACCCTTTGTTATTCGAAGGGGCGCCACCGACACGAAAACCTGTTCGGGCCGACAGAAAGTAACCCCCCGACCCCTTGAAGAGACGAAAGCAGGAGAGGAAGAGGTTTCGGGTAGGGATGATATTAGCGTAATAACATTCTCCTAGGAACGCTACTAGGTAACGCCAGGAGTTAGGCGCCACCTGGGAAGGCAAAATCCGCCACAGGGAGAGACAGGAGACGATGATGGGATGAAGAGGGAGGCGCAACCCCGCCTCCAGGGCGTCTAAGGTCAACGCAAAACCTCGAGGGATCGGGTCATACGCCCTCTGCCCCGGATCAGGCGCAACGAGGACGAACTCCTCCGGGATGCAATAGCACTCTCGGAGCGTCTCTACCAAACGACCCACTCACGACAGAGTCAAGGTCATGCGGCCACATCAAAGCCTCGAGGGCTCGCGCCGCTCCTCATCTAAGGAGGGCGGAGGCGTATTGTCCCTAATTCTGTCGACAGAGCAGAAAGTAACCCCCCGACCCCTTGAAGAGACGAAAGCAGGAGAGGAAGAGGTTTCGGGTAGGGATGATATTAGCGTAATAACATTCTCCTAGGAACGCTACTAGGTAACGCCAGGAGTTAGGCGCCACCTGGGAAGGCAAAATCCGCCACAGGGAGAGACAGGAGACGATGATGGGATGAAGAGGGAGGCGCAACCCCGCCTCCAGGGCGTCTAAGGTCAACGCAAAACCTCGAGGGATCGGGTCATACGCCCTCTGCCCCGGATCAGGCGCAACGAGGACGAACTCCTCCGGGATGCAATAGCACTCTCGGAGCGTCTCTAACAACGACCCACTCACGACAGAGTCAAGGTCATGCGGCCACATCAAAGCCTCGAGGGCTCGCGCCGCCTCCTCATCTAAGGAGGGCGGAGGCGTATTGTCCCTAATTCTGTCGACAGATGGAGGAGAGGAAGCAGGCAAAAGGGACATTCTTACTGACCTTGAAGTAGAAGGGAAGGGACGACTGTGAGGAGGCAACGTTGGGGGGGAGAAGGAACGATGGAAGAAGAAGCGGCAAGACCTGAAAACTGAGACTTAGCAGCAAGAATCATAAAGCGGGCTGAGAACACCCTTTATATAGAAGAAACCCCGCCAAGGGCGACGTCCCTCCACCTTCCCGCAGTGGGCGACAACCCATCTGCACACCCACCTCCTGCGTCACATCAGGGAAGACCAACGAACACCCCGTCATAAATGAGGATCTGACGCGACACCACAGGGGTGAGCAAGACAAACGGCCCTGCGGCTTCGATTTCGATGCCAAAAAGTGCCCCGCCCGCCCGAGACGTGCTCCTCGGCCGCATGTTGCCCGAGACCACCTCCTCGGCGCGGCCCGCCCGCCCGAGACGTGCTCCTCGGCCACATGTTGCCCGAGACCACTCCTCGGCGCGGCCCGTCCGCCCGAGACGTGCTCCTCGCCGCATGTTGCCCGAGACACCTCCTCGGCGCGGCCGCCCGCCCGAGACGTGCTCCTCGGCCGCATGTTGCCCGAGACCGCCTCCTCGGCGCATGTTGCCCGAGACACCTCCTCGGCGCGGCCGCCCGCCCGAGACGTGCTCCTCGGCCGCATGTTGCCGAGACCACCTCCTCGCGCGGCCCGCCCGCCCGAGACGTGCTCCTCGGCGCATGTTGCCCGAGACACCTCCTCGGCGCGGCCGCCCGCCCGAGACGTGCTCCTCGGCCGCATGTTGCCCGAGACCACCTCCTCGGCGCGGCCCGTCCGCCTGAGACGTGCTCCTCGCCGCATGTTGCCCTAGACCACCTCCTCGGCGCGGCCCGTCCGCCCGAGACGTGCTCCTCGGCCGCATGTTGCCCGAGACCACCTCCTCGGCGCGGCCCGCCCGCCCGAGACGTGCTCCTCGGCCGCATGTTGCCCGAGACCACCTCCTCGCGCGGCCCGTCCGCCTGAGACGTGCTCCTCGGCCGCATGTTGCCCGAGACCACCTCCTCGGCGCGGCCCGTCCGCCCGAGACGTGCTCCTCGCCGCATGTTGCCCGAGACACCTCCTCGGCGCGGCCGCCCGCCCGAGACGTGCTCCTCGCCGCATGTTGCCCGAGACCGCCTCCTCGGCGCGGCCCGCCCGCCCGAGACGTGCTCCTCGGCCGCATGTTGCCCGAGACACCTCCTCGGCGCGGCCCGTCCGCCTGAGACGTGCTCCTCGCCGCATGTTGCCCGAGACACCTCCTCGGCGCGGCCGCCCGCCCGAGACGTGCTCCTCGGCGCATGTTGCCCGAGACCACCTCCTCGGCGCGGCCCGCCCGCCCGAGACGTGCTCCTCGGCCGCATGTTGCCCGAGACCACCTCCTCGCGCGGCCCGCCCGCCCGAGACGTGCTCCTCGCCGCATGTTGCCCGAGACCACCTCCTCGCGCGGCCCGCCCGCCCGAGACGTGCTCCTCGGCCGCATGTTGCCCGAGACCACCTCCTCGGCGCGGCCCGTCCGCCCGAGACGTGCTCCTCGGCCGCATGTTGCCCGAGACCACCTCCTCGGCGCGGCCGCCCGCCCGAGACGTGCTCCTCGCCGCATGTTGCCCGAGACCGCCTCCTCGGCGCGGCCCGTCCGCCCGAGACGTGCTCCTCGCCGCATGTTGCCCGAGACCACCTCCTCGGCGCGGCCCGTCCGCCTGAGACGTGCTCCTCGCCGCATGTTGCCCGAGACCACCTCCTCGCGCGGCCCGCCCGCCCGAGACGTGCTCCTCGCCGCATGTTGCCCGAGACCACCTCCTCGGCGCGGCCCGTCCGCCCGAGACGTGCTCCTCGCCGCATGTTGCCCGAGACCGCCTCCTCGGCGCGGCCCGCCCGCCCGAGACGTGCTCCTCGGCCGCATGTTGCCCGAGACCACCTCCTCGGCGCGGCCGCCCGCCCGAGACGTGCTCCTCGCCGCATGTTGCCCGAGACCGCCTCCTCGGCGCGGCCCGTCCGCCCGAGACGTGCTCCTCGGCCGCATGTTGCCCGAGACCACCTCCTCGGCGCGGCCCGTCCGCCCGAGACGTGCTCCTCGCCGCATGTTGCCCGAGACCGCCTCCTCGGCGCGGCCCGTCCGCCCGAGACGTGCTCCTCGCCGCATGTTGCCCGAGACCGCCTCCTCGGCGCGGCCCGTCCGCCCGAGACGTGCTCCTCGCCGCATGTTGCCCGAGACCACCTCCTCGCGCGGCCCGCCCGCCCGAGACGTGCTCCTCGCCGCATGTTGCCCGAGACCGCCTCCTCGGCGCGGCCCGTCCGCCCGAGACGTGCTCCTCGCCGCATGTTGCCCGAGACCGCCTCCTCGGCGCGGCCCGTCCGCCCGAGACGTGCTCCTCGCCGCATGTTGCCCGAGACCACCTCCTCGCGCGGCCCGCCCGCCCGAGACGTGCTCCTCGGCCGCATGTTGCCCGCAACCCCAGTGGCAAGGTCAGACGCCATCAGAGGTACTGTCCTGCCCCTGCAAGCAGCCACATCAGGTAACATCAAACTCATCTATAAATACCCTAAAGTTCTAAACGAACAAGGGGGGGGACAACACAAGAACACCTTCAAAACCACCCTCTCCACATCACTAACTTGATCGTCGGAGGGGTCGGGTCGAGTCCCCGGCCCGACCAGTGTGCAGGTGCGAGACGGCGTCACTCCTCCTTGGTGCTGCGGCGAAGCTACCTCCCGACCCGAACCACCGTGCTCGGCCGCCGAGAGACCTCGAGGGACGCCGCCCGAGATCCCCGACATCCGGACCCCCAAACCGAGCCGCGTCGGCCCCGAAGCCACGGCTTAAACAGTTACCCCCCGCAACAACTACTACTCCATTCTTGATTCTTTTCTTTGTCAGCTAACGTGAGTTCACTCCAGAATAGACAATACTTCCTTTCTGTATACTAAATAGGAGACTTTCTACTTTGTCTCGCTGGACCTATGAATGAAAGACATGTATGTACCCACCACTATAGGAAGGAAGGAGGAGGAAAGTCCATTTGTAAAGGTGTTGTGAAGATGAGCAATGTAGAAATCCAATCTCGCATTCAAAACTTGAACTGCTGATTCCAGATTAAGATTCAGTTACTGCAGATTTCGAGTCTCGGGTAATCCAATCAATTGGAAAAAGTCTCATTGAAGATCTCTATCAGTTGTTCTAGTTCATTAGCGCCTATAATCTGCGCTTTCTAGTTCCGGTTGATACTCTACTTCAGTACTTTGAGCTTCCGCGGGACAAATCACTATCAGGTAATAAAGCAGTTGACCTGAGCTTTCGAACAGTTTCTTCTGTTGAAATAGCTCTTTCTTCCTCATCGGATCCTGCTCCATATTCTATTCTATATTCCACTCCCTTTATCTTCTCATTCTTCAATGGGCATAGCTTTTTTTCCGGATTCAACTGAAACTCCCTTTCCATTAGTCGATACGACGAAGACTGGAATAGTTAAACCATCCTCCTGATTCTCTTGAAATTTGCTTTAGATACTGATCCAGTAATATTGGCTCCCAGCCAGCCCCTTCATATTATGTATCCAGCTGCTTCTTTGCTTGCTTGCATAATGAGTGAGCCGGGAAAGGGTGGAAGAGAGATGGGGCAACTACCTTTGGGGCACTACCCAACCTAGATAGACCAACACCCCCCAACAGTGAATTTGGATGGATCGGAAGCACTTTGATAGCCGGCTTCTCTCTCGAGTCATTCAAAAAGGCATGCGTGTGGTCCAAGAAGAAAGCAATAGTTGGGCTGGGAATCATTACTTTGACTTTTAGGCCAACCTGTAAGTAAAGGAAGCGCTATAAGTTAAGGTTTCCATGGAGTTGAACCTGCACCCGAACCAGAGACGGAACCGAAGAAAGCCAGTAAGGGTACTGGGGCAGGAGGGATTTCATTCAATAACGTTGCAGGTAGCGGGTAGGTGTCACCTAAGATAGCCGACACTCGAATCAAAAAGCTTGAGTTTCGTTTCGGTACTAAAGTTCCAACGCTCTACGAAATCCTATCTTTCGGGCTAGGCTAGTTATGGTCAGCAGTTGAAGTAGATCAGGTAAAGAATTCTAGCTGTTTCAGGTAAGCATTCCAACTTCGTCCCCAATACTACTGTCATACCAGATCTAGCGAATTGAGAATCCCTGTGTTGAAAAGCTTGCCTTGCTTTTCACTGTAATGCTACTGAAATGTTGTCAAGGTGGGTTTCGTTAGCTAACCATTGTCTCCAGTAACCGAGTCTGTTATAAATTTCATTTCTAAGGAGGCATCATTCATTTACGCTTGGAACGAAATGAAGAGAGCCTTGCCTTGATACAATGCATACAAAACAGTTGGTTCTTGAAACTCATTGTATTAAGGTAAGGAGCCACTTTCCCGATTCCCGCCATTCAATCTCCTGATCTACGACCAACCTGATTCTTGCTTTAGCTCATCCCTTGTTGTTTATTTATCGCTTCCCTCCTCCTGTAGTTTTGAGTGCAGGTCTTGCTCTCTACGCCCATATTTTCTCTGGAGTTAAAGCCTAGAAAAGAGGTCTATCGGAAGCCGTCCACGTTAAGTCTTCCTGTAGAAAGAGTTGCCTTGACCCTCATGGTCTCCGGTCATCTTCCTGGATCAACCTATCGAGTTCGTCAATTTATGCGAGTTTCGGATACCTTGCGAAGCCCTAATCTTCGAGTCACTAGATACCTTGAGAAATAGTGAAAGCAGAATCCTATTTCATATAGAAGAAGGCTTTGTCTCATCCCTTCCCATGGTAGGCTAAACCGGAAAGAAAGAGAGAGTTGTCGTAACCTTAAAGCTCAAGTCCAAAAGTCAAGCAGCAATGCTACTAATAAGATAGAAATAGCTACCTCCCTTAAGATAGAAAGAGCTACCTCCCATGGTGAACTTTCTTTCTTTCCTTTAAAGACATACAGAAGCGCATCCAACCCTAACACAAGTCATCTTTCCCTGAGATCCTAGAGCGTGCCACTTACTTTTATGGAAGTTGGTTTGACAGGGTCAAGGAATAGATAGGTCGTCGAACTGGGGAACTCCAAAAATCGATGAGAGGGTAGGTAAGGTTCAAGTAGTAGTAAGGAGTCAGTAATACATATTGGATTTTCTATGGAATTCGTGAGCGTGTTAACATGAGAAGGAAGGTAGGCAGAGTGCTATGATATGCCAAAGCTCTTGTACGTGGTCAAGTTCGTTCATAAGAAGTCGTGAACAAGGAGAAAACTCGACATCGTGCAATTCCCATCGATCAGGTCAATTTCTTTCCGTTCAGTCTAATCCTATTCTCATGTGCAAAGGCTTATCGATTCCTTTTGAGTAAGATGTGGCATTGCAGATTTGAGAGCTATTGTCCTTTCTATGAAAATGATCCCTGCTCTTCCTTTGCCCGTAGCTCATGTGTGAAGTTATGTCTTCCGCCATCAAACCCTATCGGATAGAATTCTACCTACTATAATCGGCTTCTCTGTATACCCAAGTTAGAACCACTAGCATCTTACCTTACATCAAGAGTCCCCTACCCCCATCTTTCTCTATCCCGTCACGAGCAATCCAATGAGTTTTTGGAAATGTGAAAGAAAAAAAGATAGATGCCCGGTGTCTCATTCCGTCTAGGCTTGTTAAGAAAGTTCTATCGTTCCAGCGCTCTCCTCTAGCCCTATCTTTCACCTAGGTGGAGAGGAGGCCTATTCGCTGCCTTTTCTCTGATGCAATACGCACCTTCCCTCGAGATCCAATTCCCCCTATGAACTATTCATATTAGATTCATCGGCTGGATTCAGGAAGCGTGAAAGCAATCAGATGTCAGTTGTTCTTACTTTTGAACGGAGAAGCACCAACTCTAACTATTCATGCCATCTTCATTGGGCTGACAAGAAAAAAGGTTGCTTCCAAGTAATATACCCCCTTCCCTCGTCCAGTCCAATGGCCCTTTTGAAACTCTTGCCGGAGCATTTTCTCCTCATAAGCGTCAGTCCACGAACTAAAGGCAGTGTGTTAACACTGTTATATGTAACAGCGCTCTCTGCTGGGAAATCCCTATGCTTGCGTTGGTCAATAACAAATGCCCCCGCTCTCTTAGTTGTTTAATGAGCACAAGGAATAGGCTTCCGCCTAGCCCTAAATGAGTCTGTCTGAATTGAAACTGGAGAAGGCACATCAACCGGAGTAAGAGCAAAGGAGAAGGCTAGGCAAAGATCCGAATCGAGCGTCCCCTGAGGCTTAGAAAGAGTTGTATTTGGGTATTCTATACCCTACCCTCCTTTGTATCCATCTCCTTACCTTGTGTGAGGGAACAGTTACCTTGTGTGAGCGTCCCCTGAGGCAAAGATCCGATTTAGATATTGTCATCTTATTCAAGTTTTGAATGGTTTGCTGGAATCCTATTCGATTTTCATCGGCAAGACTCACTAGTAGTTCTAAAGAAAGGAGCGTGCATAGGCGCCTTTGGAAGGTACGATCGATTCTTTTTTTAGATGTAGGTTCCTCCGCTGGTCGGCTTGCGCTCTTACTTACAAGTGGTCTCAGTCGGCAGAAATCCATGTTGGGAATGGACCTTAGCGCTTCCTCTCGATCCAGAATCCCTTGCATATCCATCCCGTTTTGAGGCAGACCATCGCACTTCACTCATCGAACCCAAAACGACAACGGCGGGGACAGAACCTGACTCGGAATAACTGTAATCCAAATAAATGTATGCATGTCATCATCATTCAAACCACATAAACTATCTCTCTCTCTCTCTCTCTCTCTCTCTGTCATCATCATTCAAACCACATAAACTCTCTCTCTCTCTCTCTCAGCCATTCATATGGCAGAGACTTCATCAACGCTGATAGCCTTCTTCTTCCTCCTCTCCCTCGCCGTCATCACCGCAACTCTACCTTCCACTCTGATCGAAGAACTGAACAAGCCCCCGCCGCCGGAATTCACTGCACTCGTCTCCAACAACTGCGCCCGAGACCCGTCTCTCCGCTAATGCAACGCTGTGACCACTGACCTCGCCAGCATCTACAAGTCCACCGTCGTCGCTCGCCATCTCTGCGCTGAGTCCAGCAATCCGGACTGCAACTTCTCCTTCGCCAAGATCGACCTCCGGTCGCGCCCCGGCGTCGCACCTCTGTAACTCTCCTTCGCCTTCTTCTGGTCCTACTGCCCCTCCTCGATACGGTCCATCGACCTCGCCAACAACTCCCTCCATGTCGCGTTCCCGTCGGATGTGCTCCGGTGCTCCCAGATCCAGTCCCTCGATCTGAGCCACAACCTGCTCGTTGGGGACGTTCCTTTGGCGGGCCTCGCGAGCCTTGCGAACCTCTCCTTCTTGAACCTGTCTAACAATCGATTCTCCGAGTGCAACAGAGAAGGAGTCGAACTCTTCAGGAGGTTCGACTCGTCAAGCTTCATTCATTCGGGACTCTTGCCGGGGGATCACCGCCATGGTTCCGAGATCACGGCGACCATCTTGTTGCTGGTAGGAGTCTTGGTCTCAGTCCTGTCGGTGGTTGGCTTAATCGGCCGGCCGCTGCTGCGTCAGAGGAGAGACAAGTTCACGACGGCAATGCTACGGAAAGCAACCAATGGGTTCTCGGAGACTCTGGTGAGGAAGGCGGACGGGGAAGACGTGTACATAGGAAGACTAAGAGATGGAGCAGAAATCGAGGTTCATGTGCAGAGACTAAAGGCTTTTCGTCGAACGTTCGGCGAAGAGTGCAGGATTCTTGCGCAACTGAGGCACAAGAACGTAGCCAAGGTGATCGGGTGGTGCGATCGGAGGGATATGCAAGCTGTAGTGACGGAAGGCGTCCATGTCCGCAGCGTGGAGGAGTGGCTGGTGGTGGCTCCGCCATGGAAGCAAAGGCTGAAGGTGATGATGGGGGTCATGGACGGCATCTGCTACCTCGACGAACACTGGCCTCGCGTTGGGTACGACCTGAGGACCAGAAGCGTGTTGCTGAGGGAAGACATCGAGCCTTCGATCTGCAAGTTCAAGGTCCGAAATCCGGATTCCGAATCCAAGAGTAAGCCTTCGTGTTCCTTGCCAAACCATCACTTGATCTACTCACCGAGCAATCTCCTCTGGTCATCTGGTTCGTAGAGGTATACAGGCTCGGCATGTTCGTCTTGGAGGTGGTGGCCAACAAGAGGCCTAGGGAAGCTTTGGAAGCAAGCGAAACAGGGTTCATAGATTGGGTGAGGCTGCAATGTCCTGCACAGATAAAGAAGGTGGTGGATGAGAAGATGAAGAAGCTCACTGCGGCTTCTTTCGAGCAAATCAAGCAGGTCACCGCCGTCGCCTTGGAATGCACCGACGTATCAGCCGAGGGATCGCCGACCATAAAGCACGTCTCGAGGATGCTTCGTAGAGATTGTGTACCGAGCTCAGCGCAGGCCGTTCATGGCCATCATCATCACCACCATCATCATGAACAGGCGTGATTAGGATCAGCTGCAGAGAGGCAAACGAGAACATCACCAGTGAGTGAAGAATTGTGTGTTGCCTAACATTACTTGTTCGGCGTTCTTCAACTGTTGTGCGTGCTGCACGGCATCTCAGCCTGAAGGGATTATGAGAACTTGATCGTTTGACGAGGGGAGAGAGAGAGACCTACATGAATCATGAGGTAGCCTCAAAACACAAGATTTGGTGCTTTGTACTGTTGATTTCCTGCATCCTGCAGCAAAACTCAATTGATCATGTGGTGGTCTTTCAAGTTTTCTGAGCACTAATGGCAGTCCATGTGATCCTCTTTCATGCTTTACCACCGAAGTCCTGCTCAAATGACTCCAGTTTAATGACAACCAATAAAAATAAAATAAAATATTTCTATTTGATTTTTTTCCCCTTTTTTTTTATTTGTCAATCCAAAACCTAACGACTATTCAGTATTCTGCATTAAGAACAACTGGTCTAACCGGGTGAATGATCAGAACAACGCTGAATATGATAAGCTAATAGGCCATCAAGAATAGTTAATCCCAAGTGAATCACTAGTTATCTTTTTACCAAGCTGCTATGAACTAGTTTAAAAAGCGTTAACATCAAGATCCTAAGGTGCTTGCTAGGCACTCATTTGAACGAAATCAGATATTCTAAAATATTAAAATTTAAAAAATATATAATATAATTATTTAAATAAAAATCTGATATTAAATTAAATCTAATGAATTACTTTATACACTTATCATTTATCCTGAATCGTTAATAATAATTTTAAATAAATAAATATTAATAATATTAATCTAATAATTATAGTAATTTGAAGTAAACAAGAATTAACCATATTAAAATCTAATTAATATATTATAAATCTAATAAATAAAGATTGATTTATATAATAATTAATAAGCTACTATTAATAATATATTATTTATTATTAACAATAGTTAGAGAATGATGAAAAAATACAACGAAAGCTAACAATAATAAAAGTAACAAAAATTGCAGACAATAACATCATGAGCAGAGGAAACATTACATACAATAACATATCCATTGATGACAAAGAAACTTGTGATCTTCTTGAACACTATCGAACGAAGAAGGCGTCTACAACGAAACAATAGCAAAAGTAATGCTAGGGTTGGCTCAAAATCGCACATAGCTTTTAGGAGTAAGAAACTGATTAGCTGATTTAATTCTTGAACAAAACCAAACTTAAAAATCTACTACCATTGCTTTATTTGAACCAAGCGCCTTGAAGCACGCCACCTGGTCACCCATGAGGTGCTCCAGCCACACCTTGAATCGTCGGAATTCCTAAGCGAGCAGCCAATAAGAGAAAAAACCTTATAAAGCACATAAACCCTATACAAACTAATCTGCCATCAAGATCCAACTTGTTGAGCCTAATCCACTTATCCAATCATCCTCATACCTTATCAGTCGATCTAAGCATTAGGACTCTCTAGAGGTGTTATAACCCCTCCCACATAGGTGTATAGAGTATCCACCAAAGCACCAAGTATAAAACCAATAAAAGATATCAAAGGCATTCGATCAAATTGGGAATATTGTCTTAAAACAAAATCGTTGCAGTCAAAGCAGAATCATAAAGATCGGAAGGCATCATCAGGAAAAGAGTTAGCTTCCAATGATACACCCCACCATCATGTGGAGAACTTGATCTAAATCGACCACCTTCATAACTGAGATGTATAATGATGGATGCAGCTCAACCCTGGCTGACTACTTTGATCTCTGCCTCATCTTTCGACGTTTCCTCTTGAGCCTCCTCATTCGCTTCTTCTTCCACTGCATGAGAAAGTATGGCAAAAGTTAGAGATACCATTAATAAATTGTTGTTTCATAAGTACGAAAGAGGGTGCTCAAAATCAACATTGCAAATCAAGATGATTCACAAACTCAAACTAAAAAATTTTAGATAAAAATAGATAAAAAGCACACATTTCAGAACAATCATCATCAAAGGGCAGAAGAGAAAACAGAAAACATGTATAATGTACACAAAAAACCTCATTAGTTGACCTATTATCATCATCAAAGGGCAGAAGAGAAAACAGAAAACATGTATAATGTACATAAAAATCCTCATTAGTTGACCTATTATCATCATCAAAGGGCAGAAGAGAAAACAGAAAACATGTATAATGTACATAAAAAACCTCATTATCTGACCTACTAGATAGCTTGGGACAGATCACCAAGTCCTGAACTACACACAACAGTCCAGACATCTAAGCCTGAAATTCCTTATTTGTTGTTAAGAAAAAATTATACATATTACAACATAGGGGCAAAAAAGGTTTTTAAAAAAGACAGTAGTCGCATGTCCTAATCAAATTAATAAAAGAAAGAAATCAGACTTGACTTTTTAGGACAAAGGTTGATAGTTATACATTTCAAATTTTATTTTTTTAGCTAGCAGGAACCATAGTAACAACAATAACAACAATGTTGTATCATAAAATTCAACTGCAAAGTAACCAGGTAAAAACATGATATTCCACAGCAAAGATGAGAAGCATCAAGCCACATAAAGCTTTACTTTTTCAATGAATCCTCAACCCATTTCATGTCTTCACCAAGATAATATAAGCATATCATTGTTTCACCACTATCCTTATTTCCGTTCCAAACTACAATTAAAAAGAAGCTAAATATAAGCCTACTTAGAACTTAATGAATGTACAAGCCATGTGGTTCTTTCTGGATCGGAGTCAAATTCCAAAGTAGAATAATCTTTTAGGGAATGGACAGAACTCTTGTTTGTTCTGGTGTTTGAGGCAGACACACTTACCAAATCTTTTCCTGTCAGAGAATATTAGGTTGTTATTTAACAAAAATTAGAAGAAACAAAAATACTCATACTCCTAACTTGCTAAAACACAATAATAAAAAACTATAAATGGATATAACATTAAAAGATGACAAAACACGAGTGTGAGGGAGACGGAGATGAGGGACATGCAATTTGCATGGCACAGTCAATTTCTTCAACCCATATAGCTCAACCAAATTCCGAGCAACTAAAGCTAGACTTACTTTAATATGACCCAACAGAAACCTAAGCGAACCCTACTCAAGAACGAATCTCCCTGTGGCAGACTACATCTGCCTCGAACTAGTTAGATCAGTCACGTAAATATAAAACGGATATATATCGAGGCATATTACATCTCTCTAGATGTGATGTCAAAATATATGATCTGATAAGAGATAAGGCCTTCACGTCAGGAAGTACGACGAAAAAATCACGCTTTCAGGCCGAACTCGACTTTGAATGAGCATGAAAATATGTATTTACGAATCCAAATATAACCTAGCTGACGCATGGACACCCAAATAGATCAAGATTTTGGGATGAAATTTCTCAAGTAAATTGATTGTCTATATAAGCAATGATACGATTGAACCGTAAAAATAAAAGGGAACAAATGGAGAAACCAATCATCGTAAAGAAACCCTAATTATGAAAGAAAAATCTCAACACCTTGTTATAAGATCACAGAAGAATGCTACTTTTTTACAATTAACACCGCGACATCGAGAACCATAGCCTGATCCGACATCCCGAGCAACGAAATCGTAAGCAAAAGAACAATGAACCTTCCAATCAAAGCAAATTGAGCTGCACCCGGAACAAGATCAGATCTCTACCTTCGCCCTCATCTATGCGGTACTTCCTGCGCCTTCCCTCGCCCCTTCCCCTCCCCTGACGCCGTGTGACGCGCAGGACGGCTTGTCCGCTCCCTTTATAGCCCGAACCAAACCCTAAGGGTATTCTAGTCATCGCGAGGGACATGGTGTGAATCCGGTCGAATGGCCCATGGGTCGAGCCTCGACTCGTTTAATTGGGCCATAATTAGGCCACAATCCTTTAATCCACACAGTACCTGTCGTAATTGCCATGAAACATTTGATTTATGGGGAACCAAATCAAATGCCTGAAATAATTAATCCAATCAGGTTTTTTCAATTATAACGATTAAATTATTCTAATTCGAATAACGAATTGTAATTTTACGTAAGATTGGTAAATGATGGACTTTTTTAGGTTAGCAAAATAACATATAAAAAGATTAATTTGGGTCACCATACAAATTTTTGTCACTTATTTATCATTTTGTATAAATTCCTTATTATGAAAATATTATGAAAGGCTAAAACTATTTGGACTTTTTTTTTTTTTGTTGCCAATCCATGCAAAACTCAGCTTTACTGTTCCAACAACAATTCCTTCACTTTCTTCTGCATTGCCCCATCAAATCAACCTGCAAAGCAGGAGTTCTAACCTTTTTTTACTTGCATTTGTTTCCATATTATGATATTAAAGAAATGAAGCAAGGCAGATTTTTTTTTACAAATATCAGATCAAATCAAAGATCCAACCTGTACTTACAAATTGAACAAAAATGCAACACACCACACAGTGTCATAGTAGTTAGCTTTTACTTAGAAAAATGGAGATAGAGGTGCATGCTCTGTCTATGATTATGTACATCAAAGTGTCTCCATTTACACCTTGAGACCTACTACCATCAGTTTTAGTCTGAGAGAAAATAGAAAACTTCATACAATCATACAAAAAGCTTCAGGATTCTGTCCCATACTACTCTATCTACACGCTCCTTTTATTTTTCGATTATGAGCATCAGAAGCTAAATGACTGCTTCAAACAAAGAAGACCATTCGTCTGTCACCGCTAAAAGGAACTACAGGTTACTTTAGTCAAGATCCGATGTAGATCTCCCCTGCGGAAGTTGCATGCTTGCAATGTCCTCTCTTGGTAAATCATAGATGCCATTGTTACTTTCACAGGCTTGTCCAAATTGAGAATCATCATGTAGTAATGGTTGAGTTGATTTCCTATTTGTCCTGAAGACCAAGTAAAGAATCGCAGCTACATATACCAGCATGCCTGAGAAACCAAAAACTCCAGCAAATACGATGGATACGGTATGCAACCCGCTGTGCAAAAGTAAATTGATGAAGCCAGTGACGAGATAGTAGGTATTGATGATCACGATCAGCGAGCTTATTATCCATGTGGTTGCTGCAATCTGCAGCGGCAACAACAAATTACTTTGTTATGAAATATGATGATCGAATAAAATAGAGAAACAATATATTAATTTTCCAATGCACGGATATACGGTAAATGACAACCAAATGAAAACTAAGCAAATTATGAATAGTTTGTGCAACAAACTGAACCTTTAAAAATTAGTTAACCTACAGCAGACAAGTGGGGTGGCTTAAGAACAGCTGCCATCTTGGTACGTACTAAAATTTCTAGACAATGAAAGACTTACCATGAGAGAATTGGCATATGAACCCATCTTGGTCTTACTGCTGGTAAACTTGAGAAGTGGAACCAGAGCAAAAGGAAGCTCAAATGATAAAATCATCTGCATAAGATGAATAAATATCAGCATCAAGATTATCCTAGACAATGCATTCGGTTGCAACGAAACTACAACGATCATTCTATTTTTTTAAATAAGTTAAAAACTTGAAACGTTCTGCAAAAGTTTGGCCTTTAATAGAAATGCCACAAACAAATCATATTAGGACAATTAAATAGCTAATATAACCCTATTTAACATTAGTTTTAATGCAGCAAGAACTATACATTAGATCCCATGTAGAAGTAGAGGTAGTATTCTCAAAAGCACTGCTAATCACAACAAGTTGATAAAGTTAATTTCGAAATTTTTACTTTATCGCAAACAATTTCACTTAGGATTAAAGATGTAGAAGGCAGGAAATATACAGAAAAGAGACTATCAACAAACCCGAAAATCAACAAATAATGTTAGATAAACAAATAACTAATTGATCTTCAAAAAATCTTTAAATAGTCTTATCACTATTCAAAACTCATAAATTATGCTGGATATTTGAGAAGATAATCTAAGTGACATTAGTTTGGCAAGAGATAACTTATTAATACTACTTAATAGTGATTGACCCAAAATCACATCTATCTTATAAAATTCCCACTCAAAGATTTTCATTGTTTTCTTTTAATGCTGAGTAACAGTATATTATTAATAAAGAGATCATGATAGGAAAATTGGGGGTCTTAATACCGAGGCAATAATAATCAACTTTCCAGCTGCTGTGGAGCCACCAATTAACGCAACTATTAGACTTGGCACAATCGCCAAGGATCGAGTCAACAGGTTCCTTATCCATGGTGTGATTCGTAGATCAAGAAACCCCTGCAAAGGAAATAAGTTCTAGTTTACACTTTCAAGATAATCAAATTATGAAACACAGTTCACTTGCAAGTTGCAAGCACTTAATGGAAACTGAAGAACACAAATCAAATTCCAAATCACTTAAGAAATGTCTACATGGAGAAAGCAAAGAGTTGAGTCACACATACATGGAAAAATCTGGAGGAGGCGGATGACCACCATTATTAAGTTTAGAATTACATATTAATCCATGAAGAGGTAACTCTCTCCTCTTAAGGAAAGAAAATTTTGATCTCTAAATTGGAAGATTTATAATGTATGGAGTATTCAGAGAGACACAACTTGGAGATAGAGAGAGAGAGAGAGAGAGAAGTATTTTTACTGCAGCTTCTTTCTTTATTAGATTTAGTGGAAAAACTGGATGAAGATTCAAAAAACTTCCATGAAATATTAGTGCTCCTTCAGAACTTTATATTTCCCTTGAGCTTTAAGGGTTCACTCACAAATTCAAGAATCTTACCAGACAAGGCTAAGGTGCTATAGGTAAGTATTTCATTTGCAAGATCAGTGAAGATGATATTAGTCACCTGATGCTAAATTGTACTTATCTTTTGGATCATGGAAGTTCTGATTTAAAGCTCTTAATATCTTCCAATCAGTTCTGCAGATTTGTGGCAGCCTTAAAATATAAATTTCCCAAAATATATGTTGCAGGACGGGCACATGCTTAGTTAATGGCAAATTTCGTACAATGAATATTATCATCATGGAGAAAGATAATATCAGTTCATAAAATTTATAAGAAACTAGATGCACTTTCAGATCTTACAGTAATTTGGTTGTAACATAGCATTAGAATCTGGGGACAGCCAGAAATATAAGCTGGTCCTATCTTCTTGGAATATTTTCAAAATAACTGGTAAAGATCTTTGTAGTTATGTTTTCTTTTCTTTATATATATTTATGTAATTACATATATGAATGATCTTTAAGAGTAGGAGAGTAGGGTTCAAGTCAGGAAACAGTCTCTCTAAATATAGAGGTCTCTCCCCAAATGCCTCATTGGTGAGAACCTCGTGGACTAGATTCACCCTTTAATAATATTTGAGAATAACTACCTTTTTCTTAAAACAATAGTAGGACTTCAATATTTTGATTCCATAGTTTTTCTATGGAACTATGTATCTCTTATTTTTCTTATGTATAGGTATTTTCATCAGTGTTTTACTATATTTATCAATCTCCACTTAATCATTATGATTTTGTAAAATAAGTAACTAGCCAATACTTCCAATCCTATGCCTTTACCTATTTTGAAACTTTGACATATCCTACCTCTTTAGCAAAGGCCTTTTTGAGACTCCTACAAGGTTCTTATAGAATTGTTTAGCTTGTGTTCTGCATTTTCTCACAAAGTGAAATTATAAAGCCACTTTCATTTTCAAGTGTGTGTATACATACATACATATATATATATAACATAATTTGTAAATGTATCTTCATTTTTCTTGTGTAACTATCTTGAAGAATTTTTTGGTCTTCAAATTTTGATCTATGATACAATCAAATATCTCCTCTTTTTCTCTATTAACAAGTTTCTATGCTGAATATGAACTATCTGGCCTCTCTCTGAGTAATTTACACCTTTTTTATGTATCACATATTATTTACTGTCAAGCTCATCATATGCTCTTTTGGCACAAACTTTTCTTGTAATCATCACATCAACAGCAATCCTCCTTATAGATCAAGCCACTATATTTCAAGTTTTGGATCTGCCAAGAGCATGCAATTATAATATTGATGCATAATTTTCAACTGCAGAAAGAAAAAGGACTTAGTTATCTAGCAACCAAAATTAAATGTTTGAATTTATGTGTTCTTAGTCACCTTTGTAATAACATTAAAACAGATCTTTCTGTATATATGTTATCGTATTAGATCTGCCTTCACAATCGTCCATACTTACAGAGCAATGAAAAACTCGATCCATCATTTGCTATAAAATACTTCTTAAGAGTTACTTTCTATTTGTGAAAACCAAACTAAAAGATAAGGCAGCTATAATCTTTAACAAGAGAAATGCTAAGAGAGCAAAAACCTGCATGACATATTGTCCAGCATATGTTCCTGTAATTGTAGAACTTTGACCAGATGCCAATAAGGCAATTGCAAATAACTTGGAACTCCAGTTCCCAAGGACATTCTGAAATAAGAGAACATTAAATGAGCTGGTGTCGTGAGTTCTTAGAAACGAGAGCTAAAATGAATAAAGAATCACCAGAATTTTCAAGTGTTGAAAAACTCTAATAACCATTTAAGATACAGACAGAGGTTCCTTAGGCAGTAAAAGATTAGTTTCTAAGCAATCTAGACATAGTATATTGCAATGTGATATTGTAAAAGTAATTTCTAAACTTCTAGGTGATAGAATGGGCTTCTTTTGGTGGTGAGAAACAAAGGAATTTTTAAGAGAGAGAAAAAGAAGATACAATTTTATTTAATTACAAAGATGGTAGTTGAACCTAGTAACCTGTAAAACCAGGTCACCAATATGGACCATAGGATTATGTTTCAATGGAACATGCTTGG
>CM017191.1:18894925-19074035 GCA_004837865.1 Musa balbisiana
TCTGACAACTGATCTACTTCAAATCAGGGATGGACTGACACGCAGATCTAGTAACCCTGATCAGACACCTGATACAACATGGATTGGTGTTGATCCAATCAAGGATCTGAACTGACTAAATAATACATATACTACTATTAAGTTTTAACTAATATATGCTTCATTAATCCATCAAAACTTGATAGAACTGCAACTCACAAGTAGCATTGGAGTCCAATTATTAATCAGACTGGACTATAATCATCTTTCATTTTCAAATCAGACAAGAATGAGTCAGATCTAGAACTATCCCAGTCAGTTTTATTTATAGTATGCTCTTACACTAATATCAGCCATTAACAAATGAGGATATTCTACCAATGACAAAGCTCATTCTTTCTCGATCTTTCTAAAGTCCAAACATTTTCTTCAATCTTTTACACATTCAGTGAGCTGTTAACTATCATGAATTAGTCTAAAACCAAATCCTAAAAAAAGGCTATAGTTATTTATGTTTGCATGTCTAAGCAAAATTATCAGTAGACACTGGCACATAAGCACCCCACAAAAAAGGACCAAGAAACATCAATGGTGGAAGCACTGAAAAGGGCAGTAAATGTCATCCCTACATACTACTGACATTTGTGCACAAACAGAAGTACATGATGATGATGATAATGTCTCTCAGCATACGAAAATATACCTCAGGGACAATGATCTGCCCCATCTCAATATCGTCAATCAGAGGAGTTCCACTACCACGAGAAATACCGCGACTCCCATTGCTCGTGATAAACTGCGACGGCTGAGAGCCACTCATCTCCATCTCTGCCAATACCAACAAATCCTTTGAGAATGCGATGCATCAAGAAATAGGCCAGCTCTCAAGCCATTTAAAGGAATAATTTCTGACAGCCAATTCAATTATATTACAAGTCCTAACTCCTTTTTCCAAACGAACGGCAGGGAAGACAGAATAACGAATCGAATCTCAATCGAAACACTAAGTTCCAGGATTAAAGGAATCGAACACGATCTTCTGGCGGAAGGCTCTTCCTTTAAGCGGCGGACTCGTATTTCAACTTCGGAAAAGAAAGCTTTTTGCACAAAGCGAGATCTAAGAACAAAAGGATAGTGATTACTAACGCCAAGAAAGATGACAGAAGCTAAACAAGAGAACCATTTTCTCCTAAATTCAATCAGAACCAATCAACACGTATGGAAGAAGCAGCAAAAATCAATTGGATAGACGAAGTGAGGTACCGGTCAAGATCGCCGCCATTAGGAATCAATTGGAGAAGCAGGATAAAAGAAGCACTTTTTTAACGAAATACCAAGAAATGACGCGCGAGATTGGAGTATAAAGAAACCTTTGGATTCGCGAAGGCGTGAGGGTGAAGGAAATCGGAGAAAGAGTTATCAAAATCCCGCCTTTATAGGAGGAGGAGGAGGGATTTGGTTCTCTGCGCGAGAAGCAGAGCTCCTTTAAACGAAGGAAAACGAACCGGGAGCATCGGCGGAGGCCGCCGTTTACTCCGGTCCACTTCAACCGGACCGGATCAACCCAATTTGGTGGAATTCAAGTCGTTCTTCCCTTTCTCATCGTCTTTCTCCCACATCATTTAAGCCTTTTAGTATGATCATATTTCTTTCTAAGGTAATCCTATCAAATCCCATTATAAGTAATATATATATATATATATAAAGCTATGTATAATTTTTATTAGAAATTTATAGATTTTAATGCAACATTAATTATGCTTCAAATACCAAGCTTTATATATGCCACTGTCATTTATATCCATCCAAAAAAACAAAAATAATCATTAATGCTTTTAACATTAGAATTTTAATCAACCTTCAATTTATCATTGGCATCTAAAATTTAGAGGGATAAATACAAATATCTATAAAAATTACTTTTTTTTTTTTATCAAATAGCCGAGAATGAATAGCAGCACTATTGAATATGAATCTATTGGTTTTAATCATAATTATTTCACTGTGAATAAACATATCAACATCCAACCATTTCCTTCAAAGGCATCAAACTTTTTGTGCATATAAGCTCGAACTAGTTGTTATCACGATAGATAGATAGATATATATATATATATATATATATATATATCCTCCACTGAGCAATCTATTTACCAAATATAAACGTTTATATGGGAAAATTTTATGCCTTCGAAGTCAATTTCATGACCTATAAAGTCCTGACTTGGAACACCGTAACATTAACGGGGGGAAAAAAAAGAGTAAGAATCATCCGCCGTAACATCGTCTCCTACCATTCACATTAAGGACTGTTTCCTACTCGTGCTAAAAAGCAGCATATAATTATATATAGAATCTGCACCGCATCAGTCTCACTGCCGATAGTACTTATTGACGAGGAGATATATGTAGGACTACAATAGTGAGATGCTCAAACAACTTGCACTTGCAATGCAGACGCTAAAACTTTGCTCTCGCCTTTAGAATCTAAGAAGTAGACGATCGATGTCAGTGTCTTTACCATCAAGGTGGCTGGTGAAATCACACCGGTATAAATATAAAAGTCACAATATGTTATTGCGAAAAATTTTAATGTCAAAAACTAACATCAAATAACGATGAAATAAATTTACAATATATAATGTAATTTAAAAATTTTTTATCTGATGTACATATATATCATCGTGAGATTCGAAAATCATAAAATAATATCGATCTGTAGGTAAAATTATATATATTTTTATTATTATTCATAGGATCATTATTAGTAATGAATTAGAGACAAAGAAAAACAAGAGAAATATCTATAATCTTTTGATAACTAATTGTTTCGCTCTTGTGAAATAGAGATACTATCGTTTTATATAGGCAAGAGCAAAGGATTTGATCGGATAATTAGAAAAATTCCTCTTATCAACATGAATCCTATTATTAATTAATAATTAAATTAATATATAATTATATTTATAATATACCTTATATGATTAAGTAGCAACACGTAATCTAACGAGTGAGGAGTGCACATGATGAGGACGAACACTTGTGGGTGAAGGAGAGAGAAGGCATCCATGCAAGGATTGATATTACAGATTAACATATTGGATGCATCCAATCCAAAAATGTTTAGAGCACTGACGCCGTCGTTGGTACTAATTAAGCCTGAGGACGATCTATGAGTCTATGTAGTGCGTGGATTAGATTATATTAATTGGATAGGAATTGATGGATATGAACAAAATAAAAGATATCTGAAAAAGAAAAAGTTTATGATAAATTACTATTTCTTGCGTCCGTAATGATCATCAAAAGTCAAAAAGGTTGAAGATTCCCAATTGTTCACCTTGAATGAGACACTCCATCTTGAAGAAATCATAGTTAAATGAACGCTACATTTAATCCGAGTTAAGTTGATGACTACTTTCTTTACCAAGGCATTTGCTTATTCAAAATATCTATTTTGCTTTTGCTTAGATATTACACGGTGAGATGCCAATGACGCAATACGAGAATATATGTTCCATTTTTAAGTTTATCGTTACTACTAGATGTGTTGAGAAGAGTAGGTATCGATAAGGTCTTTTATTTTAAGTTAATGATTGATTTGAATGATTTAGAAAATAAAAATAACTAGAGACTTTATGGTTTGATAGGGCATACATAGGAGGAGGTAATATCAAGAATGATTATGTAAATCATCCAACTATCATGGAACCGTAAGATGTTACATTAAATCATTGACAACGTGATTATTTAAAAGTAACAACTCACTTTAATATCAAAAACTATCGATTATCATTCCGATCGAGTAGATCATTATGTGGACATCGAATCACCGTCTCTATCAACACCATGTTAATGTTATCATCCTCGTAAATAAAAATCAAACTAACGTGTTAATCAGATGGCATGTCATCATATTACTTGCATGTCATACCTTACATTAACCATCTTAATAGATAGGTTTCTTTGTTTTCACGTAATAATTAATATGGACAAATAGGTTAATGAAACACATCTGACGTTCAAATATGGTGTAATAATGGGTGGTACAATAAAGTTAATGAGTCAGCATAAACTATTTGGACACTTTCCAAAAGCTAGGAATAAGTCATTTAAATGTGATCCAAAACATCCGTTTTGATAAGATACGTTTGGCAAAGTGGGCGACCCAACTTTAGAGTTAAAAGAATACAACAATTTAGTTATGGATGCGTAGATAAGAAGATCAAAGAGGCCAATCAAAGTTTCACGAATCAAGATAAATCATTCAACGATCAAGATCTCCAAGTTATTTCTACCTTCGATGAGATAATCGAGCAATTAATTTGCTAGATATAGAGTCCATATATAAATGATAATGCGTCTACGTAATCTCGTATCGTGTGATCCGAAATGTTTAAACACAAATAGGTGAAAATACATAGAAGAATATATATATATATATATATATATATATATATATATATATATATATATATATATATATATATATATATATATATATATATATATATATATATATATATATATATATATATATATATATATATATATCAGGCTGGCTGTTGTAGATCAACTCTTACAAGTATCTTCGTAACTTAATTGAATTTGAAATCATTTTGCACCGAATCAATAAAAAAAAACTAACGGACGGATAAACTATCATCGTCTTTTGGAATAACAAAATAGTAGAATGGGTAGAAGCAATGATCAAATAAAAAGATTGATGAAAGATAAATTATATAAAGATTTTGGGAGGTGGAGGCGAATAGGTGGTTTGTATGCAAAGAACGTGTCCACTTACTTTTGTGAGGCTGTGGGAGCAGACCGATTCGACGGCTCAGAATTAGCGGGTCGTATCTTCTTATGTTAAACGCAATAGTTTCACGTCCAATCCATGCGGTCAACCTAAGGAAATGGGCGGCAAAAGATGACTGCAAGTTCCATGCACGTGCTGTGGAATCGTCACTGTCGCCCAGTCAACTTTGGATGCCCGCTTTTGCTGCAGCTCACATACACGGCTGGTCATAAGGCAAACTACCGGAAGTCAGTCGTATTTCTGGTGGAGGGATAAATTTTAGCTAATTTTTTGTCAAAACATATATATATATATATATATATATTTTATGAAATTTAGACATCAAAAAACGAGAAATTTTGTTTTATAACTAGTTTCAGTTCTTTGACTGGATTGAGGTTGATCGATTGGGGGTGGGGGGGGGGGGGATGAGGATGGACCAGAATTAGAGTTATATTTATGATAAGCTCGTCTTAGAAAGAAGCAGAGGCTTACGTGCAGAATTAATATCGTCCACGTCTCTTGAAGATTCATTAAACATTCATTTAGTTGCATTATTAATGCATAAAAATAAATATTCGTATTCGAGTTACATACATGTAAGATAAAATTATGGATGGATTGCAACAATGAAGCGATTTAATATATTCGATAACATGGGTTGGTTGCTAGTCATTTGATTTTGGCCCATGCAAAGCCCATTACAATCAAGTAATAATACAGTTGTTTGAAGCATTTATTTAGGAAGCGTGTCCAAGTGTAAGATTGCAAGGAAAGTTGTAATCATGGTTGTTGAGTCCATCTATCTAAAATCTTGATGTTTATGAATAGTTCCAATTGAGTTCACGTTTGACTTGACATAATCCCGTTTAATATAATATTGTATTTGATGTGGAAGAATATCTCACGCTAGCGTTAAATGGTGATATAAAATCACATCCATCTTTTTATCTAAAATGGTGACTTGACGTAATCTCAGTTTGATTCGAATCAGAATCAAAATTGCTATTCGCATGGCTAGCCATGATCTCAGTTCGATTCGAATCAGAATCTAAATTGCATTGAGTCAACGGTTCAAAAGTTATGAAATGAACCAAAAGAGAAGTTGAACACTTTGGTTCCCATTTCTAAAAGTTGGAAATGAAACTACATGTCGATGATTGATAGACCAATTTTACAGTCTCAAACACCAATCGAAGGAATGATCGAGAACAATCGAAGTTACAAGTTCATCAAATTCTATCTCAAACACCAACTAAAACCAGTGTGACAATGCCAAGTTAATGCTAAAAGACAGACTTTTAATTGAGTCATACTATTTTCTTTTTCAATTTTTTTTCCCTATGAAAACAAGTGAGAAAATGGAGTACGATAAATCGCTTCCCCTCTTGGAACCACAAAATCCAAATTATTCTCGAACCCATAGGACGCAAAAATAGTGAGAATCCAATATATTTTTCCTCTTTTTTTTCCCCTTAAATTCACTAGGTTGGCTATCAAATACAAATAAGGTCAAATCAGATTTTGCAAATGGAACATGCTGTGTACTGATCAAAGATGAAAGAGAGATTCCGGAGGAAGAGCTAACAGGCTTAATTCTAATTACTGGTGGTGGAGTGCTCACAATGATTCAGAGAAGATGAAGGGAATGTGTGCCATTGTTTGCAGATCTACAGAGGACTATTCTTCTAATTACTCTCAGAATCAAATGACAGAGACACATTATAAGACACTGCTCTTTCCAGCAACCATATAGCAAAACTGAACAAATAGAAAAGAGTTTTAGCATCCATCTGTCCTCCTTTTATGTCTATTTACGATCGATATAACATCGATACATATGGATCACCGGACATGATGAATATTCAAGGACAGCATCTGTTCGCTAAAACAAACCTTTCTTTAACACCTTGAAACCCCAAACTAAGATCACCAAGTACCCATTGCTCCAGCAGCAGAATTCAACCACAGCAGAACCACTTTCGCTGTAACAAATTACTCAAGTAATTAGTAAATTTCGGAAAGAATTAGAGTGCAAATGTCAAGCTAGTTTGACATGGTATCAATATGATCATGGATACGAGTGCAGGAGCTCTAATAATTGCATAAGCAAATTCCAAATTAGGTTTTCTCTTATTTCTTTTTTCAACAAAATTTTCAAACATCAGATATGATTAAAATATAAAAATATAGATGCATACACTTTTCCTTGGATAGTGGTAAGTATCATCTGGTCGCAAACCACCTATGTTTCTCGGTGGTGTTGATGATGCACCTGAGTTACCACCTGTCTTCTTTTCATCTCGAGCCTTATTAAATATAACGGTGAACCCTTCAGCTGAGGCAGGGTTATTGACATCCCATTCTCCAAACCTGGGCAATGGTTGACCCTTCTCCTGATGATTTGGATGCCAAAAATAAAATGTTGGAGATGATGAGGTATAAAAGACAGAATGAGATACCAGAACTGTGGGTACCAAGAAAGACTAAAAACAGTAGCAACAACTGAGCAGTCAATTTCTAGTTAAATCTCTGCACAATGTTGTAGAATAAAATGTATGAAATGGCAGCAAAGAACTAAAGTCATTGTTGCTAGTCAATCTAAACGCTCTCAAACTTATTCCTATGCTTTTTAAAAATGTTTCTTCAACCTTCCTTCAATAAACCAGTGCATAAATATATCTTCTCTCATATTATTAGAACTTCTAATTGTTCACAAGTATGAAATTGAAGGATGGCTTCATCGATAAGGCACCAGCCAATTCATTGTCTAAGACAAGCCAATGTACCTAGCTTTGCTCTTGTAAGAAGTCAGGAAAATTCTACAATTTCAAAGTTAGTCATCTAGATTAGATGGTAACAATCTTTTCATGACACCAAAATCATCCTTCCATCATTCACAAATTTAAACATTTCTATTCCATCTTTGTAATCAAGGATTTAAATTTTGGTCCAGGACTGATCTTAATAACCTACCTATCCAGTATGATATTACTATACTAAGCAGTATAAGGCCAATGTCATTGAATAAAATAAAAAAAGAAATAAATATAATTGTACCAACATCAGGCTATATTTTTTAGTACCTACTTGATTGGACTGGCAAACAGTGTGGTTGAGATTTAGAAACTTACTTGTTGTAACCCGGTATATTATCTCAACAAAGAATTTAGGATCTCAGTCTGATACGGATTTCAATAATCTACCAAACCATTATGACACTAGTACACCGGGTGATCTACCAACCCATATCATCAGTTTTGATAATTGTTATAGCATTTGCAAAAAAAAGAGGACCTACTAATTTAAATAAATATGATTAGACTTTAGTTATCATTTCAAAAGATAAGACAGTACATTCTCTAATATAAATCCAAAACTTTCGTCAAGCCTACCTAACTGAGAATACTAAAATTCAATTTCTAGAACCTAAAATGTACCCAATTATTGGGTATTGACAATGAGTTTTCTTAATCGATTGTCGTTTTTAACCAACCATATTATCGAGGAAAAGAATTTCTGAAAATATTGTAGGCTCAGGCTAAATCATTATATATATATATAGTGATGTTTTAGCTGTCCAAGGCAAAAATGGGTTCCAGTTCATGGTCTTATGTGTCAGATCATGAGGCTAGTTACATCTAAAGTGGTTTAGTTACTTACATCTTCCACATCTTCCAATTCATACTCCAAAAAATTTGCCTTTATGTACAGAAGCCATTATGTAGACTGACTAGTGTCACAGATGTCCAAAGATTTAGAGATAGCATGCATGGTCCTGGACTGCTGGAAAGCACTTTGTGGATGACATGACATTACTAACCACAACATCTTTTAATTACAACCAAAAAATGTAAAGAAAGAAACAGATACGAAGCTGTCAACTTTTTTATTTCAATTGTATACATAGTGAGCTTGAGAAGAGTGTCATTGTCGACAGTTAAATATTAAATATCTTCTACTGTTTTACATGTTAAATTTGTGTTAGTAAAAAGTTTGATCAGTTATTGCACCTCTAAACCTCATAACTAACATTTCAAGGTATCTTCTAATTTTTCCCCTAGATTAAGCACCAATGCATGTAAAAAGTAATGATTCATAACTAATGATTCTTCTTTATGCATCAATGTGCATTGAGCCCATTATTTCCATGCACGTGAAAGATTTATTCTAAATGATATACAACTTGATGTATTTCATAATGCAGTTCCGCAGGAAACTAAATAACTGTAGAAACCATAGCATAACTTGTACACACACACACAACTTATTAGAGAAATGTATCACCTGGCAATGTTGTTGAAAACAAGAGAGTTAAGATGGAAGTTGAGTAGAGGAATATATATTGGCTGGCTAACTGGAAGAGTTCCTGTAAACAATGTTGTGAAAGGAAACCTGGATTATTTTGTTATGAACAGGAGTTCCCACAAGACAAGTTTTATCATAATAGAGACATATATGAGAGCTGGAGGATGATCTCCAAGGAATCATAGTTCTAGCAATGGTGAGTGGTAAATCTTGAATCCAGATCAAGGAGCTAGGTTCGTAGATGCCCATGAGAAGTGTGTCATATAAGAAGAGACAACGATTACAGCTTATTTTAGCTGTCTTCACACAGAATCATATGGTGGAAAATGATGTACATGGCAGCCAATTGCTACTAGCAATAAGAAATGTTGGACTTTTGAATACCTAAAAGTAGAGAAATTGGGGATAGAGAGAGAGAGAGAGAGAGAGAGAGAGAGAGAGAGAGAGAGAGAGAGAGAGAGAGAGGAATTAAAGTTAATGTGGAAAACAATGTAGCATGGCAGCCAATTGCTGCTAGTATAAGCAATGTTGGATTATCCAGTACCGAAATGTAGAAAAAAGGAGAGATAATCCTCCCTATAAATCCAGCAGGAGTAAAAAGATAGAACAGAGGAGCAAAGACAGAGAGAGTGACTGTTAGAGAGAGAAAGAAAGAAAGTAATTAAAATTAAAATTGGTGCAAATATTTGGCAGATCCCATATGTTAGTCCAGTTTTAAGTGAAGCTCCTGGATTGGTCATTATGGTAATATGGTTAATAGATTTTCACAATTGGTGGCACTAGAAACCATAAATATCAGATGCAGACTAGGTATCAATCTGGCCAGACCCTAGGTCACTGGTTTACTAGTCGGACCAATATATTAAACAATCTTGTTCATAGACAAAATATGTAAAAGACATTGTAGATAAATATACATTTGAAGTGTCTCTCAATCAAGAAACGTAATGGTTGGAATAAAAGGAAAAGATTCAAACTCCAATCAGTTGGATGACCAAAAACATATGACGAGCATACACAACGTGGAATTACAACAGAATCGAAAAGAGGATGATGGTGAAAAGGGATAGCTACCAAAGAGTGTGATAGCATAAAAGGAAGATAAAGGAGATGGTAAAAGTGACTAATAGAGGGTAGAGATTAGAGATAAAAAGTAAACACAATGAGAGAGATTATAACAAGAAAGTGAGGACAACAACAACTAGAGAGTGGTAGAGAAGCACCAAGTATCATGCGGTAAAAAAAATTCAATTTTTCTCTTCTAAAAAAGACCAAAAATACCCTCAAAAGGAAATAAAAAGATAATTATAATCAAGGGCATTTCAATCATTATGGATTAAAAGCTATCCAATTAATGAACCAGACTGGACAAGTTTCCGGTTCCAGTTATTTTGGTCGAACAAGCAGGCTTCTCCGAGTTTCATAACTAACCCAGCAACCTTTTAGACTGATTGCTCATACGTCATTCTCTTAATTGCCATTTGAATCAGGATTTGCTTTGAAAGTGGAATGTTTTGTTTTCTCTTTAATTACGATCTCAAAAAATTCTTGCATGATTGTTTCAATAAAGATGAGACCCTTGCAAATGGAGTCCAAAATCTGAATGAACCTGTTCTTTTGCACATTCTAAAGATTGTTATTACTTCATCATTGTCTCTGTAGTGTTGGATATGCTTTACGTGAGATTAGCACTAGATCACCCTTAGAATGTCTCAAACATAAGATAAATGTTTAATAAGAAACATCATGCAAAATTTATTAATTTATTTCACTCAAAGAAGAAAGGATGGTATGTCTGGTAAACAAATCTTCACCGCCTCTTGGCATTCCAACATTAAGCTTGAAAATAAGCCTTATGCTGAAAAGAACAACAAGCACACTGGACCTAACAGTAGGTGATTACTTATGTTCTCGAATTAGATCAAGTATTAACCAAAATTCAGTGGACACATATATTTTTCTAGGTAACATTATTTGCTTAAGCACTTAGAGGTCACATAATCTCTCCGGACACTCCGACTTGGAAGTCATAACAATAATCTACCTTACACAAAAAGGTCAAGCATGCCCGTATTTCAAACTCCAAACATAAACCCTGTTACCTGAATCACCATATGTTACGTAATTAGAACCATTAAATTCATCAGAATTCCTAAGCCATCAAGAAGCAAAATATGACAATGACCCAAAGGCATTATAAACCACAAACGAGAAAAAGATCGAAGTGTTCAAGTGTGGGAGCCAACAAGAAGCATAAATCGCAAAGAAACCATATGGCAGTGCTTTATACTGGATCTCACTGTCAACAATAATCAAGTTCCTCCGGCAACATTCTTCCCATTCCCAAACGTAGTGAAAACCAGTAAGCCGAACCCATCCGTCCCAGGACCCCAGACAAACCCAAACCCACTCATTTCCCAAATTTCCGCCGATTCCGAAACTCCAAGGAAAATTTCTAATGCTTTGTGGTGAATCAAAATCCTATTCATCGGTTTCGAACAGACTAACAAAGATGACCACCATGTGACCTACCGGTTGCTAGAAAGACGCAAGCTTTGACGGCTAACCGGCCGAAAAGGGATCCAAATCGCAAAGGAAAGCTGGAGAAGAGCAGGATCGCTTACCGACGACATGATCGACGAGATCGGACGCTGGGAAGCCCAAGAGATCGGAGACGACGAGGAAAGAGGGTAAGGTCGGATTTGGGAACGAGAGCGACGCCCGCCTTTGTCCGGACGACTGATACATGTCAGTATTAATATTCCGTCCCCATCATTCCACCAAAACCAAATATATTTAGTACTCTTAACGTTCACGTACCACCGCACCAACAGCGGGACCTATATCATTTCATGTTGTTCCCCCAATCACCAGACAGCTAAAAAATTCGAGTAGCCATTATAACGTGCAAATAGAAAATTGTGCTAATTTCCAAACCCGAATACGACAACTGCGGGTACCGGTCATCCGTTTGTGTCCGCCGTGGACAAACAACGGCGCGGTTGTCTTTGTTGTCTCCACCGCATGCTTGTCAGCCGTTGGATCCGCGCGTGCTTGCGTGCAGCTCCGTTACTGATTCCGATAGATGCTTCTTGTCTCCAACTGAAGGCACGACGTAAGTTACGGCCAGCTTCGATTCTCAATTGTAATTACTTTTAGAGTTCCTCGTAAATTCATCTTAAAAAAATAGATATGGTTGAATATGATATACTTTAATTCAGTCATATTTTGTCACCTTCTATTGACTCCATTTCTTTCATAATTTTTTACATTATATCCATTCAATTTAATGATAATATTTCTAGTTTATAAATAACATGCCACCTCATCTCAATATCTGTATCAATTAGTGTTGTAGAGGGAAAGTAGAAAAATTTTAAAAATTAAAAAATAAATTCAAAGATCAATAAATAAGAAATATATCATAAAATCAATATAAAATGTTATGTGCGACTCTATCTATTTTTAAAGACTAAATTCTTTAATATACAATATTAATTACATGATTCTTTAGTTATCTTTATGTAAAACATAACTTCGATTTGTATATTCTCTCATATAAATTTGAAAAAAATTTCTCTCAATTCTCTTTAGATCAAAGCACTCTAAGTTGTTAGGATCAAGAGCACTAAGAGGGAAGGGTGAATTAGTGCAAAGGAAAACTTTCGTCGGTTAAAAAGACTTTCGTATGAAAATCGTTTCAGAAAAATCTTTAAAGTTAAGAGTAAACGAAAGTGTAGTTGATGTAAATCAATAAAGGCAGTTTGCAATTAAGATAAAGAGCAAAATATAAATGCAGACCGAGATTTAGAGTGATTCGGTCAATCTTGACCTACATCCACTTTTGGTTTCCTTCTCCGACGAGATCACCGACATCCACTAGAAGCCTTCCTTCAATAGGCAAAGGCTAACCACCCTTTTACAGCTTTTCTCCTTTTGACGGGCTTAGGAGACAACCCTTATCAGTTTTCACTCCTCTCTTGAATGATCAACACTTAGAAAGAAAAGAGGAAGAAGAACTCTAGCCTTTTACAACACTTTTAAGCTCTCAAATACTCAGAATAAAAGCAAGCTTTCCGATTTACTTTCATGCAGGAAAGGGTGGGGGTTATATAGGCCCAAATCAGTTTGAAGTTGGAGCTCAAAAGTGTCCATTCCCGGATTTCCAGGGTCCTAGCGGTACCACCGCCATAATTGGGCGGTACTACCACCAGTCATCTGTCACTGAGCGATATTACCGCTCAATCTCGGTGGTACTACCGCTTGACATCGCTCGGAGACCGAGCTCAGGCGGTACCATCGCCTAACAAGGGCGGTACCACTGTTGGCAGTAATAATTGTCGGTGGTACCACCGCCTGACAGGGGCGGTACTACCACCAGTCATCTGTCACTGAGCGATATTACCGCTCAATCTCGGTGGTACTACCGCTTGACATCGCTCGGAGACCGAGCTCAGGCGGTACCATCGCCTAACAAGGGCGGTACCACTGTTGGCAGTAATAATTGTCGGTGGTACCACCGCCTGACAGGGGCGGTACTACCACCAGTCATCTGTCACTGAGCGATATTACCGCTCAATCTCGGTGGTACTACCGCTTGACATCGCTCGGAGACCGAGCTCAGGCGGTACCATCGCCTAACAAGGGCGGTACCACTGTTGGCAGTAATAATTGTCGGTGGTACCACCGCCTGACAGGGGCGGTACTACCACCAGTCATCTGTCACTGAGCGATATTACCGCTCAATCTCGGTGGTACTACCGCTTGACATCGCTCGGAGACCGAGCTCAGGCGGTACCATCGCCTAACAAGGGCGGTACCACTGTTGGCAGTAATAATTGTCGGTGGTACCACCGCCTGACAGGGGCGGTACTACCACCAGTCATCTGTCACTGAGCGATATTACCGCTCAATCTCGGTGGTACTACCGCTTGACATCGCTCGGAGACCGAGCTCAGGCGGTACCATCGCCTAACAAGGGCGGTACCACTGTTGGCAGTAATAATTGTCGGTGGTACCACCGCCTGACAGGGGCGGTACTACCACCAGTCATCTGTCACTGAGCGATATTACCGCTCAATCTCGGTGGTACTACCGCTTGACATCGCTCGGAGACCGAGCTCAGGCGGTACCATCGCCTAACAAGGGCGGTACCACTGTTGGCAGTAATAATTGTCGGTGGTACCACCGCCTGACAGGGGCGGTACTACCACCAGTCATCTGTCACTGAGCGATATTACCGCTCAATCTCGGTGGTACTACCGCTTGACATCGCTCGGAGACCGAGCTCAGGCGGTACCATCGCCTAACAAGGGCGGTACCACTGTTGGCAGTAATAATTGTCGGTGGTACCACCGCCTGACAGGGGCGGTACTACCACCAGTCATCTGTCACTGAGCGATATTACCGCTCAATCTCGGTGGTACTACCGCTTGACATCGCTCGGAGACCGAGCTCAGGCGGTACCATCGCCTAACAAGGGCGGTACCACTGTTGGCAGTAATAATTGTCGGTGGTACCACCGCCTGACAGGGGCGGTACTACCACCAGTCATCTGTCACTGAGCGATATTACCGCTCAATCTCGGTGGTACTACCGCTTGACATCGCTCGGAGACCGAGCTCAGGCGGTACCATCGCCTAACAAGGGCGGTACCACTGTTGGCAGTAATAATTGTCGGTGGTACCACCGCCTGACAGGGGCGGTACTACCACCAGTCATCTGTCACTGAGCGATATTACCGCTCAATCTCGGTGGTACTACCGCTTGACATCGCTCGGAGACCGAGCTCAGGCGGTACCATCGCCTAACAAGGGCGGTACCACTGTTGGCAGCCCAGAACTCCTAGGAGACCGAGTCTCCTAGGCAGTGCCACCGCCGGCCAAGAATTATGGGTCCGAATGGGCTATTCCATTCAGCCCAATTTGAGTCTGTTAAGGGCTTAGTTGGCCCCAGATTAAGTTAATGGGATCACCTCCCAATCCTAACTTAATCTACATGCTAACTACGATAATTAAGACATCAATACTGCAAATCGTGTTCCGGTGCGTCAATCGCTTCTTCCAGCGAACATCTGACGAACCCTCGGTGATGCTCCAGCGGACTCCCGGCAAACTCTTGGACTTCACGATGATCCTCTTGGTGAGTTCTAACGAGCTTCTTTGGCAAGCTCCTGGACTTCTTGGATTATTCCTGCAGAACTTTCGACGACCATTCGGACTTCCAACGAACTCTCGAACCCCCAACGTGATCTTGGTCTTGACTCCGACTCAACATCTACTGCATGTCTTACTGTCATCGTAGTTAATCCTGCACATTTATCTCAACATATAGATTAGATAAACAAATGACAATTGACTTCATCATCAAAATCTGAGATTCAACAATCTCACCTTTTCTGATGATGACAATCAATTGATGACAGAGTTAACCTTAACTCCCCTTATCTATATGTCATACTTGAGATAAGTCATTCTTGAATTCAAAGCTTTTGAATTCAAAAGACATATTGACAAGTTAAGTTCATTTAAACTTATCAATACCCCCGTCATGATTCCTATTATAATGTATCTTTTTGAAAATGATGTCAAGGCAAGACATCCATTTTCAAGTCTTATATTTCAAATGTGAAAGATAGCAATCATAGCAATTTATCATATGGTAACATATCAATTTGTAAAATTACAAATTGAGCTCTAGATATCTTAACATAATGCAAATATGGCAATCATAGCAATTCATCGTATCGTAAGATATCAATTTGTAAAATTACAATGTAAACTCTAGATATCTTATCATTAATGCAAATATTTCAGGTGTATAGCAATTCATTCTATCATCAATTTACTACATATTCCTCCCCCTTTGTCATCAACAAGAAGGAGAAAAATTCAAGCGTATTTCAAGCATAGTAATAAGTGTGGTAAAGATTCATATCATTTTTCAACAATAAGTGGTAAGATACCATTTATACAAATTATTTTTCAAGCAATCATGGCATGGTATCATTTAAATGTTCATTAAGGAGATAGTTTTCATTACTTCTTCTTTTATCATTAACGTTTTGCATGAAGGAGGAAAGCCATTGTGAACTAACTTTGAATGAAGTTAAAAATGATAAGAGATTAATTCATTCTTCATTTTTACAAGGATCAAGATATACATGTGAAATCAAATCCTTGCAAGTATTCATCTCAAAAAAAAAAATCTTCCTTCATCAAGAAGGAATTCATGTGAAAGAATCATTACATTAAATTCATTTCTCGATTAAAAATTCAAAAGATAAATCCATGAGAGATGTATTTGTTAATTAATTCCATATGTCAAAAATCATGGAGTATTGATATGAAATAAATTTGATATGACATAGGCTCATAAAAGCTCCATTCAAGAAATGCATTAAATCTGGAAGAAAAGTACAAAATCATGCATTTGGACAATGTTTTGTTATAGCTTTTTGATCACAATCATAAAGGTAAAACATGCTTATCATCATGGAAATTTTTGGCATTAAGACATACAAATAATCATGTAAAATTCATAAGATTTTCGGCATTGAGTTTTTAAGTGATTGATCATAGAATCAATAAAGTCTGAAAATGAAATTTAACAAATTTATGCATTCGGACAAATCAATATTCCTAATTCTCTTCTAATGAAATCAAATTGTTCTTCACTTAAAGGATTTGTAAAAATATCAGCTAATTGATGTTTAGTATCAATGAACTCTAGGATTACATCATGATTAGTGACATGATCTCATATAAAGTGATGTCTAATATCAATATGTTTTGTTCTTGAGTGTTGAATGAGATTCTTTGTTAAACATATTGCACTTGTGTTATCACATTTAATGGGAATATTTTTAAGATGAACTTTATAATCTTCTAAGGTGTTTTTTATCCACATAACTTATGCACAGTATACACTAGCTGCAATGTACTCAGCTTCGGTTATAGATAGTGCAATTGAGTTTTGTTTCTTAGATAACCAAGAAACAAGTGTATGTCCCAAAAATTAACATGTTCCTGATGTGCTTTTTCTATCTAATTTATACCTAGCATCCACATCAGCATAAGCAATTAGTTCAAAATTCTCAGATTTTGGATACTATAATCCTAGATTTGTGGTACCTTTAAGATATCTAAGTATTCTTTTAACTGTTTTGAGATAAGATATCTTAGAATTCGATTGAAACCTAGCATAAAGTCCTACACTAAACATGATATCTGGTCTAGTTGTAGTGAGGTAAAGTAAACTTTCTATCATACCCCTATAAGTTTTTTAATCAAAGCTTTTTCCACTTTCATCAATTTCTAATTTAGTGGAGGTGCTTATAGGAGTGTTGATAACTTTTGAGCTATCAATATTAAATTTTTTTAGCAAATCTAAAGCGTATTTAGTTTGACTAATAAAGATGTCATTACTTAGTTGCTTAATTTATAAGCCTAAAAAGAAGGTTAATTCTTCCATCAAACTCAAGGCTCATAGTTTTAGCAAAAGATTCACAAAGAGATTCATTCGTAGAACCGAAGATAATATCATCAACATAAATCTGAACAATGAGAAAATTATTTTCAAAATTTTTGATAAACAATGTAGTATCGACCTTGCCTTTAGAGAAATTATTTTCAATAAGAAAAGAACTAAGTCTCTCATACCAAGCTCTTGGGGCTTGTTTTAAACCATAGAGAGCTTTAGTTAATTTAAACACATGATTAGGGAAAATATTATTCTCAAATCTGGGAGGTTGTTTAACATAAACTTCTTTGGAAATAAAGCCATTAAGAAAAGCGCTTTTAATATCCATTTGAATAAACTTAAAATTATTACTACTAGCTTAGGCAAGGAGCATCCTTATAGCTTCTGATCGAGCCACAGGAACAAAGATTTCTTCGTAATCAATATCTTCTGATGAGGATAGTAATTATGATAAGACTCGGCTTACGTCAGATGGCACCTCACGCAACAGCACCTGGTCAATGCAGACCGGAGCACCGATCGAGGCACATTAAACATCCTGCCAAAGCTCAATTCTTTACGCCACACCAACACGAAGTCAGATGCAACCGCAAGGTCAGACGCTACCAGCCTACCCCCTGCAAGCAGGAAGCAGTATGCTTCCCTATAAATACCCTCTCGTTCATTAGAAATGGGGAGGACAACACAAAAATGACCTCAAAACCACTCACTCTCCTCCACATCACTAACTTGATCGTCGGAGGGGTCAGGTCGAGCACCCCGACCCGACCTGTGTGCAGGAACGAAGACGAGGCGCCTCTCACCGGATGCTCAGACGAGGAGCCCCTTTCCGGAAGAAACGGCGATCCACCTCTTCGGCCGAGCCGACCGAGGCCCCTGTAGTCCTGAGGCGCCCCCCCCAGGAGATCCCCGGTCATCCGGACCCGAACCAAGCCGCATGGGCCCCTAGGCCACAGCTTAAAGTTGTTTACATTAACATTTTGGCACTAGAAGGAGGGCCTGATGCCGCGTGGACGTCCGTCGGGAATCCCCCCCGAGAGAGAACCACCGATTAACCACCCCAACGCTAGACAAGAAGATCAGTCTTCTCCCGCCCCCAGAGACGGAGAAATCCTGACTTTAACGCCAGATAGCTACTGGCGCTTGTTCAACGACCTGGGGTTATCACCCCCGGAGCTCGCTGCGGGCCCTTCGGTCCTGTTGCCTGAGGCATTCCTTGGCCTGACTAAGCAGGTACAGGCAGTGGTGGGGATGATGCAGACCTTTGTCCAACTTATTCCCCAAATTATGCGGTTGGCAGCCACCCCGACTGACCCAACGCAACAAAGGCCAAACACGGAATAGGTCACGATAGAAGAAACCCGAAACGGAGAGACAACCCAAAGAGGTTCGCCCGCACCACTCCAAGTTACACAACTCCGCACCGAGCCCGACACCGTATCATCTGACTCGGTGGACGACTCGGTTAAGGCGCAACTCTCCTAAGTTAATCGACGCCTGGACGAGTTCCAACGCGAACTTCAGAAATCACGGGGCGAACCAAGCGAGGACGCCGCGGGCGGATCCCCTTTTATTCAGGAAATACAAGAGAAGCCTGTCCCCCTCAACTTCAGGTTGCCGGCGTTGGAGACATATGATGGCAGCTCCGACCCGGCGGAACACATCGCCGCGTTTAGAGCTCAGATGGCTCTCTATGGTACATCCGACGCATTGATGTGCCGTACATTCCCAACTACGTAGAGTCCGCCCCCGACCAATCAAGGTCAAGGACCTCGTTCTCCGAAAGGCTGAGGTGACCAACCCGACCCGAGCGGGAGGCAAGCTCGCACCCAACTGGGAAGGCCCCTACAGAGTCTATGACGTAGTCCGAAAAGGGACTTACCGACTTGAAACTATGGAAGGGAACCCCTTGCCAAGGACATGGAATGCAACCAACCTGAAGAAGTTCTACCCATAAAGAACGTCGAATAAGGAATGCAACACGAGGACTTGCCGATCGGGAACACGCGCAAGATCGAGAGCCAGAACAAACCATCTCAGGTACAAAAGATGTATACATACAAATGATCGATCAATACAAGACCCAGAGCTGACTAGACCAAAAAGCAAGAAAGATAAATACAAATCAACTCGGGGGAGGTGTTTCCGGCCCATCATCAAAAGGAACACTTGCCGGCATATCCACGGTCTCATCCGTAGGATGGTCGGCGAAGGGATCTGGGTCGAGTTCCCACTCGGGATGACTGGCCCGAACACGGGCGCAGGCCACCCGATATCCGAACTCGTATGTCGCCCGTCCCAACCTCACCAGGCCACGCTCAAACCCTGCGGATGCCTTGTACTCGGCGACCGCCCTCTCTATCCGCTCGGGCAGCACCCGTTGCTCTTCCTTCAAGGCCTCCTCAGCAGCCCAGGCGGAAGACCTGGAGGATTCAATATCGTTGGAGAGCGTCCGGAGTTCGTCGTCAAGCGTCCGGGCACGTGCCTAGCTCTCCTCCAACTCGGCCTTCAGGTAGCTCACCTCCTCGTCCAGAGCCGCGACACGTTGCTCGGTCGCCGCCACGACCTCCGGGCCGAATGAATTCCTCAGCTCCTGGTTCTCGAGGCGAAGAGCGACATTGGTATTCGATTGACGCTCGATCACCCGCCCAGCGTCGAGAACTCGATCGATCAGCGCCATGACATAATGTTGACCCTATACTGAAATCGATGTCAAGAGCCACGCAAGACGACAAACAACAAAGGAGATGCCGCTGCTCACCCAAACCAACGACTTGGCCGCCCGATCCGCCAGCACTTCCGAAGTGGAACCGTAAAGCTCCTTAGCCAGTGCCGGGTGCAGCGCTCCCCGAACAAACTCCTGGGCCGTCGCCCCGTCGGCCCAGATGCGACTATCTGCTTTGAGGTCAGGCCACCGAGCAGCATAAGGGGCTCCCGGCACACCAGCGGGAAGACTCGTCATGCTCGTGGCTCGGTATTCCTCGCCCTCGGACTGGCTGACGCGACACAAGTCCCGCATCGACTTCGGGCGTGCCAACGTCCTCGAGGCGGGGTCACCGCCAGATAGGTCGACCACCGTGGGGCCTTCGCCCGATGGAACAGCCCTTGACGGCTCTTCCAACCTTTGTTGTTGGAAGGAGCGCCACTGATCTTGACCCACTACTGGCTGCCAATAGTAACCGCCCCTACCTCTACACAATCGGAAGCAGCCAGGAATAGATCCTGGACGGTTTCTATCCCGGCCAGCACGACACTCCCCGAGGAAAACAACCAAATAGCGCCAGGAGTTTGCGCCATCTGAGACGGTGATATGCCCCACTTACGGAGCAAATCCTCGATCACAGGATGAAGCGGGAATCGCAGCCCCGCCTCTAGGGCACCCATCGTCAACCCAAATCCTTAAGGGAATTGGTCGTACGGCCGCTGACCCGGTTGGGGGGCAAAAAGGCCATAACTTCCGGAATACAGTAGCAATCCCGAAGCTCCCCCAGAAAATCCCCGTCACCACCGAATCTACATCATGCCACAGCTTGATACTTGCAAGCAGGGCAGAACTCCCCCTCGCTTCTAATGGCACGTCTCCTGGAGACGAATGACCAACCCGGACCCCGTCGAGGAAGAGGTAGAAGTCCGGCCCAAACGATAAGCCCGAGTCGCTCCAGATCGATTTCCGACTTGCGACTCGTCGGCCCAAACGATGAGCCCGAGTCGCTCCAGATCGATTTCCGACTTGCGACTCGTCGGCCCAAACGATAAGCCCGAGTCGCTCCAGATCGATTTCCGACTTGCGACTCGTCGGCCCAAACGATAAGCCCGAGTCGCTCCAGATCGATTTCCGACTTGCGACTCGTCGGCCCAAACGATAAGCCCGAGTCGCTCCAGATCGATTTCCGACTTGCGACTCGTCGGCCCAAACGATAAGCCCGAGTCGCTCCAGATCGATTTCCGACTTGCGACTCGTCGGCCCAAACGATAAGCCCGAGTCGCTCCAGATCGATTTCCGACTTGCGACTCGTCGGCCCAAACGATAAGCCCGAGTCGCTCCAGATCGATTTCCGACTTGCGACTCGTCGGCCCAAACGATAAGCCCGAGTCGCTCCAGATCGATTTCCGACTTGCGACTCGTCGGCCCAAACGATAAGCCCGAGTCGCTCCAGATCGATTTCCGACTTGCGACTCGTCGGCCCAAACGATGAGCCCGAGTCGCTCCAGATCGATTTCCGACTTGCGACTCGTCGGCCCAAACGATAAGCCCGAGTCGCTCCAGATCGATTTCCGACTTGCGACTCGTCGGCCCAAACGATAAGCCCGAGTCGCTCCAGATCGATTTCCGACTTGCGACTCGTCGGCCCAAACGATGAGCCCGAGTCGCTCCAGATCGATTTCCGACTTGCGACTCGTCGGCCCAAACGATAAGCCCGAGTCGCTCCAGATCGATTTCCGACTTGCGACTCGTCGGCCCAAACGATGAGCCCGAGTCGCTCCAGATCGATTTCCGACTTGCGACTCGTCGGCCCAAACGATAAGCCCGAGTCGCTCCAGATCGATTTCCGACTTGCGACTCGTCGGCCCAAACGATAAGCCCGAGTCGCTCCAGATCGATTTCCGACTTGCGACTCGTCGGCCCAAACGATAAGCCCGAGTCGCTCCAGATCGATTTCCGACTTGCGACTCGTCGGCCCAAACGATGAGCCCGAGTCGCTCCAGATCGATTTCCGACTTGCGACTCGTCGGCCCAAACGATGAGCCCGAGTCGCTCCAGATCGATTTCCGACTTGCGACTCGTCGGCCCAAACGATGAGCCCGAGTCGCTCCAGATCGATTTCCGACTTGCGACTCGTCGGCCCAAACGATGAGCCCGAGTCGCTCCAGATCGATTTCCGACTTGCGACTCGTCGGCCCAAACGATGAGCCCGAGTCGCTCCAGATCGATTTCCGACTTGCGACTCGTCGGCCCAAACGATAAGCCCGAGTCGCTCCAGATCGATTTCCGACTTGCGACTCGTCGGCCCAAACGATGAGCCCGAGTCGCTCCAGATCGATTTCCGACTTGCGACTCGTCGGCCCAAACGATGAGCCCGAGTCACTCCAGATCGATTTCCAACTTGCGACTCGTCGGCCAAACGATGAGCCGAGTCGCTCCAGATCGATTTCGACTTGCGACTCGTCGGCCAAACGATGAGCCGAGTCGCTCCAGATCGATTTCGACTTGCGACTCGTCGGCCCAACGATGAGCCCGAGTCACTCCAGATCGATTTCCGACTGCGACTCGTCGGCCCAAACGATGAGCCCGAGTCACTCCAGATCGATTCCGACTTGCGACTCGTCGGCCAAACGATGAGCCGAGTCGCTCCAGATCGATTCCGACTTGCGACTCGTCGGCCAAACGATGAGCCCGAGTCGCTCCAGATCGATTTCGACTTGCGACTCGTCGGCCCAACGATGAGCCCGAGTCGCTCCAGATCGATTTCGACTTGCGACTCGTCGGCCCAACGATAAGCCCGAGTCGCTCCAGATCGATTTCGACTTGCGACTCGTCGGCCCAAACGATAAGCTCGAGTCGCTCCAGACGATTTCCGACTTGCGACTCGTCGGCCCAAACGATAAGCCCGAGTCGCTCCAGATCGATTTCCACTTGCGACTCGCGCCCACAACGAATGAGCCCGAGTCGCTCCAGATCGATTTCCGATGTGCGACCTCGTCGGCCCAAACGATGAGCCCGAGTCGCTCCAGATCGATTTCCGACTTGCGCCTCGTAGGCCCAAACGATAAGCCCGAGTAGCTCCAGATCGCTTTCCGACTTGCGACTCGTCGGCCCAAACGATGAGCCCGAGTCGCTCCAGATCGATTTCTGACTTGCGACTCATCGGCCCAAACGATAAGCCCGAGTCGCTCCAGATCGATTTCCGACTTGCGACTCGTCGGCCCAAATGATTAGCCCGAATCGCTCTAGATCGATTTCCGACTTGCGACTCGTCGGCCCAAACGATGAGCCCGAGTCGCTCCAGACGATTTCCGACTTGCGACTCGTCGGCCCAAACGATAAGCCCGAGTCGCTCCAGATCGATTTCCAACTTGCGACTCGTCGGCCCAAACGATGAGCCCGAGTCACTCCAGATCGATTTCCGACTTGCGACTCGTCGGCCCCAAACGATAAGCCCGAGTCACTCCAGATCGATTTCCGACTTGCAACTCGTCGGCCCAAACGATAAGCCCGAGTCGCTCCAGATCGATTTTTGACTTGCGACTCGTCGGCCCAAACGATGAGCCCGAGTCACTCCAGATCGATTTCCGACTTGCGACTCGTCGGCCCAAATGATAAGCTCGAGTCGCTCCAGATCGATTTCCGACTTGCGACTCGTTGGCCCAAACGATGAGCCCGAGTCGCTCCAGATCGATTTCCGACTTGCGACTCGTCGGCCCAAACGATGAGCCCGAGTCGCTCCAGAATCAAGTCCGAATCACAAGATCAGTCCAATCCGCGACCCAATCAGCCCGTAGCGGCTGGTAGAGGTTACACGCCCAAGGCATCTGGGCCCAAGCATGACCCTCATCCTCTCGAAAACCATGTGACACGCCTCGGCCCCATGCGTAGTCAGCACTGCCTTGGCCCCTCAGCCCCATGCGCAGCCAACACGCTGCCTCGGCCCCTCGGCCCCATGCGCAGCCAACACGCTGCCTCGGCCCCTCGGCCCCATGCGCGGCCTGCCCGCCTGCATCGTGCTCCTCGGCTCCATGATGCCCGAGACACACCTGCGCGGTCTGCCCGCCTGCATCGTGCTCCTCGGCTCCATGATGCCCGAGACACACCTGCGCGGTCTGCCCGCCTGCATCGTGCTCCTCGGCTCCATGATGCCCGAGACACACCTGCGCGGTCTGCCCGCCTGCGTCGTGCTCCTCGGCTCCATGATGCCCGAGACACACCTGCGCGGTCTGCCCGCCTGCATCGTGCTCCTCGGCTCCATGATGCCCGAGACACACCTGCGCGGTCTGCCCGCCTGCATCGTGCTCCTCGGCTCCATGATGCCCGAGACACACCTGCGCGGTCTGCCCGCCTGCGTCGTGCTCCTCGGCTCCATGATGCCCGAGACACACCTGCGCGGTCTGCCCGCCTGCGTCGTGCTCCTCGGCTCCATGATGCCCGAGACACACCTGCGCGGTCTGCCCGCCTGCGTCGTGCTCCTCGGCTCCATGATGCCCGAGACACACCTGCGCGGTCTGCCCGCCTGCATCGTGCTCCTCGGCTCCATGATGCCCGAGACACACCTGCGCGGTCTGCCCGCCTGCGTCGTGCTCCTCGGCTCCATGATGCCCGAGACACACCTGCGCGGTCTGCCCGCCTGCGTCGTGCTCCTCGGCTCCATGATGCCCGAGACACACCTGCGCGGTCTGCCCGCCTGCGTCGTGCTCCTCGGCTCCATGATGCCCGAGACACACCTGCGCGGTCTGCCCGCCTGCGTCGTGCTCCTCGGCTCCATGATGCCCGAGACACACCTGCGCGGTCTGCCCGCCTGCATCGTGCTCCTCGGCTCCATGATGCCCGAGACACACCTGCGCGGTCTGCCCGCCTGCGTCGTGCTCCTCGGCGCGCAAGCAGCACGCCCTGCCTTGGCCCCTGCCCCATGAGTCAGCCAACCGCTGCCTCGGCCACGGGGCCCCAGCGCAAGCAAAACGATGACTTGGCCCCTCGCCCCCATGCGCAGCAAGCAGCACGCTGCCTGGCCCCTCGGCCCCATGCTCAGCCAGCAGCCGCGTGCCTCGCCCTCGGCCCCATGCGTAGTCAGCACGCTGCCTTGGCCCCCGGCCCATGCGCAGCAGCAAGCAGCACGCTGATAGGCCCCCTGGCCCCCCAGCGCGGACTGCCCGCCTGCGTTGTGCTCCTTGGCTCCATGATGCCCGAGACACACCTGCGCGGTCTGCCCGCCTGCGTTGTGCTCGGCTCCATGATGCCCGAGACACACCAGCGCGGTCTGCCCGCTTGCGTCGTACTCCTCGGCTCCATGATGCCCGAGACACACCTGCGCGGTCTGCCCGCCTGCGTCGTGCCCCTCGGCCTCATGTCGCCCGAGGTCACACCAGCGCGGCCCGCCCGCCTGCGTCGTGCCCCTCGGCTTCATGTCGCCCGAGGTCACACCTGTGTGGCCACCGCATTCCCACCACATCACCTCAGATCTGCAATTTTCACGATCCTCGCGGCGAACCAGCTCCGCTTAGCTATCATAGTCCCATAAACCCAAGGCCATGCTTCGTGCCTCCCTACGGCGACCAACGTATAGCCTCCTTTGGGGGGGGGAGTATGATGAGGATAGTAATTATGATAAGACTCGGCTTACGTCAGATGGCGCCTCACGCAACAGCACCTGGTCAATGCAGACCGGAGCACCGACCGAGGCGCATTAAACATCCTGCCAAAGCTCAATTCTTCACGCCACACCAACACGAAGTCAGACGCTACCGCAAGGTCAGACGCTACCAGCCTGCCCCCGCAAGCAGGAAGCAGTATGCTTCCCTATAAATACCCTCTCGTTCATTAGAAATGGGGAGGACAATACAAAAACGCCCTCAAAACCACTCACTCTCCTCCACATCACTAACTTGATCGTCGGAGGGGTCGGGTCGAGCACCCCGACCCGACCTGTGTGCAGGAACGAGACGAGGCGCCTCTCACCGGACGCTCAGACGAGGAGCCCCTTTCCGGAAGAAACGGCGATCCACCTCTTCGGCCGAGCCGACCGAGGCCCCTGCAGTCCCGAGGCGCCCCCCCCCCGGGAGATCCCCGGTCATCCGGACCCGAACCAAGCCGCGTGGGCCCCGAGGCCACGGCTTAAAGTTGTTTACACTAACACCTTCTTCTTGGTTGAAACCTTTGGCCACTAATCTAGCCTTGTTTCTAACTACGATTCCAAATTCATCTTGCTTGTTTCTAAAGACCCATTTAGTACAAATAAATAAATGGTCAATCATCTTTAACTCATCTTTTCTCTCAAATAAATAAATGGCCTAGGAACAAGCTTCCATACCTTATTTCTCTCAAATTGATTTAACTCATTTTGCATTGCAATAATCCATGAATCATCTTTCATGGCTTCATCAATACATTTAGGTTCAATTTGGGAGAGAAAAGCAGCGTTGGCATAAAATTTTTTAAGAGAAGAACGTGTTTGAACCCCCTTAGATGTGTCTCCTATGATTAGCTCCTTAGTATGAGCATCTGCATACTTCCAATCCTTGGGTAAGGATGTTTCGAAAGTGGATGCATCCAAGTTGCTAGTTGGAGAAGGGGTTTCATTTAAATTCAAAGAATCAAAATTGACATCATCATCAAAATCGTTTTTCTTGATTTCAAAAATCTCATTGAAAACAATATGAATGGATTCTTCTATAATCAAAGTTCTTTTATTGAAGATATGAAATACTATAGAAATCAAAGAATAACCAAGAAAAATTCCTTCATTGAATTTAGCATCAAATTTTCCTAAGGTATCTTTTTCATTCAAGATAAAACACTTACACCCAAAAACTTTAAAATATAAAACATTGGGTTTTTTTGTTATTCCACAACTCATAGGGAGTTTTGGTGAGTAAGGGTCTTACTAGAACTCTATTCATAATATAGCATGCAGTGTTTACGGCTTCGGCCCAAAATATTTGGGTAGCTTATGTTCATTCAACATGATTCTTGTCATTTCTTGTAAATTTCTATTCTTTCTTTCTACTACTCCATTTTGTTGAGGATTTCTTGGAGTAGAGAAGTTGTGATTGTATCCATTAGATTCACAAAATTCTTGAAAATCACGGTTTTGAAATTCACTATCATGATCACTTCAAATTGATGAAATCATGGAACCTTTTTATTTTGAACAAGTTTACAAAACTTGGTGAAATATCTAAAGCATTCACTTTTGTGTTTCAAGAAATAAGTCCGTGTGTATCTACTATAATCATCTACAATAACAAAAGCGTATTTGCTACCTCATAGGCTTGGTCTGAATAAGTCTATATGGATCAATTGCAAAAGCCTAGAGGTGCTTATTTGATTCTTAGATTTAAAGCTACCCTTTATTTATTTTCCTAATTGACAAGCATCACACATATTATCTTTGATGAACTTGATATGAGAAATTCCTCTTATAAGTTCTTTGGATGAAATTTAGGTGATTGGTTTCATGCTAGCATGACCTAATCTCCTATGCCAAAGCTAAGTATCATTATTCAAAATCGAGAAACACATTTTATTACAAAGATCATTGATGTCAATGGTGTATACGTTATTTTATTTTCATGCAATCATAGATGTGTTTTTGTGTGGTTTTTTAATGATGCAAGCATTAGATTTGAATTTGACAATATATCCTTTATCACACAATTGACTAATGCTCAAGAGGTTATATTTTAAACTATCAACTAATAAAACATCTTCAATAAAGAAGTTGAATTTGTTACCTATGGTTCCTTTGGCAATGATTTTACCCTTGTTATTGTCTCCGAATGTGACATAGCGTTTGTCTATACTAGTGAGCTTAGAGAATTGAGATGGATCTTCGGTCATATGCCTTAAGCATCCACTATCAATGTACCATCTCTTGCTCCTAGCTTGTTGTGATATATGTTTATACAAAAAAGGATGATTTTTAGATACTCATTTAATCTTGGGTGTCTCAAAAACCAATCTAACTTGTTTGTCATGTTGCATGAAATTTATTACGGTTCCTTTAGGAACCCAAATCAATTTGTTAGGACTAATCTTCTTGAATGGACAATGATAAATTATATGTCCATGTTTGCAACAAAAGTTGTATTTGTTTTGGTGCGAAATATGCAAGATAGGGCCTTTAATGAAGGTGGCTGGATTTTGGTGAGAGTTTCTCACAAATCCGATTCCACTTCCTTTATGAACATGACCCTTATTGGTAAGGATCATGTTCAAGGACTTGCTACCAACCTCGAATTTCTTCAAGGTATCCTTGAGTAGCAGGTTCTCCTTTTGGAGTATTTCTAAGTCATGACATTTCGTACATAGAACTAAACTATTATTATGCTCAATTTTTAATTTATCGAATTTACTAACAAGAGTATCATGCTCCTGTTTTAACAATTTATATTTTCTACTAATTATTTTGTATTTATCAAATAAGTCATGGAAAATATTTAATAATTCATCAAATAATAAATCTACATCAATTAAATTTAATACCTCCTCTCCGATAGCCATAAGTGCGTAATGAGCAACTTGCTTGGTGTTGGACTCCTCTTCTTCGGATTCGTTTGAGTCATCCCATGTTGCTTTGAGCGCCATCTTCTTTGGTGTTCTCTTTTTGGCTTGGGGACATTCACTTTTATAGTGTCTCGACTTCTTGCATTCATAGCAAATAACTTGGTCTTTTTGGGTTCAAATTTATTTTTAGTATTATTTTTAAATTTATTTCTTTTAATAAATTTTTTAAATTTCCTTGTTAAAAGTAAGTCATAGTCAAAGTCCCCATGACTTAAGTTTTCTTTCAAGTGGTTTTCTTGAGTTCTAAGTGACATATCCTTCCTGTTCTTTGAAAAGATGTCCTCATGCTCTTCATGAGCTTTACAAGTCATTTCGTAGGTCATTAATGACTCGTTAATTCTTCAAGAGGGAAGTTGTTTAAATCTTTAGCCTCTTGAATGACAGTGACTTTAGGGTCCCAACTCTTTAGAAGGGATCTTAGAATTTTATTAATGAGCTCAAAATCTGAAAAACTTTTACCGAGTCCTTTTAGACCATTAACGACATCCGTAAAGCGGGTGTACATGTCACCTATGGTCTCACTCGGTTTCATTCGAAAAAATTCATAAGAATGTACTAAAAGATTGATTTTTTACTCTTTCACTCTACTTTCACTCTACTCATGTCTTCGTGAGTCACTTCGAGTGTATGCCAAATATCAAATGCAGTTTCACAAATCGAAATATGATTGAACTCATTTTTATTAAGTGCACAAAATAAGGCATTCATAGCCTTTGCATTTAGAGCGAAAGTCTTCTTCTCCAATTCATTCCAATCAATTATTGGAAGAGAAGATTTTGAAAATCCATTTTTAACAATATTCCAAAGTTTAAAATCTATGGAAATAAGGAAGATCCTCATTCGGGTCTTCCAATAGGTGTAATCCATCTCATTGAACATGGGCGAACGTGTAATAGAATGACCCTCTTGGTTTCTGGCATATGCCATCTCTCTTGGATTTTAATCCAATTGAGAGTGAACCTGCTCTAATACCAATTGTTAGGATCAAGATCATTAAGAGGGGGGGCGGGGGGGGGGTGAATTAGTACAGCAAAAAACTTTCGTCGGTTAAAAGGAATTTTGTACGAAAACTATTTCGGAAATATCTTTAAAGTTAAGAGTAAGCGGAAGTATAGTTGATGTAAATCAATGAAGGTAATTTGCAGTTAAGATAAAGAGCAAAATGTAAATGCAAACCAAGATTTAGAGTGGTTCGGTCAATCTTGACCTATATCTACTTTTGGCTTCCTCCTTCGATGAGGTCACCGACGTCCACTGGAGGCCTTCCTTCAATAGGCAAAGACCAACCACCCTTTTACAGCTTTTCTCCTTTTGATGAGCTTAGGAGACAACCCTTACTAGTTTTCACTCCTCTCTTGAATGATAAACACTTAGAAAGAAAAGAGGGAGAAGAACTCTAGCCTTTTACAACACTTTTAAGCTCTCAAATACTCGGAATAAAAGCAAGCTTTCTGGTTTACTTTCATGCAAGAAAGGGTGGGGTTTATATAGGCCTCAATCAGTTTGAAGTTGGAGCTCAAAAATGTCAATTCTCGGATTTCCAAGGCCTGGCGGTACCACTGCCATAACTAGGTAGTACTACCACCTGTCATTTATCACTGAGTGGTACTACCGCTCAATCTCAGCGGTACTACTACCTGACATCGCTCGGAGACCGAGCTCAGGCGGTACCACCACTGGCAGTAATAACTGCCGACGATATCACCGCCTGATAGGGGCAGTACCTGACATCGCTCGGAGACCGAGCTCAGGCGGTACCACCACTGGCAGTAATAACTGCCGACGATATCACCGCCTGATAGGGGCAGTACTACCGCTCAATCTCAGCGGTACTACTACCTGACATCGCTCGGAGACCGAGCTCAGGCGGTACCACCACTGGCAGTAATAACTGCCGACGATATCACCGCCTGATAGGGGCAGTACTACCGCTCAATCTCAGCGGTACTACTACCTGACATCGCTCGGAGACCGAGCTCAGGCGGTACCACCACTGGCAGTAATAACTGCCGACGATATCACCGCCTGATAGGGGCAGTACTACCGCTCAATCTCAGCGGTACTACTACCTGACATCGCTCGGAGACCGAGCTCAGGCGGTACCACCACTGGCAGTAATAACTGCCGACGATATCACCGCCTGATAGGGGCAGTACTACCGCTCAATCTCAGCGGTACTACTACCTGACATCGCTCGGAGACCGAGCTCAGGCGGTACCACCACTGGCAGTAATAACTGCCGACGATATCACCGCCTGATAGGGGCAGTACTACCGCTCAATCTCAGCGGTACTACTACCTGACATCGCTCGGAGACCGAGCTCAGGCGGTACCACCACTGGCAGTAATAACTGCCGACGATATCACCGCCTGATAGGGGCAGTACTACCGCTCAATCTCAGCGGTACTACTACCTGACATCGCTCGGAGACCGAGCTCAGGCGGTACCACCACTGGCAGTAATAACTGCCGACGATATCACCGCCTGATAGGGGCAGTACTACCGCTCAATCTCAGCGGTACTACTACCTGACATCGCTCGGAGACCGAGCTCAGGCGGTACCACCACTGGCAGTAATAACTGCCGACGATATCACCGCCTGATAGGGGCAGTACTACCGCTCAGAACTCCTAGGAGACCGAGTCTCCTAGGCGATGCTACTGCAGCCAGGAATTCTAGGTCCAAATGGGTTGTTCCATTCGGCCCAATTTGGGTCTATTAAGGGCCCAATTGGCCCTAGATTAAGTTAATGAGATCACCTCCCAATCCTAACTTAATCTACATGCTAACTATGATAATTAAGACATAAATACTGCAAATTATGTTCCGGTGCGTCAATTGCTTCTTCCAGCGAGCTTCCGGCGAACTTCCGACGAACATCCGACGAACCCTCGGCAATGCTCCAGCGGACTCCCAGCAAACTCCTGAACTTCACGACGATCCTCTTGGTAAGTTCCGACGAGCTTCTTTGGCAAGCTCCTGGACTTCTCGGATTGTTCTTGCAAAACTTCCAACGACCGTCCGGACTTCCGACGAACTCTCGAACTCCTAACGTGATCTTGGTCTTGACTCCGGCTCAACATTTGCTGTATGTCTTACTGCCATCGTAATTAATCCTACATATTTATCTCAATATATAGATTAAATAAATAAATGATAATTAACTTTTTCATCAAGATTCGAGATTCAACAAAGTATCTTACAGTATCATCTAAATCTTGATGTTCAATGTATTTATAGGAATGAACGTTGATTCTTTAATGAATATTCTTGTTAGAATCCTTAATTAAATCCAGATCTTAATCCAACGAAGAATTTGAATCTAATTATGACTTTTGGGAAGTAGTTAAAACCTATTAAAATACTTATTTAACTCTCACAATTAGTTAGTGCCAAAAATGATGAGCATACAAATTAGGGTCATCGAATAATAGAAATCCTTCCATAATATCATGTTATAACCCACAATAACCTTCTATTCTACCAAAAAATAAATTAAAAAAAAAGAGGATATCTTTAGTGCATGAAGACTGTTCATATAATACAATAATGGCTGTATTCTGCTTATACACAAACTACTTCATTAGTACAAATTTGAGAACCAAGACTGACAAACATAGTTCTTTGTGGTACAGCAGTTAATCTTACTAATACAGAACACATTTGTACAGCAGAGTAATTACTGAGAATAAAAGTACACAACAAAGAGACAAATCACAAACATGAAATCTTCAAACATAACTTGGAGACGCATAACATGAAACTTTATTGGCGTTCAACCCTTCGGCGATCACTAGTTCTTGTCGGTCAAACCTTCAGGAGTACAACCTCAGGCGCGACGTTATGGTTGCTCTGCAGATCGGGCATCTGCTCAAGTTCTGACCACAGTCTCTGCAACACTGCAAGAGAGACAGAGAGAGAGAGATGGCATGATCGGTTGTTACAGCAATCGGGCATCAGAAGATTGATTGATGCATGTGATGGGGTGGGATTTACCATGTGGCCACAACCAAAGGCCAAGTCCTTCTTATTGGTCAAGCAGATCGGGCAAATCTGCCAAGAAAACAAACCGAAATGATCGATCACATGGCTCCGATCTCAAGGGTTGGAATGCGGTAAATGTGGTGGTGTTACCTGGTTCTGGTCATCGCTGTTTCTTTCTGAGTTGCTTCGTGCAGGCGTCGAGGAACTGTGTCTTTGGGCGACTGGTAATGGAGGAGGCCGTGGCACAACTCGCTTGGCCTTCCCTGTCACGCGCCTGTACACAGGAGGATTAGAGGCAGCGATCGTTAGAGGAGGTTTGGAATCAGCAATGGCGTACCCACCCAAGAATGCCAAGCTCCAGCGTTGCTTTGTATTGAATGGGGACCTCCATCAGAGCAGCAAGAGCAAAGGCTGCTTCCTTCTCTGCTGCGTTTGCATTTTTGCCCATGATAGCAGTGAAGTTAACAAACTGCATCGTGGAATGGAAGCTAAAAACCAATACGACTTGAACCAAGTCATCTTTGAATCAGCTAGCTGGAAGAAGATGAAGAAGAGATCTCGATGTTTCAGGACCTGAAAGTTGTCGAAATCGCGTGCTGGAATCCTGTCATCGAACTTCTTCATGTCATCCCAAGGTCCATCGCCAACTCCAACAAGCACAATGGATAATGGATAAGCGCTACAGGATTTTGACGATGGATGTGATTAGCTCGAAAGCTTGCTTACATATTTGGGCACAAGCATGAGCGATGAACATATACCTTGCCATCACAATTGAGTCGATGGTTTTCTTCTCTTGTGGGCTGAGATCCCCGTCGTTTATGTCGACGCTTCTGGTGACCTTCACAACAGATCATGCCACCAGTACTCAATGCTTGCTTGATCGAGGAAACATGGGGGGTAGAAGAAGCAGCAAAGAGCAGAACCTGGCCGTCTGCAATGATGACCAACACATGGTATTGTCCTCGACTTCGCTCCACGATGTCGACGGCGGCTTCCACGATGGGCGCAAAGGAGGTCGGTCCTACGGGAAACACAGACACAAAGCTGTCGGAGTAGGTTTCGGTCTCTGCAACGGAGAAGATGAAGCGGTAGGTTGAAGAGGCACCTGCGAGTCTCAAGTGTGGAACTATCTTCCTGTAGCAAGCCAACACTTCATCGAATCCATGGCAAGGAGATTGATCGGGATGGAAGCTGAACACCTCCCGATCATGAGTGGTGTCTGTCATGAGCAAAAATGTCAGAAGAAGAACACGCATGCATTCGGTAGCAGCAGAGCATACGAGGCCTTACGGTCGCCGAACCCGAAGCAAGGAATCAAATTGTCTTCGTCGAACGGAGCCAACACCTTCCCGATTATGGTGATCGCTTGCTCGTAAGGATTCGACCTGCCGCCGATCTTGTGCAAGCTCTGGCCGTCGAAAGAACGTTTCCCTTCGAAGAATCATACAGCGTCAGCAGCAAGAACACAGAAAACACAATGCTTCTTTTTTCTGCTACAAACCTGTCCACTCGTTGCTTTTGGTGAAATCGATCCCAAGTATCAGATTCGACGACTCCAGACCTGCTTCTCTCAAGGCAGCGGTGACCTGCGAATTCAGCTTCCATTAAACTTACATCTCACCGGTACCGCAGCAACTGTCCATTGTAAGGCTGAACCTGGTCGACCGAGGTGTAGTTGTCAGGGATGAACGTGTACTTCTGGATAAGTTGACTTCTCCTCCGATCGAGGCTTCGGTGGTCGGTGGATGGCCCGGAGGCAGCAGGTCTCGTGGTGGTTCCCTGCCTCTCCGATGGGTCCCGGGAACTTCGTCTCATACTGGACTGACTCTGACGTTGCACGGTCGACCGGCGGCGAAGTATAACTCGAGCTTGGGTCAACACATTGCCCATGTCAGCATTTGGGAGAGAGGAAGAGGGAGGAGGTGGGATGGGGGTTTGCTTCGTTAAGACTTGACTGCGACATGGTTCATTCCACTGGATAAACCATGACACAACTAAGAAGTTGGATGTTTGTCTTCTTATAAAGGAGAGGCAGAGGAAGTTTCTTGGATCCTTCTTGGTGGTGCGCTTTTGATCTTAAGGGAGAATAAATGTCAGTAGTGTGATGCTTCTTCGTTTCAACGAGCTGTATGGCATCTGATACCTTATCTCCGATCTAAGTTATACCTGTTGGGTGTACGTGGATTAAGGAATGACACGGGGGAGGCTTTACAAAGTCCTCGAACGGTCCACGTAAGCATGTGGGCTAGTTATAAATTATCACAAATAATTAGACTTTGGTACTATTCTGTTATTTAGATTTAAAAAATTTACTAATGAAAACATGAAAACAATAAATAAAAAAGATAATTTCATTATTTCAGTTAATGGTGACGGACGATAGTATCATTGGATGTCATGGGTGACTGTTATAGTTGAGAAGGAAGAATGACGATGAGAGATAAGACAAAGGGAGAGAAGGAAAAGGAAGACTAGATGCAACACTCTACATTTGCGTTGGTGTCGCTTGGCAACTATATCGATATTAATGCCAATGTAGTTGTCGAATGGCCTTTTCACCGCTTTACGTTTGTATTAGTATTAAAGGATCGTTCGATATCTACGTCGACGCCAACGTAGATGAAGAATGACGAAAGGGTCGCTTGGTAACTACATTGGTATCTACACAGATGTAGAGTGACACTTTCTTTTTGCAATCACTTACCTCATCCACAATGGTCACCATGGTCTCCAATGGTGTTGCCATCTATCATCACCAATTGGAATGTTAAAACTAATTTTTATCTATTATTTTCGTGCTTCCATCAATTTAAATGGAACTAAATATTTTACTTTTATAACTATAGAGATTTTAATATAAAATTTTCAAGTCTATGGACAAGATACTAAGGAGGTCTAACTATATGAGATAATTTGTAATTAGTCCTATGTAGATTCAAATCAAATCAAACTGAAATCAAGAATCAAAATAGTATAGATGATGGATAAGACTTATAATTAACTCTTCTTATCATTATTATCGTATGACGATAATTTTATATGCTTAGAAGCGTTAACCAAAATTCTAAAATAATATTTATATCTTATTATATTATATTATAAATATTTGAAATATATGATGATAAATAATCTAAGACTTGGTTAATTATGATAAATATATTGCATAATTGAACGAGAGGAATGCAACAAAGTGTTTGTTGAAAAGACGGAACCTGTTCGAGTGAGGTGTAGTTGTCGGTGATGTACGAGTACTTCTTCATCCGGTGTCTCCTCTCGTCTTCGACGCTGCGCTGCCTCAAAGAAGGTTGCGAAGCTAAATTCGTCGAGGGTGGCAGCCTCTCAACTCGGCGTTCCGGGTGGTTTTGCCTGGTGGGTGGCTGAGAAGAAGGTCTGGTTCTGGAGCTCCGATGCATCTCGGCTTCCTGACCCTGGAAACTTTGCCGATGCATCTCTCTCTTGATGTCCGTAACTGGAAGACTAGATCGCCCGGCACATGGGATCTCGTTGCCCATGCTACTGACCAGTGAACCGGAGAGAAGCGTGAGATATCTAGTGTGTGTGAGAGAGAGAGAGAGAGAGAGAGAGAGATGGGAGTTCATGTGACAGTACCGTTCATTTGTTGGAGAAGAGAGGCGTGATGAATCTGGCGGTGGATGCTCCTCTTGGTGCCGCTTCGTTTGGGAGCCTTTATTCCCCAATCTCTCTCCCCGAGGCGCCTTCAGCCCGCGATGCTCTTGCCACTTCGGCGAGCGCCACGGCATCCGATGCACCATGGCTTTTCTCAAAAGCTCAACTTTTCCTACAAGAGTTGGCCGAAGATGTCTCCATGGGAAACGATCATTCGGTAATTAAGCCTCCTCTTCTCCTCAAAACCATTAAAACATGTGGTTTGGGAATAAGAATACCACCTTGAGTGCCTCAGTTACTGTCCAGAAGTGGGGCATGCATGAGAAACAGCAGGTACTCTTGATGTCTGTAAAATATTTGGATTATCCATGCATGTAGGCAAAGAGTACCGAAGCAATGTTTTCACTATCGTCTTAATTGATGATTCTAAGTCTGTTCTACTATCAATCGTTGCAACTCGATTTGAGGTCATCTGTCCTTAAATGCCAAATGAACCCAATTTATAGTTTTACCATCTTATCTGGAATGAAATTTTAGTTTGTAGTGAATATAATAAAAATAAATAAATTTGATAAGAAAAATATTCTGCTCCAAATCAGATATCGGCACATGGTATCATGTCCAAAGGATCATATCGGTAACCCATCTAATACCGATATTGATGTGCAACGTCGAGCATTAGGATACGCATCGGATGTGTGCGAAGACTCCTGGTGCAAGTCGGGTCAAAAGTAATTCAAATTGATCAACCACTTCAACTCTAACGTAGTATAAGAAGCGTTGTAATCTCTGAGGCATCAAAACTTTCCTTGGAGATCCAAATAGAGTATTCGGGAAACATAGCTATTATACGGTTTGCTATCAGAGTTAGTATGGCCTCCTCCGTCATGTGGGTTTCACAAACTTCCATCGGTGAGCGACATCTCCCTGTCAACGACTGGCTACCGGTAGCCCCTCTCCTCCGGCGGCCCCTATCTCTCTCTCTCTTCCCTTCGCTCTTCTCCTTTTCCCAATAGTCATCGCCCTCCATCTTCTCCGCATCTCCTTGTCTCCCTTCCCTCTCCGCCTCAGGCAGCCCCCGTCCCCTCTCTTCTCCCTTCCTCAGCCACCGCCGCCACCTTAATGAAAGGACCCACAGAAGGCATGATCTGCGCGTATCTATTCTGAATGTTCATATGATTTCATACATGATCACACATTTGGCCAGAAACTTGCCTCAACATAGCAATTGATGTCTATTTTGGAATTATTAATTCCAACTTTGGGGCGTCTATTATCAGGTACAGTTTATTTGCTTCAACAATTCAAAATTTTCCAACTTTGGAGCGTCTATTATCATGTACAGTTTATTTGCTTCAACAATTCAAAATTTAGGTGGCTATCATGTGCAGTTTATTTGCTTTAACGATTCGAATTTTGGGTGTGCTGATAAATCCCCTTAAATCAGCTCTGTAAAAGCAATCGGTGATAAAACGCTTGGGGTTGATCTCTTTAGAGGATCGGTCTCCTTGGAACTCTATAGAGGTTTTTTCCTCTAAGTTGTTGCTCAAAGGTTGTTAAAAAGATTGATCTATTTTTTTTTCAAAAGAGGATGAATATATAATTATTTATAGGGCTTCTAAACCTCAACTCCTGATAGGACTTCTACTCAAGACTTCCACTTCTAACCAACTCCTAATACTTCTCTAAGAAGTAACCTCCAAACTAATCCTAACATTAGTCGGCCTCTTCATCTCTTTAATAGGGGTCGGCTAGGTAGGTTTTACATGAATGTCCCTTTCAATGAAACTCAATTAGGACTCTCCTAACTATCCTAACAAACTTGCCTTCTTCAAATCAGCCTTGTCCTCGAGGCTAACGATCCATGAATTCTAGGAATTTGATTTTCAAGTCGTCATATTTATCCCAAGTGGCGTCTTCTACTGGTAGGTTCGCCCACTGTACTAGCACTTTAGTAGTGGGTCGTCGTCGTCGAGCCACAATTTGTTGATCAATAATGACACTTGACTGAGTCTGGAGTTCTCCTTAGGTAGTCATATTTGGTAGATGGCTTTGGGCTGTCTCGTTTTGTTCCAACTTAAGCTTTAAACATGACACATGAAAGACTGGATAGATTCGGGAGCTGACGGGTAAGTTCAATCTGTATGCTACTGTTCCGATGCACTCCAAACTTTGATAGGGACCATAGAACCAAGGTGAAAGCTTCATAGATGCTCTAGTCTGGATTGATGTTTGCTTGTATAGTTGAAGCCGTAGGAAGACCCAATCTCCTATTGAAAATTCTCTTTCGCCTTTGTGTTGATCATATTGTTGTTTCATCCTTGTTTGAGCTGCAGTGAGATTATCTTTTAGCAATTTTAGCATTTTGTCTCTGTCCTGTAGTTCCCTGTCTACTTGTTCAACTTTAGAGGTGCCCCAACACATATTTTGGGATCATAGGGGGAGGTCGACCATACATAGCCTCATAGGGAGTACATTTTGTAGATGAATGATAAGTTGTATTATACCACCACTCGGCCTAGGGAAGCCGCTTTGTCCACTTTTTTGTCCGGTCATTGGTGAAGCATCGTATGTCTCCAAGTACCTGTTCACCACTTCAGTCTGACCGTCGGTTTGTGGGTGATATGCCATACTCATTTTCAATTTAGTGCCCTACATCTGGAATAACTCTGTCTAAAATCTGCTCGTGAAGACTTTATCACGATCACTTACACTCGGCATCCCATGCAATTTTACAATATTCTCCATAAAGATTCGAGCAATAATAGAAGCAATGTAGTGATTTCGAACAGCGCAAAAGTGAGCATACTTTGTAAGGTGATCAACCATGACAAGAATTGTACCTTTTCCTTGTGATGAGGGAAGTCCTTCGATGAAGTCCATTGATATATCAGTTCATATTGAGTCCGAGACGGGTAAAGGTTGCAGCTTTCCGAGACTTGCCACTGTCTCATCTTTATGTCGTTGACATACATCACATTGTGCCACAATTTTAGCAATAATATTTTTCATCCCTACCTAATAAAAAATTTGCTTAATTCTCTTATAGGTTTTAAGGAACCTGGAGTGCCTAGCCGTAGGTATGGAATGCATCTCTTGAAGGATGGTCTTTATGCAAGTAGAATTTGGCACAAGAACAATGCGTTCCTTATAGCGCAATTCTTTAGAGTCCCAATTGTAATGAGCCATGGAGCTTGGCGTTTCCTCCAATTTTTTTATGATCTTATTGGTCTCCGGATCTTCCTGCCATTCCCTCTTAATATCCTAAAGGAAGTCGCTGGTTGGAAGTGAAACGATCAAAAATTCAACTTGCTCGGGTAGCCGCGAAAGCGCATCTGTAACAACATTTTCTTTCCCCCTTTTGTAAGTTATTTTATAATTATATTCAAGAAACTTTATTACCCATTTTTGCTGCTCGGGGGAAGATATCTTCTGCTCTAAGAAATATTTTAGGCTTTTATAGTCGGTCTTGATTTGAAAGCATCGCCCGATCAAGTACGGTCTCTATTTGGTCACCGCATGCACAATCGCGAGCATCTCCTTATTATAAATAATCATCATGAGATGGGAATGAGATAATGCCTTACTGGTATAAGCGACGGGCGGCTATCTTGCATTAGTATAGTACCAATTCCGACTTTGGAGGCATCGACTTCAATAACAAAAGTCTTGCCGAAGTCGGGTAGCGCTAGTACAGACGTTGTCGTCATTGTGGCTTTAAGTTTGTTGAAGGCGATGGTGGCTTTGTCCGACCATTGGAAAGCATTTTTTTTCAGCAAGGAAGTAAGGGGTGCACTGATCTTTCCATAGTTTTTCACGAACTTATGGTAGTATCCTGTTAAATCGAGAAAACCATGTAGCAATTTTATGTTCCTCGGGGTCAGCCAGTTCTACATTGCTTCAATTTTGGAGGGGTCCACCGCAACACCTTCCTTTGATATGATATGCCTAAGATATTTCACCTTATGTTGAAGAAAGCTGCACTTTGATTTTTTAACGAAAAGAACATGTTCTCGCAAAATCGTCAAAACAAGTCGTAAGTGTTGAAAATGACTTTCAAGAGAAGGGCTGTAAATAAGAATATCGTTGAAGAAAACCAACACAAACTTACGAAGATAATTCCGGAAAATATCATTCATAAGGCTTTGGAAGGTGGAGGGAGCATTGGTGAGACCAAAGGGCATTACCAAAAATTTGTAGTGGCTGTTGTGTGCTCGAAAGGCGGTTTTCGGTATGTCTTCTTTGCACACTCGTATTTGATGATACCCGGATCGAAGGTCCAGCTTTGTGAAGACTCGTGCTTCCTTTAATTCATCAAGTAATTCATCTACTATTGGAATAGGGTATTTGTCATTGACGGTTATGCTATTGAGAGCTCGGTAATCAACGCACATTCGCCATGTTCCGTTCTTCTTTCGTACGAGGAGCACCGGTGAAGAGTAGGGGTTGCAACTTGGCCGGATAACTCCTATTTCAAGCATCTCTTTTACAATCCTTTCTATTTCATCCTTCTGGAGATGTGGATACCGATATGGCCGAGTATTTGCTGGAGGTTTGCCCGGAAGAATCGGTATACAATGATGATGTCGACGAGTAAGAGGTAGGTTACGCGGTTCGTCAAATATATCTGAAAATTCAGTACGCAAAGGAAGTAGGTTTGGGTCTTCAAATTTTGTTGGCTCTTCCTTAGTTTGCTGCTCAAGTTGTACCAAAAAGCTACTGCATGCTTTGTGCAAAACCTTCTCAATTCATTGTGTGTTCTCAATTCATTGTGTGTAAATCGTTGTTACGTCGCCCCCACGTTTCCCGTGCAGTATCACCTATTTCCCCTTACTATGTAATTTCATAATTAGTTTTACAAAGTTCCAGGAAACATCACATAATGTCGTAAGCCATTCGATGGCGAGCACGGCCTCATAATCATCAAGAGGGAGGAGGAAGAAATCTGCAATTATCTCTTGGTCCTACAGCAACAGTTTCACCCGCGGGCACCTATGATCACACTTCAAAATTCGTCTGTTGGCAACCTTAACGTCAAACCTGCTACAATTCTCGATAGGTAAGGCCATCCGAGCAGCAACCTTGCTGTTCATAAAATTATTAGTGCTCCCGATGTCAATAAGAACGGTGATAGGTTGTTGCTTCAGAAGTCCTCCCACTTTCATTGTTTGTGGATTCGCGTAACCGGCAAGGGCATGCATCGTAATATCAACCGGCTGCTGTTCTTCATCCATGACCTCTTCCTCATGCTCCTGGACCTCCTCCATGTCTTCAAGAGGTTCAATTAGTAGGAGGCCGCCCCTTTTGCAGTGATGATCACGGTTCCACGGCTCATCGCAATGCCAACAATGACCGTTTGCTGATCGGTCACGTAGTTCTTTTCTTGTCAATTTTTTTGGCAGCGAAAGACGATTGGGAGTAGAAGGAGGTTTATATGCCGCGGGCCTAGGAGAGGTTCTCATCCTCCGAGCATCTTGGTTGAGCCGTTCTTCTTGTATTCGGGCGAAAGAAATCACAGCTGTCACAGTATGGGGCTATCGTGCCTTAACCTCCTCTCTTATCTCTGACTTGAGTCCTTCGATGAATATTCCTAACAATTGATAGTCAGTCCAATCACGAGCAAGGTAGGATAACTTCTCAAACCTGGTTTGGTACTCTTGAATCGTAAAGGTTTGTCGAATCTTTGCGAGTTGGCCATCGATATTTTCATACTCTGTAGGTCCGAAATGATTCAACAGTGCATTCTTAAATTGATCTATGTCGAAGCCCCATGATTGTATTTCAGCCAATTGTACCATTGAATAATATCTCCTTCAAGGTGGATGACAGCAATTTCCACCATAGCATCATTCGACGTTTGATAGTAGCGAAAGTAAAGTTCGACGTATGAAATCCACCTTGCCGGGTCTCCTTCTTTCCATCGTGGGAAGTCCACCCTCATGCTTGGCTGAAGCATGTCTGAGGGCTGTCCCTCCTTCTCTGGAGGTCTCTGTGAACTCTCTCCTCGCTGAAATTTGGTTAGACTCGGCAGTTGTCTAATTTTGAATTCTGCAAACAAAGCGCGCAATTTATCCTCCAAGCGCGATTCAAGCCCCGATTTAAGTCGTGATTCAATTTGAGATTCTAATGCTTCAAATTTGGCATCAATTGGATCTTGAGAAGCCATAGCATATGCCTATAGATCAGAGATGTCCCTATTTTTTTTCTGTTAACGGGTTAATGGCATGGGGTGGTGGGAGGTTCGAAAAAATTGAGGATCACGGAAAGGTATTGCAGTAGGTTTTTACATCCAAAGTGTAGCAGTTTGGACGTAAAAGGTCAGTGGTTTATATTGAGAATTTTTTGATGAAACCAAAGGGAAATCCGCTGTTAGGAAGTGTTAAGGCTGTCGTAAAAATTTCATAGAGATTTGGACAGAAAAAATGTAGTAGCAAGATCAAACAAATTATACTGTGCGGCTAGAATTCTACAGTGCATCTTTCGTCATAAAGATAAAAACTTTATGACGAAAAGTTTATGCAGTAATATAGGAACAATTTTTTTTTAGATTTTTGAATAAGGATAACTAAATTGCAACAGCAGTAAGGTAAGAAACCAGAACCTGTTGCAATTCACGGAGAGATCAAAGGATGATCTACGGTGGTGGAGATGATGGTGGAATTCAGTGACGATCTTTTAAGCAATTGTAGGAATTACTTTGGGCGGTTGTGGAGGGTTGATGGATGGCTGTGGAAGGGTAGCGAGATGCCAAGAACGCTGCTCTGATACCAAGTAATAGAACCCTTGGGATTCTAAGGTTGGGGTTGATCTCTTTAGGGGATCAACTTCCTTAGAACTCTATAGGGGTTTCTTCCTTCAAGTTGCTGCTCAAATGCTGCTAAAAAGATTGATCTATTTCTTTTTAAAAGAGAATGAATACATGATTATTTATAGGGCTTTTAAACCCCAACTCCTTAGCGGACTCCTACTCAAGACTCATACTTTTAACCAACTCCTAATACGTCTCTAAGAAGCAACCTCCAAACTAATCCTAACTTTGGTCGACCTCTTCATCTCTTTAATAGGGGTCGGCTAGGTAGATTTTACATGAATGTCCCTTTCAATGAAACTCAATTAGGACTCTCCTAGCTAGAGTCCTAACAATTGGATCTATAAATTCTTGTAAGGTCATCCAAACTATAGTACATACGGTTGGTTGGCTATGATAGAACTCAACATCATTTGCTAGTAAATGCTGGTGTGACATTGTAAAGCTGTCTCCTAAGACACCTGGTCTGCAGAGTCTTTCACTTAACAATAAATGATATGTTATGGTCTATAATCTGTGTTGTAAAATTATGTTTGTTTGTGTGTTAAATTCTTTTTCCATGAGCAGAACTTTTGATACGACATTGTCTTTGTCAGTTAATATATGCATATGGGTCCAACATTGGGTGCTCATCAACTTTTGTCAGCTTAAAAGTCCTTAACTCAATTGGGAGAAAAAGGAATAAAACGCCTTTAGAAAGAAACCTTTAGAACACCCTTAGTAGTTGCTGTTGCTGCTTCTTCTCAGGTGATACTCATATATGTTGAAGAATGCAGGCAACCCATTTGTCTTCTGGTTATCATGACTCTTTGCTGTAGTAAGGTCATAGTATGAGTCCATCTCATGGTTTAAGCTAAACAAGTCAAAAAGCAAGAATCAAAATTTGGGATACTGAGTCTTCTGGTGCTACTAGAATGATGAAAGTTTTATGGTTTCTGCTTGATTTATGAGTTATATATAGATTTGTTACAATTTTGCAAATGCAATCAAAACAGTTTAAAAAACGAGAATGGAAACATAGACACTTTATAAATACAGCCTGCGGTAGTCTAATTAATTGGCACGGCACTTTACATTTTTTTTGTATAAATTATTTCAAATTGGTCTTGAGAACTTGTGTATTTTTCATTGAAGATTTTGAGTTCTTTTCATTGATTTTGTCCTACTCATGCTTTTTGTTACACTCTACATAGTTTCCCTTTGTGCTCTAGAGAAATTTAGTTGTCTTATTCTGCAAATTTTCCTTGTCGCTTAGGACGAAGCAAACATGGAGAAATCTCGGGACATGGAAAACTCGATAGATCAGAACTCATGTTGGTTGTGCAGGATGGAGAAGCTGCTTTTTGAGGCACCACCAGGATACTATTTATTATGTTATATAACCACATCAATCCAATGGAAGTTTATTATACAAGAGAAGTTCTGAAACTATTAAGTAGGTATGTGATGCAAATAATTCATTCTGTAATATGTAGCAAGTGCTATGGAGTAAGTGGTGAGAGTATCAAGGTTGCTGGAAAAGAGATTTTTATGTCTGATTTAGAGAGGAGGTTGACTTATGCTCAAACAGATGCTGAACTTAAGGGTTAAGGACCTTTTGATTTTATGTTTCTACAAATTTTCTTTTCTCTACCATGAAAATTTCCTTCATTCATGAATGTGTTCTCCGGTGGATCCAATGTGATAAGTGCAAAGCTGGGCAACATCAGATATGTGCTCTTTTTAACGGAAGAAGGCATTGCAAGCCGAATAAGTTTGCCCAAATTGCTACCTGGAGGAATTAGAAAGTGGACACAACATGAACCACTAACCACAGAGTGCAGCTATTGAAGCACATGGCTCATCAGGAACTATGTTGAGTTACCATATTGAGCAATGATAACTTGGGCATCTCAAACAAGAGAGAGAGAGAAGAAAGGGCAATAATATCGGAAACTAGTGTTGGTGACGTAAATTTTTATCACTGGAATTCAGCATGTCTTAGTCGGAACTCGTTCATGTCAGCACACAAGCTTTGAGCTAGTTTTTTCTGTAGATAAAATATATGTGCCTGCTTTTAAAAGAAATCATTCAAAAAAAGTATACTGTACTTGTATGGAATTATTAATCCGAGTAAAAATTAAAGTCTCTTGCCTTTTCTTCTGAACACTTTGAAACAGTTTTCCTTTCTTTCTAATAAAAACATTTCTTTACTTATTGTAATTTCATTTGTTAGATTTCCACGTCAATGAATTTAGCTGATTTTTCCAAAGGATATTCTACTTATGCACCAAGTGAGTTTTCCTTAAATTCTTTATTTTTTAACTTGTGCTCTGTTTGCATCTTGTTTTATATAACTCGTTGTTCTTTGTGGTTGCATTTTGTTTTTTTCATCAATCTTAAAGTGTACAATTAGTTATTTTTTGGCCTACTGTGTATTTGAGCGATATCGAGTTCTTTGCTTACCTATCTATCATAGGACCTTACAGCTTCTTGTTGTGTGTTGTTCTATGCTAATCACGTGTAGGTCATTCTTTCAGAAGTCTTGTATGTTCTTTGATGATGATGGGCATTTTGATGTTTCTTCATAGGAAATTTTGGTTTGCCGGTCATCAAAAGAATCCTGCAATCACATAGGCACTTCTAGACGTGTGGCATGTCTACATAGATATGACTGTTAAGAAAAGTGGTAAATTGTTCCTCATGAGTAGATGTTGTTTCTCTGTAATATTAAGAACATTTCTAAGATTTCCACCGGGTTTCTCAGATTTGGGTTTTAATTCCTTTTTTCCCCATTTTCTTGCGGATGCTATGAGAGAGGACGTCATCTAATCGTTGGTCATCGAGGATGAGAGACAGCAGGGACATCTGGGAAACCTTTGAGCACCTCACCTAATCACACAAGACGTCAAATTCAATCGGAAATATAGCTCCGGGGATATTTTCCTTCCTGCAACAATGAAAAATTATACTAGCTTTTTGGATTATTTATTGGATATATTTTTGAAAAAAATTCATAACTTTGTGATTTTGCAGTAGACTGCTCTAAGTTTAAAAGATTTTCACAAAATGTCTTTGGCTGTGTGAAAGATCATTTTATCTATGTGTTATTAATTTTTTTTTTAATCAATTTATCCTTCGTCGCTTGGCTCATCGGCCTTTACCCATGATGGCGGTGCTCATCAGGGATTATAGGGAGCAATGGGTCGATGGGTGAGCGAGAATCGGTGGACGGTTGCAAACAGCCGTCACATGAGGGCTACAAAAGGAGGCGGCCAATCTCACATGGCTACGGGCGACGATGGGATTACAAGGGAGGTGGCCAACCCTCGCACGAGGATTGCAAGCGAAGGGGAGCAACCTTGTGTAGCCGGTCCTCTCACGAGGATTGTGCATAACTGACATGGGAGTGCCTAATTTACTACAATCTGCTCATATGGACCTTGCTGATACTATAATATTTTTTTCAGCTCACAATGTTATCTCATAGTTTTCAACTTAGCTCACTCAAATATAATAGCTCATTAGCACATTCTTTAGATAAAGTTACAATTGTCTCAATGTGCTTTTTTCTTCATGACCAATGCATTAAAGAAGTTGGTTACCAACTGTAAAATACTTAATTTCGAAATTTCTTATGTATGAAGGGTTGTTTCATGCACTAGTACTTATTTTGGTATTTAGGGGTTAGAAAGAGATTTTAGAAATTGATGATATTGGCAGAAACTCTTTTAAACTCTATATCTCTTGGATGCATTCTTGGGTGACGAGTCTTTTGTTTTTAGTTTTGTATCTTTATTTATTATCTTTAGGGTGGTGATTTTTCTGTATCCTTTGTAATTTTAAACTTGGTGGTGAGTTATTTTTCAATCTTATTGAAGTATTATCGTGAGTTTATTTCTTTTCTATCCGAAAAACTTATTCCAGCAAATGCAATTGTATTATCGATTTTTCTTTCGAAATCTATTATGCATTTTACCCCCCCGGTATTAGTTTGGTAGAGATCATGACAAGACGGAATGGAAAAGATATAGTTGGTGAAGGTAGTGGCCATGAAGATGATGTTGAGTTATTGAGGTTGCAACTATGAATATTGCTATGTAGTCTACAAGAAAAAAATAAAATAATTGAAGAACTTCGAAGTAGAAACAACCAGCATGAAAATAATGTCTAAGAGTTTACTTCTTATGATAATACATCTCCTCACCCAAGAGAGTTGAGAAGATTTCGGATAAGACATACAGTCCAAGACGAATGGCAAAACAAATACAACCCAAGATTGGATATTTTGGAATTTGAAAGTAAAATTAATGTTGATGACTTTATTGATTGGCTTAATACAGTGGAAAGAATTTTTGATTTTCATGAACCACCAAAATAAAAAAAAGGTAAAACTTGTGATACTTAAACTTAGATGGAATGTATCTTTTTTATGGGAAAATTTAAAGAAACAAAGAGAACGTGAGGGGAAGAGTAAGATCGTGACATGGGAAAAAAAATGAAAAGGGATCTAAAGAGAAAATACTTATTTGAAAACTATAGGCAAGAGATCTTTATCAAAATCCATGATTTCAAGCAAAAAGATCTTAGTGTAATGAAAACACAATAGAATTCGATAATTTCATGTTAAAAGGAGAGCTTATAGAACTAGAAGAGCAAATCATTATAAGATACTCAGGAGGTTTGAAATATGAGTTTACTAAAGTGGTTCAATTGCAGCCATATTGGTCTTTAAATAATATGAATAAGTTGGCTTTAAAAGTTGAAAAGCAACAAATGTTTAAAAAGAGTTCTCAATATAAGTCAAAAGAAGGCTGTACAAAAGGAAGAAATTCTAAACCTATTGTTCAAAGCAAGGTGGTATCAAAGGTGCAAGACAAGGGTGAAGGACCTATTGGCAGCAAACAAACACATAATTCTTCTACGCCAAATGGCCGAAAATGCTTCAAATGTTATGGTTTTAGACATATTGCTTTAGATTGTCCAAATAAGAGGATTGTAACTTTGGTTGAAGATCATAGTGATGGAGGAGAAGATGAAGTTGACGACGAACCAAAATATGATGATGATGAGGAAGATGTTACTTATGCTGATCATGGTTTGTCTATTGTACTACAACATAACTTACAAGTGTCCTATGTGGCCGAAGATGAAAGTTAGGTGAGAAAGAATATATTTTACACTAAATGCACTTCTCTTAGCAAGGTATGCTTGGTGATCATTGATAGTGGCAACTTTGAGAATATAGTATCGTTGGAGATGGTGCAGAAACTAAAGTTGGACACAATCTCTCATCCACATCCGTACCAATTATGTTGACTGCAGAAAGGAAATGATATCAAGGTAACTAGAAGATGTTTAGTTTTGTTTCTTATTAAAAATTATTATAAAGATGAATTATGATGTGATGTTGCTCCTATGGACGCTTATCATTTACTGTTGGGAAGACCTTTGCATTATGATATAAGGGTGTTATATGATGGCTACAAATATACTTATTCTTTTAAGGTGAATGAAAAGAATATTATTTTAGCTCCATTACAACATTATGAAATCAGTGCATCAAAGAAGGAAGTTAGTGTTTTTATGTCCTATGATGAATACAAGGGTGAATTAGATAGGGGTTGTCATGTTTTGGCTCTAGTAGTTGTAAAGGAGAATGAACAACACAAAGAGACACCATTAATCATGAAACCAATCCTACAAGAGTTTTAAAATGTTGTACTAGAAGAGATTCCACATGGCTTTCCACATTTGAGAGACATTCAACATCATATTGATCTTATTCCGAGGGCTATTCTATATAATAAAGCAGCATACAAAATGAGTCCTAAGGAGCATGAAAAACTTCCAAGGCAAGTGGATGAGTTGATAAAAAAGGGGTTAATTTGGGAGAGCATGAGCCCTTGTGCGGTTCCCGCCTTGTTGGTGCCTAAGAAGGATGGTTCTTGGAGAATGTGTGTGGATAGTTGCACCATCAATAAAATCACAATGGATTATCATTTTCCTATTCTAAGGTTAGATGATTTACTTGATCAATTGTGTGGTGCTTCTATTTTCTCTAAAATTGATTTAAGAAGTGGCTATCACCAAATAAGAATGAGGCCTAGAGATGAGTGATAAATAGCATTTAAAACCAAAGAAGGCTTATATGAATGGTTGGTTATGCCATTTGGATTATGTAATGCTCCTAGCACTTTCATGAGATTTATGAATCACATACTTAAGCCATGCATTGGGGGTGAATTAGTGCAGCAGAAAACTTTCAATGATTTAAAATGATGTTCGTACAATAAAAATGATTTTGATATGGAAGCCGATTCAGAAATTACTTTAACTTAAGATCAAGTGAAGTGCAGTTAAAGTAAAGCTATGGAGGCAGTTGCAGTTAAGATAGAGAACAAAATGTAAATGCAAACTGAGATTTAGAGTGGTTCGGTCAATCTTGACCTACATCCACTTTTGGCTTCCTCCTTCGATGAGGTCACCGACATCCACTAGAGGCCTTCCTTCAATAGGCGAAGGCCAACCACCCTTTTACAACTTTACTCCTTTTGATGGGCTTAGGAGACAACCCTTATAGATTTTTCACTCCTTTCTTGAATGATCAAAACTTAGAAGAAAAGACAGAGAAGAACTTCTAGCCTTTTACAACACTTTTAAACTCTCAAAATCTCAGAATAAATGCTAAGTTTCGGTGCCCTTTCATGCATGAAAGGGTGGGGTTTATATAGGCCCCAAACTGGTTTGAATTTGGAGCCCAAAAGTGTCATCTCCTGGAATTCCGGGGTCTTGACGGTACTACCGCCATAACTGGGCGGTACTACCGCTTGACCGAGCTCGGGCGGTACCATCGCCCAGCCTCACTCGGAGACCGAGCCCAAGTGGTGCCACCATCTGACATGGGCGGTTCCACTGCCCAGCTGTCCTAGGAGACTCAACTCCTGGGCGGTGCCACCGCCGGCCAGGAAATCTAGGTCCGAATGGGCAGATCCATTCAGCCCAATTTGGGTTTGTCAAGGGCCAAATTGCCCCAAGATTAAGCTAATGGGATCATCTCTCATTTCTAACTTAATCATCATGCTAACTATGATATTTTAAGATATTTATATTGCAGCTTGCTCCGGTGCGTCAATCGCTTCTTCCGGCGAGCTTTCGGCGAACTTCCAGCGAACATCCGACGAACCCTCGGCGATGCTCCGATGGACTTTCGGCAAACTCCTAGACTTGCACGATCCACTTGGTGAGTTCCGATGAGCTTCTTTGGCAAGCTCCTGGACTTCTCGAATTTGTTCTTGCAGAACCTCCGATGACCGTCCGGACTTCCGTCGAACTCTCGAACTCCTAACGTGATCATAGTCTTGACTCTGGCATAACTCTTACTGCATGTCTTACTTTTATCATAGTTAATCCTGCACACTTATCTTAACATATGGATTAGATAACAAATGACAATTGACTTCATCATTAAAATCCGAGATTCAACAATCTCTCTCTTTTTAATGATGACAATCAATTGATAACGGAGTTAAACTTAACTCCCACTATCTATATGCCATACTCGAGATAAGTCATTCTTGAATTCAAAGCCTTTGAATTCAAGAGACATATTGATAAGTTAAGATCGTTTAACCTTATCAATACTCCCATCATGATTCCTATCATGATGTATCTCTCTGAAAATGATGTCAAGGCTTGACATCCATTTTCAAGCCTTACATTTCAAGTGTGAATGATAGTAAAGTTAGCAATTCATCATATGGTAAGATATCAACATGTAAAATTACGATGTAAGCTTTTGATATCTTAACATAACGCAAACACTTCAAGTGTTTAGCAATCATAGCATGGTAAGATATCGACATGTAAAATTACGATGCAAGTTCTTGATATCTTAACATGATGCATATATAGCATAATGCAAATATGACAATCATAGCATCAATTTACCATATATTTTGATGCAAGCTTCTTTTGATATCTTAACATAATTCAAATTCAAATATGGCACTCATAGCATCAATTCATATATTTCTCCCCTTTTGTCATCAATAAAAAGGAGAACGATATAAGCAAAAGTGCGATAATGATTCATGCCATAACTAGGTTCATATCATTTTTCAACAATGAGTGATAGGATACCAATTATACAAACATCTCAAAGAAAACATGACATGGAGATTACTTCTTCCTTTTTATTTGGCATTATCTTTTTGCATGAAGGAGGAAAGCCATTTGTGAGATTACTCGAATGAAGTTAAAATTAATAAGAGATTTAAATCACGTTTCATTTTTAGAAGGATCAAGATATGTATGTGAATCAAATCCTTGCTAAAAAAAATCTTCCTTTTTCAAGAAGGAATTTATAAGAAAGAATAATTTCATCAAATCCATTTCTCGTAAAAATATTTTTCATACGATAAGTCTATGAGAGATACATTTGCTAATTGATTCTATATATCAAAAATCAATGAATTAAACTCTATATGATATGCTTATGAAAGCTGCATTAAGTCCGGAAGAGAATAATGTATCGTTAGGATCAAGAAAATTCGAAAATGAAATTTAACAGTTTCATGCATTCGGACAAGGTTTTATTATAGATTTTCAAACACAATCATGAAGATAAAATATGCTTATTATCATGAAAATTTTTGTATCCAAAACATATAATTTCCAACATGTTATTAAGGCATGTAATCATGTAAAATCATCATAGCAATTAAGTGATTTGATCATTGAATCAAGAACATTCAAAAAATAATTTTAATAAGTTCATGCATTCGGACACATTAACATTCCTAATTCTCTTCTAATGAAATCAAATTGTTCTTCACTTAAAGGCTTTGTAAAAATATCACCTAGTTGATGTTTAGTATCAATGAACTCTATAACTACATCTTGATTAGTGACATGATCTCGTATAAAGTGATGTCTAATATCAATATGTTTTGTTCTTAAGTGTTGAATGAGATTCTTTGTTAAACATATAACACTTGTGTTATCACATTTAATGGGAATATTTTAAAGATGAATTTTATAATCTTCTAAGGTGTTTTTCATCCATACAATTTGTACACAGCATGCACTAGCTACAATATACTCAGCTTCGGTTGTTGATAGTGCAACCGAGTTTTGTTTCTTAGATGACTAGGAAACAAGAGCATGTCCCAAAAATTGACATGTTCCTGATGTGCTTTTTCTATATAGTCTACACCCAGCAAAATCCACATCAGTATAAGCAATTAACTCAAACTTCTCGATTTTTGGATACCATAATCCTAGATTTGTGGTACCTTTAATATATCTAAGTATTCTTTTAACCGCTTTGAGATGAGATATCTTAGGGTTCGATTGAAACCTAGCACAAAGTCCAACACTGAACATGATATCTGGTCTAGTTGCAATGAGGTAAAGTAAACTTCCTATCATACCCCTATAAGTTTTTCGATCGAAGCTTTCTCCACTTTCATCAACTTCTAACTTAGTGGAGGTGCTCATAGGAGTGTTAATAGCTTTTGAGCTTTCCATATTAAATCTTTTTAGCAAATCTAAAGCATATTTAGTTTAACTAATAAAGATGTCATTTCTTAGTTGCTTAATTTGTAAGCTTAAGAAAACGGTTAATTCTCCATCAAACTTATTTCAAATTCAAGACTCATGGGTTTAGCAAAAGATTCACAAAAGGATTCATTTGTAGAACCAAAAATAATATCATCAACATAAATCTGAACAATGAGAAAATTATTTTTAAAATTCTTGATAAACAATGTAGTATCGACCTTTCCTTTTGCCAAATTATTTTTAATAAGAAAAGAACTAAGTCTCTCATACCAAGCCCTTGGGGCTTGTTTTAAACCATAAAGAGCTTTAGTTAATTTAAATATATGATTAGGGAGGCTATTATTTTTAAATCCGGGAGGTTGTTCAACATAAACTTCTTCAGAAATAAAGCCATTAAGAAAAGCGCTTTTAACATCTATTTGAAATAACTTAAAATTATTATTACTAGCATAGGCAAGGAGCATCCTTATGGCTTCTAATCTAGCCACAAGAGCGAAGGTTTCTTCATAATCGATACCTTCTTCTTGGTTGAAACCTTTGGCTACTAATCTAGCCTTGTTTCTAACCACAATACCATATTCATCTTGCTTGTTTCTAAAGACCCATTTAGTACCAATAACTAAATGGTCATTTGGCCTAGGAACAAGCTTCCACACCTCATTTCTCTCAAATTGATTTAACTCATCTTGCATTGCGATAATCCATGAATTATCTTTCATGGCTTCGTTAATACATTTAGGTTCAATTTGGGAGAGAAAAGCGGCATTGACACAAAAATTTTTAAGAGAAGAACGTGTTTGAACCCCCTTAGATGTGTCTCCTAGAATTAGCTCCTTAGGATGAGCATCTACATACTTCCAATCCTTGGGAAGGGATGTTTCAGAAGTGGATGCATCCAAGTTGCTAGTTGGAGAAAGGGTTTCATTTAAATTCAAAGAATCAAAATCAACATCATCATCAAAATTAGTTTTCATGATTTTAGAAATCTCATTGAAAACAACATGAATGGATTCTTCTATAATTAAAGTTTTTTTATTAAAGATACGGAAAACTTTAGAGACTAAAGAATAACCAAGAAAAATTCCTTCATCGGATTTAGCATCAGATTTTCCTAAGGCATCTTTTTCATTCAAGATAAAACATTTACACCCAAAAACTTTAAAATATGAAATATTGGGTTTTTTATTATTCCACAACTCATAGGGGGCTTTGGTGAGTAAGGGTCTTACTAGAACTCTATTCAAAATATAGCATGTAGTGTTTACGACTTCGACCCAAAAATATTTGGGTAGACTATGTTCATTCAACATGGTTCTCGCCATTTCTTGTAAATTTCTATTTTTTCTTTCTACTACTCCATTTTGTTGAGGATTTCTTGGGATAGAGAAGTTGTGATTGTATCCATTAAATTCACAAAATTCTTGGAAATCATGGTTTTGAAATTCACCACCATGATCACTTCTAATTGACGAAATCATAGAACCCTTTTCATTTTGGACAAGTTTGCAAAACTTGGTAAAATATCTAAAGCATTCATTTTTATGTTTTAAGAAATAGGTCCATGTGTATCTACTATAGTCATCTACAATGACGAAGGCGTATTTGCTACCTCTTAGGCTTGATGGAGAGATAGGTCCAAACAAGTCTATATAGATCAATTGTAAAGGCCTAGGGGTGCTTATTTAATTCTTAGATTTGAAACTACCCTTAATTTGTTTTCCTAATTGACAAGCATCACACACATTATCTTTGATGAACTTGATATGAGGAATTCCTCTTACAAGTTCTTTGGATGATATTTGAGTGATTAATTTCTTGCTAGCATGACCTAATTCTCCTATGCCAAAGCCAAGCATCCTTATTCGAAACCGAGAAACACAGTTGATTGCAAAGATCATTGATATTAATGGTGTATATATTATTTTGTTTTAATGCAATCATAGATATGTTTTTGTATGATTTTTCAATGATGCAAGCATTAAATTCGAATTTGATAATATATCCTTTATCACATAATTGACTAATGCTCAAGAGGTTATGTTTTAAACCATCAACTAACAAAACATCTTCAATAAAGAAGTTGGATTTGTTACCTATGGTTTCTTTGTCAATGATTTTACCTTTGTTGTTGTCTTCGAAGGTGACATAGCCTTCGTCTATGCTAGTGAGCTTAGAGAATTGAGATGGATCTCCGGTCATATGCCTTGAGCAACCACTAATAAGAGATGTAAATCACGTTTCATTTTTACAAGGATCAAGATATGTATGTGAATCAAATCCTTGCTAAAAAAAATCTTCCTTTTTCAAGAAGGAATTTATAAGAAAGAATCATTTCATCAAATCCATTTCTCAAAATTTTTTTTTTTTCACATGACAAGTCTATGAGAGATGCATTTGCTAATTGATTCTATATGTCAAAAATCAATGATATGAATTAAACTCTATATGACATGCTTATGAAAGCTGCATTAAGTCCGGAAGAGAATAATATATCATTAGGATCAAGAAAATTCAAAAATGAGATTTAACACTTTCATGCATTTGGACAAGGTTTTGCTGTATATTTTCAAATACAATCATGAAGATAAGACATGCTTATTATTATGGAAATTTTGTATCCAAGACACATAATTTCCAACATATTATTAAGGCATGTAATCGTGTAAAATCATCATAGCAATTAAGTGATTTGATCATTGAATCAAGAACATCCGAAAAATAATTTTAATAAGTTCATGCATTCGGACACATTAACATACCTAATTCTCTTCTAATGAAATCAAATTGTTCTTCACTTAAAGGCTTTGTAAAAATATCAGCTAGTTGATATTTAGTATCAATAAACTCTATAACTACATCGTGATTAGTGACATGATCTCGTATAAAGTGATGTCTAATATCAATATGTTTTGTTCTTGAGTATTGAATGAGATTCTTTGTTAAACATATAGCACTTGTGTTATACATTTAATGAGAATATTTTAAAGATGAACTTTATAATCTTCTAAGGTGTTTTTCATCAACACAACTTATGCACAGCATGCACTAACTTTAATATACTCAGCTTCGGTTGTTGATAATGCAACCGAGTTTTGTTTCTTAGATAATTAGGAAACAAGAGCATGTCCTAAAAATTAACATGTTCCTGATGTGCTTTTTCTATCTAGTCTATACCCAGCAAAATCTGCATTAACATAAGCAATTAACTCAAACTTCTCGATTTTTGGATACCATAATCCTAGATTTGTGACATCTTTAAGATATCTAAGTATTCTTTTAACTGTTTTAAGATGAGATATCTTAGGATTCGATTGAAACCTAGCATAAAGTCCTACACTGAACATGATATCTGGTCTAGTTGTAGTGAGGTAAAGTAAACTTCCTATCATACCCCTATAAGTTTTTGATCGAAGCTTTCTCCACTTTCATCAACTTCTAACTTAGTGGAGGTGCTCATAGGAGTGTTAATAGCTTTTGAGCTTTCCATATTAAATCTTTTTAGCAAATCTAAAGCATATTTAGTTTGACTAATAAAGATGCCATTTCTTAGTTACTTAATTTGTAAGCCTAAGAAAAAGGTTAATTCTCCCATCAAACTCATTTCAAATTCAAGACTCATGGTTTTAGCAAAAGATTCACAAAGAAATTCATTTGTAGAACCCAAGATAATATCATCAACATAAATCTGAACAATGAGAAAATTATTTTCAAAATTCTTGATAAACAATGTAGTATCGACCTTGCCTTTTGTGAAATTATTTTCAATAAGAAAAGAACTAAGTCTCTCATACTAAGCTCTTGGGGCTTGTTTTAAATCATAGAGAGCTTTGGTTAATTTAAACACATGATTAGGGAGGCTATTATTTTTAAATCCGGGAGGTTGTTCAACATAAACTTCTTCAGAAATAAAGCCATTAAGAAAAGCACTTTTAACATCTATTTGAAATAACTTAAAATTATTATTACTAGCATAGGCAAGGAGCATCCTTATGGCTTCTAATCTAGCCACAAGAGCTAAGGTTTCTTCATAATCGATACCTTCTTCTTGGTTGAAACATTTGGCTACTAATCTAGCCTTGTTTCTAACCACAATACCATATTCATCTTGCTTGTTTCTAAAGACCCATTTAGTACCAATAACTAAATGGTCATTTGGCCTAGGAACAAGCTTCCACACCTCATTTCTCTCAAATTGATTTAACTCATCTTGCATTGTGATAATCCATGAATCATCTTTCATGGCTTCGTCAATACATTTAGGTTCAATTTGGGAGAGAAAAGCAGTGTTGACACAAAAAATTTTAAGAGAAGAACGTGTTTGAACCCCCTTAGATGTGTCTCCTAGGATTAGCTCCTTAGGATGAGCATCTACATACTTCCAATCCTTGGGTAAGAATGTTTTGGAAGTGGATGCATCTAAGTTGCTAGTTGGAGAATAGGTTTCATTTAAATTCAAAGAATCAAAATTAACATTATCATCAAAATCATTTTTCCTGATTTCGAAAATCTCATTGAAAACAACATGAATGGATTCTTCTATAATTAAAGTTCTTTTATTGAAGATACGAAAATCTTTAGAAACTGAAGAATAACCAAGGAAAATTCCTTCATCGGATTTAGCATCAAATTTTTCTAAAGCATCTTTTTCATTCAAGATAAAACACTTACACCCAAAAATTTTAAAATATGAAACATTGGGTTTTTTGTTGTTCCACAACTCATAGGGAGTTTTGGTGAGTAAGGGTCTTACTAGAATTCTATTCAAAATATAGCATACAGTGTTTATGGCCTCGGCCCAAAAATATTTGGGTACACTATGTTCATTCAACATGGTTCTAAGCATTTCTTGTAAATTTCTATTTTTTCTTGAAGTTATGATTGTATTCATTAAATTCACAAAATTCTTGAAAATCACGGTTTTGAAATTCACCACCATGATCACTTCTAATTGATGAAATCATAGAACCCTTTTCATTTTGGACAAGTTTGCAAAACTTGGTAAAATATCTAAAGCATTCATTTTTATGTTTTAAGAAATAAGTCCATGTGTATCTACTATAGTCATCTACAATGACAAAAGCATATTTGCTACCTCCTAGACTTGATGTAGAGATAGGTCCAAACAAGTCCATATGGATCAATTGTAAAGGCCTAGAGGTGCTTATTTGATTCTTAGATTTGAAACTACCCTTAATTTGTTTTCCTAATTGACAAGCATCACACACATTATCTTTGATGAACTTGATATGAGGAATTCCTCTTACAAGTTCTTTGGATGATATTTGAGTGATTAGTTTCATGCTAGCATGACCTAATCTCCTATGCCAAAGCCAAGCATCCTCATTCAAAACCGAGAAACACATTTCATTACAAAGATCAATGATGTCAATAGTGTATACATTATTTTGTTTTAATGCAATCATAGATGTGTTTTTGTGTGATTTTTCAATGATGCAAGCATTAGATTCAAATTTGACAATAAATCCTTTATCACATAATTGACTAATGCTCAAGAGGTTATGTTTTAAACCATCAACTAACAAAACATCTTCAATAAAGAAGTTGGATTTGTTACCTATGGTTCCTTTATCAATGATTTTACCCTTGTTGTTGTCTCCGAAGTTGACATAGCCTTCGTCTATGCTAGTGAGCTTAGAGAATTGAGATGGATCTCCGGTCATATGGTTTGAGCATCCACTATCAAGGTACAATCTCTTGCTCCTAGCTTGTGATAGTGTATATTTCTACAAAAAGGGATGATTTTTAGGTATCCATTTACTTTTGGGTGCCTCAAACACTAATCTAAATTGTTTATCATGTTGCATAGAATTTATCGTGGTTCCTTTAGGAACCCAAATCAGTTTGTTTGGACTAACTTTCTTGAATGGACAATGATAAGTTCTATGTCCATGTTTGCAACAAAAGTTGCATTTACTTTGGTGCCGAACATGTAAGATAGGGCCTTTAATGAAGGTGGTTGGATTTTGGTGAGGACTTCTCACAAATCCGATTCCACTTCTTTTAGAAACATGACCCTTGTTTGTAAGGATCATATTCAAAGACTTGCTACCAACCTTGAATTTCTTCAAGGTGTCCTTAAGTTAAGTTGTAAATTCTCCTTTTGGAGAGTTTCTAGATCATGGCATGGAGCTAAACTATCATGATATTCAATTTTTAATTTATCAAAATTATAAGTAAGATTATCATGCTCCTTTTTTAGCAATTTGTATTTTATACTAATAGTTTTGCATTCATCAAATAAGTCATGGAAGACATTTAGTAATTCATCAAATGATAAATCTACATCAATTAAATTCGTTACCTCATCTCCGATGGCCAGTAGGGCGTAATGAGCAACTTGCTCGGTGTTGGACTCCTTTTCTTCGGACGTGCTTGAGTCATCCCACTTTGCTTTGAGCACCTTTTTCTTTGGTGTTCTCTTCTTGTCTTGGGGACAATCACTTTTGTAGTGTCCCGGCTTCTTGCATTCGTAGCAAATAACTTGGTCCTTTTTGGGTTTAAATTTATTTTTTGTGTCATTTTTAAACATGTTTCTTTTAATGAATTTTTAAATTTCCTTGTTAGAAGTGCCAAGTCATCGTCACAGTCTTTATCACTTGAGTTTTCTCTTAAGTGGTCTTCGAAAGTTCTAAGTGCCATATCCTTCCTATTTTTTGGAAGGATGTCTTCTTACTCTTCATAAGCTTTGCAAGTCATTTCGTAGGTCATTAATGACCCGATTAATTCTTCAAGAGGGAAGTTGTTTAAATATTTAGCCTATTGAATAACAGTGACTTTAGGGTCCCAACTCTTAGGAAGGGATCTTAGAATCTTATTTACGAGCTCAAAATCCGAAAAACTTTTGCCGAGTCCTTTTAGACTATTGACGACATCCGTGAAACGGGTGCACATGTCGCCAATAGTCTCGTTCGGTTTCATTCGGAAAAGTTCATAAGAATGTATCAAAAGATTGATTTTTGACTCTTTCACTCTACTTGTGCCTTCGTGAGTCACTTCGAGTATATGCCAAATATCAAATGTAGTTTCACAAACCGAAACACGATTGAACTCATTTTTATCAAGCGCACAAAATAAGGCATTCACAGCCTTTGCATTAAGAGTGAAAGTCTTCTTCTCTAATTCATTCCAATCGATCGTTGGAAGAGAAGACTTCGAAAATCCATTTTCGACAAGATTCCAAAGTTCAAAATCCATTGAAATAAGGAAGATCCTCATTCGAGTCTTTCAATAGGTGTAGTCTGTCCCATTGAACATAGGTGGATGTGTAATAGAGTGGCCCTCTTGATTTTCGGCGTATGCCATCTCTCTTGGGTTTTAATCCGATTGAGAGTTAACCTGGCTCTGATACCAATTGTTAGAATCAAGAGGGGGGGGGGTGAATTAGTGCAGCGGAAAACTTTCAATGATTTAAAATGACGTTCGTACGATAAAAATGATTTCGGTATGAAAGTCGATTCAGAAATTACTTTAGCAGTTAAGATAGAGAATAAAATGTAAATGCAAACCGAGATTTAGAGTGGTTCGGTCAATCTTGACCTACATCCACTTTTGGCTTCCTCCTCCGATGAGGTCACTGACATCCACTAAAGACCTTCCTTCAATAGGCGAAGGTCAACCACCCTTTTACAGCTTTACTCCTTTTGCCGGGCTTCGGAGACAACCCTTACAAATTTTTCACTCCTCTCTTGAATGATCAAAACTTAGAAGAAAAGAGGGAGAAGAACTTCTAGCCTTTTACAACACTTTTAAGCTCTCAAAATCTCAGAATAAATGCTAAGTTTCAGTGCCCTTTCATGCATGAAAGGGTGGGTTTATATAGGCACCAAACTAGTTTGAATTTGGAGCTCAAAAGTGTCATCTTCTGGAATTCCGGGGTCCTAGCGGTACTACCGCCATAACTGGGCGGTACTACCGCCTGATAGAGCTCGGACACCGAGACAGGGGTGGTACCAACGCCCAGCCTCACTCGGAGATCGAGGCCAGGCGGTGCCACCGCCTGACATGGGCGGTTGCAATGCCCACCTGTCTTGGGAGACTCAGCTCCTGGGCGGTGCCACCGCCGACCCAGGTGGTGCCACCGCTGGCCAAGAAATCTGGGTCCAAATGGGCTGATCCATTCGATCCAATTTGGATCTATCAAGGGCCCAATTGCCCCAAGATTAAGTTAATGGGATCACCTCCCATTTCTAACTTAATCATCATGCTAACAACGATATTTTAAGACATTTATACTGCAGCTTGCTTCGGTACATCAATCGTTTCTTCTGACGAGCTTCCAGCGAACTTCCGGCGAACATCTGACGAACCCTCGACAATGCTCTAGCGGACTTCCGGCAAACTCCTGGACTTGCAACAATCCACTTGGCGAGTTCCGATGAGCTTCTTTGGCAAGCTCCTGGACTTCTCGGATTTGTTCCCACAGAACCTTCGACGACCGTCCAGACTTCCGTCGAACTCTTGAACTCTCAACGTGATCATAGTCTTGACTCCAACGCAACTCCTGCTGCATGTCTTACTTTCATTGTAGTTAATCCTGCACACTTATCTCAATATATAGATTAGATAACAAATGACAATTGATTTCATCATCAAAATCCGAGATTCAACAAGAGAGACATGTAAAACAATACTGAGTGTGCATTTGCCAAAAATAAGAAGTCAAAATTTTGGTTTGTACACTCCATTGCTAGTGCCAAATATTCCATGGGAGGAGGTGAGTCTTGATTTCATTTTGGGACTACAAAGAACTCAAAGGAGCAAGAATTCTATCATGGTTATTATTGACAGATTTTCAAAAATGTCTCTCTTTGTTCCCTATAATAAATCGAATAATGCATCTCATATTGTTGATTTATATTTTAAGAAGATTGTTAAATTGCTTGGTATTCCAAGAATTATGGTGTTTGATCAAGATTCAAAATTTCTTAGTTATTTTTGGAGAATTCTTTAGAGGAAGTTGGGTACTTCTTTGAATTTCAGTAGCTTGCATCATCCACAAACAAATGGGCAAATTAAAGTAACGAACAGAAGCTTGGGAAATTATTTAGAAGCTATGTTGGCAAGAACATTAAGTAATGAGATCTCATTTTTCCACAAATTGAGTTTGCTTATAATCGTTCCATGCATTATAGCATTGGTAAGAGTCCTTTTGAGATTGTTTATGGTGCTAATCTTTTAGACTTGGTCCTATTGAATCTCGTATTTTGATGATGAAACCATTTGATATGTGTTTATGATTTTATCTATGTTTTGAGTGACGCAGGATACTTCGATCAGGATGAGATAATTAAAGCAGAAAAATCATGTTGGGCTGGAGGAACATGTCAGAAGATTGGCCGTCGGGCCCGTGGATCGGTCAACGTATCGATAGAAGGCTTCGGGCCATGGATTCGGGCATCGGGCCAAGAAGAGCGGAGATTGTGCCAAGGATATCGGGGTTGCGAAGTCAACTGGCCGATTGGGCAATAGGCCGCAAGAGAGGACGATACACCGAAGAATCGGACGAAGTGTCGAGGGACCAATGACATGCAGGACAACTTGATTGATTGCTTAGGATTAATTGTCTTGATCTAAGTTTTGTTTTATGTGTGCAGGATTTACTATGATAGCTTGAAGACATAAAGCAAGTCTACCGGAGTCAAGTTCGATTGGTGTTCGAGAGTCCACTGAGAGTCCGAAGATTCGTCGGAAGTGTTGCCGGAACCAACAGAGAAGAAATCGGGGACTTGCCAAAGCTTTCGAAAGTCCGCCGAAGAGATCGTCGGAGGTTCGCGGAGATCACCAAGAAGGTTCAGCTACTTGCCAAAGACTCGTTGAACTCACCACAAGACCGGGAGCCTACTGGGAGTCCGTTGGAAGAAATCCGAGGGTGTATCGGAAGTCTGCCGGAAGTTTGCCAAAAAGCTCGTCGGAAGGAAACTCGATGTTGTCAGTTAAAAACTTGATTAGGACTATGTTTTTAATTGTGTAGTTTGCATGTAATTAGGGTTAGGATTAACAGTTAATCCTACAACCCGGTTAGGAGCCAATTGGGCCCGAGTTAGGACTGGTTTGGACCAAGTTTGGAGCCCAACCAATGAGCTAAAATAGTTCAGGCGGTGGCATCGTCCAGAGCCTGAAGTATCAAGCCGTGGTACCGTCGGACTAGGCGGTGGCACCGCCCAGCACCCGAGAGTTCGGGCAGTGGCACCGCCAGAACCCGAGAGTTCCGGCGGTGGCACCGCCAGAACACTGTCAATGTGGAAATTGACAGGCGGTGGCACCGCCACCGACAGGTGGTAGCACCGCCAACCTCGGAAACCCAAGAGAATTCAAAATTTGGAGCCCAAATTTGAATCCTCTTGGGGCCTATAAATACCCCTCAATTCTCAACAGAATACAACTTTTGAGAAGCAAGAAATTGAGATTAAGCCTTAGCAAAGTCTTTAGCAAGTCTTATTTTCAATAGCTTAAGTGTTCACCTCCTTCTTTCTCTTTGAAAATTTGTAAGAGTGTGAACCACTTGTAAAAGGTTGTAAGAGGGGTATTTGTCCTTCCCCTTCAAAGTGATTTACTAGTGGAAGTTGGGAGCCTCATCGAAGAAGGCTTCGCAAGTGGATGTAGGTCATTTGACCGAACCACTTTAAATTGGTGTGTTCCTTGAATGTGTGAGTATTTATCTTTCTAAAATTATTATTTACACAGCAGCAAGCTTTCGGTTTTCATTTTCTCACTTTACTCGAGCTACTCTTTTCAAGTCATTCATTGTTGAATTTAAATCTCTATGCATTTATGAAATTATTTTCAAACTTATAAGTTTTAATCCACTGCACTAATTCACCCCCCCCTCTTAGTGCCGCTCCGATCCTAACAATTGGTATCAGAGCCACAGTTTTCTACTTTGGTTTAACACCCAAATAGAAATGGCTCTTTTCGGCTTTCAAGAGGGTTACTCTCTCATTCGTCCTCCCTTTTTCAATGGGATAGACTACACTTATTGGAAAACTCAAATGAGAGTTTTCTTACTTTCTTTGGATTTGAATTTATGGCACATTGTCGAAAATGGATTTAAAAAATCTTCTCTTCCGATGAGCGAATGGGATGAATCGGAGAAGAAGGTTTTTGCTTTGAACGCAAAGGCTATGAATGCCTTATATTATGCACTTGACAAAAATGAATTTAATCGCGTCTCGACTTGTGATTTGGCTTTTGATATTTGGAGAACTCTTGAGGTCACTCATGAAGGCACTAGCCGAGTGAAAGAGTCCAAAATCAATATTCTTGTGCATTCTTATGAACTTTTCCGGATGAAACCAAGTGAGTCCATCGGAGACATGTACACCCGTTTCACGAATGTCATCAATAGACTCAAAGCTCTTGGTAAAGGTTTTTCTAACTTTGAACTAGTAACTAAAATTTTAAGATCTCTAACAAAGAGTTAGGATCCAAAAGTTACGGCCATTCAAGAGGCTAAGGATTTTAAAATATTTCCACTCGAAGAACTAATTGAGTTTTTAATGACCTACGAAATGAACAATGTGACAAAAAGGGAACTCGAGAACAACCTTCCAAAGGACAGGAATGATTTGGGACATAGAACACAGGAAGACCACTCGAGCATAAGCTCAAGTGATGGTAAACTTAACTATAAATGAAACAAAAATTAAAAAGCAAAAATAACAGAATTACTTGCTTTGAATGCAAGAAGAAAAATAAAAATTGGGATGAATTGAGCTCCTCCGAAGATGAGAAGAAAATCAAGAAAGGCGAGGTGGCAAACTACGCCTTAACGGCTTTCAACGATGAGGTAATCGAAACCCCCTTAATTTATTTTGAAATTACTTGATGTTTTCCATGATGCATTTTCTTTTTTTGAATAATTATTTTTCTTGAAAATTACATGTTTTATGTTAATGTAATAAAATGTTAGATTTAAATCTAATGATCATATGTATGTTTTTCTTAAAAAGAAAAAATATGTATCTTGATGATTTTCAATTTTGATTGAAACCATACTTGATGTCTTAATGAAAATATTAAGAAGTTTAATATCATGCTTAATGATGATGCATGGCTTTTGTATGGAAAACTAAGCATGAAAAGATAGATTCACCTAAAAAGAAAAATGTATGACTACAATAAATAACAAAATTATTTTGTTTGAAAATACCTTATGCTCAATGAAACTATGAATGATGAATATGCTTTATGATTAATAATTTCTTTGCCTTATATGTCCTATCATGATGAGTATTTTGAAAATAAATGAAATCATGTTTGATTTGAAATAATACATAATGATTATGCTTAATTAGTTTTCTTTCGAAATGATGCATGATGATTTTTGTGATTATCGAACTTTGCGATCTTTTGAAAGATCTTTTTTGGCATTAATGAATGATGCATGGATTTGGCATAAAAGAAAAGAACAAGCATGTATGAAATCAATCAATGAGTTGCACAAAAGGAGGAAAGCATTTTTCTTGAAAAATTTCCTTTTCTCTTTATCTTATCGATTTTTCACTAAGAGACCAATAAAATTATTTATCTTTTTGAATCTCTTGAAAATAAGGTTGAGAGTTTGATTTGATGATTTGAATTTAAATGAGCTTTATCTTGATTTTTTGAGATTTATAACTTGAGATTTACCCTATAAAAATCAAGATCTTTTATCCTCAATGTTTCTTTTTAGCATCTACTATCCAAATGAATCATGATTGGTATCATTGCTATATTTCTTCTTGTCATGTACTAAAGAAGAAATTTTTCTAAATGAATCATGATTGATATCATTACTATATTTCTTCTTGTCGTGTACTAAAGAGAAAATTTTCCTAAATAAATCATGATTTTTTGGAACCACAATTCTTTTTATGATTCATAATGAATTGAGAAATTTTATATGCTTGAATTAATATCTTGTTCTCCTATAAGATTGAATGAATTTTATCTATATCAAGATTGATTGAATTAATACTATCATGATTTAAAACATTTATGATTTGAAATTATGCTTGCAATTGCTTTTTATTGTATGTGATGTATTGCATATGATGTGTTTCATGAATGCTTTAAATGATAAATGTTTTGATATCATGATTAATGATTTTGTTTTATGCATGAGATTTTTGAAATTATGCATGATGAATCTTGTAATTTATGAATTATTGATTTTTACCATAATGAAAGTACCATATTGATCTTTGTCGTAATAAATCTCGCACTTTCAGTTTTAAATATGATACATGTTTTTATTTGACATAAAAAAGGGGGCATGCTTGAATGAAATAAATCACATGATTTGAAACAACCAAAAGATAAGAACATTTCTCTTGAAAATTATTTTTCTCTATTTTATTGATTTTGAAGAATCCATTTGTATTATTTTTATGAATCTTATGGATTATGAAAATGATTTGAATTTAATGGGTTTTATTGAAATTGTGATCTTGATTTCTCGTAATTATAATTTGAATTTTCTATTGAATGAATCAAGATTGTTTCCTATTTAAAAGGACATTTGTCGAAATGTTTCATGGTCTTTTAGTATTCATGATCTTGATAATTATGTTTTGAAACTTTATATAAATCAAGATTGTTCATCAAGATTCTCTCGTTTTATAAAAGAAGAGATTTTTTATGTGAATAATAAGTTTTTATATGTATGAATTGAGATTTTGTTCTCCTACGATTCTTTTTGCTATTAACTAATAAGAAACTTGTTCTTGTAAACCATGATATGCTATTTGACATCTTGATAATTTATACCTTGAGTTTCTTTTTGAATCAAGATTGTTCCCTATCATGCTTTGTATTTACAAAAGAAGAAATTTGTCAAAATGATATATGTCTTTTAACATTCATTTTTATCTTTGTTAATTACCCTTGTCATGATTTGAAGATTATAGTAAAGGGAAATGAATTACATGATTGTATTGTTATTCCCTTCTATTTGATAATGACATAGGGGGAGCAAATTTTGCCAGCTTGCTAGCTAGCTTGCATACTTCAAGAAGAAGGAAAAGTGCAATCTTGCAAATCTCAAAAGAAGCAATATGTGCCAAGTTACACATTTTGAAATGAGGCAAAATAGTCCATCTTGCACATCTTTTTACTGACTTTTTATGTGTAAAAGTTGATAACTTGCATACTATAAATTTGCATGCCAAATGTGCAATCTTGCCTATCTCAAGATGCAAAACATACTAATTTGCACTTTGCAACGGAAGCAAAATTGCTAGCTCAAACATTGCAAAGGAAGCAAAAGTTTGCTAGCTTGCAACTTGTATATTTCAAGAAGCAAGAGTTGCTTTCTTGAACATCTCTAATTTGCTAGCTAGCATGATATATAGCTTGCTATCTTGAACATCACAAGCTTGCCTATCTTAAGAAACAAAAATTACAAAAGTGCTATTTTGCCTATCTCAAGAAGTAAAACTTGCAACTTGCACATTACAATGGGAAGCAAGAATAATGAGCTTATACAAGATAGCTATCTTGCATTTGCTTTTGAAATTTTTGCTAGCTTGTATGTAGTAAAACTTGCATATTATAAAAATTTCTAGTTTGTAGTCTAAAGAGAAGCAAACAGTTGCTATCTCAAGAAAAGCAAACATGCTAAAACTTGCACATCTTTAATTGCTAGATTGCATGATGATACTATGTTTATTATGCAATGATTTGAACTTTTTATCTCTAAACACATAAGAGTTAGGACTTCTCCTTTTTGTTGATGATAAAGGGGGAGAAGTAAGTTGATGACATGCATGATTTGATCATGACATGTTGCTTGGATTTTTGAATCCAAGAGTTTCTATCAATATGGCATATTGACAAGGGGAGTTTGTTTAAACTTCGGGAGTTAAGGTTAATTCCGTCATCAAGTGGTTGTCATCATAAAAAAGGGGGAGATTGTTGAATCTCGTATTTTGATGATGAAACCACTTGATATGTGTTTATGATTTTATTTGCGTTTTGAGTGACGCAGGATGCTTCGATCAGGATGAGACAATTAAAGCAGGAAAATCATGTTGGGCTGGAGGAATATGTCAGAAGATTGGACGTCGGGCCGGTGGATCGGTCGACGTATTGATAGAAGGCTTCGGGTCATGGATTCGGGCATCAGGCCAAGAAGAACGGAGATTGTACCAAGGATATCGGAGTTGCGGAGTCAACTGGTTGATTGGGCAATAGGCCGCAAGAGAGGACGATGTGCCAAAGAATTGGATGAAGCGTCGAGGGACCAATGACATGCAGGACAAGTTGATTGATTGCTTAGAATTAATTGTCTTGATCGAAGTTTTGTTTTAAGTATGCAGGATTAACTACAATAGCTTGAAGACATAAAGCAAGTCTATCGGAGTCAAGTTCGATGGGTGTTCGAGAGACCGCTGAGAGTCCGAAGATTCGTTGGAAGTATTGCCGAAACCAACCGAGAAGGAATTGGGGACTTGCCGAAGCTTTCGGAAGTCCGCCGAAGAAATCGTCGGAGGTTCGCGGAGATCACCGAGAAGGTTTGGCTACTTGCCAAAGACTCGCTGAACTCGCCACAAGACCGAGAGCCTGTTGGGAGTCTGCTGAAGGAAATCCGAGGGTGTATCGGAAGTCTGTTGGAAGTTCGCCAAAAAGCTCGTCGGAAGGAAACTCGACGTTGTCGATTAAAAACTTGCTTAGGACTATATTTTTAATTATGTAGTTTGCATGTAATTAGGGTTAGGATTAACAGTTAATCCTACAACCCGGTTAGGGGCCAATTGGGCTCGAGTTAGGACTAGTTTGGGCCAAGTTTGTAGCCCAACCAGTGAGCTAAAATAGTTCAGGCGGTGGCACTACCAGACTAGGCGGTGGCACCGCCTAGAGCCTGAAGTATCAGGCGGTGGTACCGCTGGACTGGGTGGTGGCACTGCCCAACACTCGAGAGTTCGGGCGGTGGCACCGCCCAGAACCCGAGAGTTCCGATGGTGGCACCGCTAGAACACTATCAATGTGGAAATTGACAGGTGGTAGCACCGCCACCGACAGGCGATAGCACCGCCAGCCTCGGACACCCAAGAGAATTCAAAATTTGGAGCCCAAATTTGAATCCTCTTGGGGCCTATAAATACCCCTCAATTCTCAGCAGAGAATACAACTTTTGATAAGCAAGAAATTGAGATTAAGCCTTAGCAAAGTCTTTAGCAAGTCTTGTTTTCAATAGCTTAAGTGTTCACCTCCTTCTTTCTCTTTGAAAATTTGTAAGAGTATGAACTACTTGTAAAAGGTTGTAAGAGGGGTATTTGTCCTTCCCCTTCAAAGTGATTTGCTAGTGGAAGTTGGGAGCCTCATCGAAGAAAGCTTTGTAAGTGGATATAGGTCATTTGATCGAACCACTTTAAATTGGTGTGTTCCTTGAATGTGTAAGTATTTATCTTTCTGAAATCATTATTTACATAGCAGCAAGCTTTCGGTTTTCATCTTCTCACTTTACTCAAGCTACTCTTTTCAAGTCATTCATTGTTGAATTGAAATCTCTACGCATTTACGAAATTGTTTTCAAACTTATAAGTTTTAATCCACTATACTAATTCATCCCCCCCTCTTAGTACTGCTTTGATCCTAACAGTTCCCTCATTGAACAACCAAGTAATTTAGTAGAGATTTTGATGAGAGAGTTAAGCAGATAAAGAAGCTGCATGAGGTTGTTAAAGCAACTATAGAAAAGAAAAATGAGAGGTACATGCAAGCTGCCAAAAAACACAAAAAACATGTGGAGTTTATTGTAGGTGATTTAGTTCGGATTTATCTAAGGAAGGAGAGGTTTTCACCAAGCAAATTTGCAAAATTGAAACCAAAGGTTGATGGTCCATTCAAGGTGCTTAGAGAATTGACAAAAATACTTATGAGATCGAGCTACCTGAAGATTACAGAGTGTCCCCAATATTTAATGTGGCTGATTTAAGTTCTTTTCATAATCATGTTGACGAAATAAATAAGGACTTGAGGACAAGTATTTTTCAACTAGGGGAGATTGACATGGGAGTGCATAATTTGCTATAATATGCTCATATAGACCTTGCTGATGCTATGATATTTTTTTCAGCCTACAATGTTGCCTCATAGTTTTTAAAACTCAGCCTACTCAAATATGATAGATCATTAGCATATTCCTAGATAAAGTTATAACTATTTCAAGTGCATTCTTCATGACTAAGGAATGCATTAAAGAAGTTGGTTATCACTTGTAAAATACTTAATTTTGAAATTCCTTAGGCATGAAAAGTTGTTTCATGCACGAGTACTTATTTTGGTATTTAGGAGTTAGAAACAGTTTTAGAAATTAATGATATTGGCAGAAGCTCTCTTAAACTCTGTATTTCTTGGATACGTCTTTGGGTGGTGAGTCTTTTGTTTTCAGTTCTGTATCCTTATTTATTATATCCTTGGGGTGGTGATCTTTCTATATCCCTTTGTGATTTAAATTTGGTGTGAGCTATATTTTTGATCTTATAAGTATTATCGTGAGTTCATTTTTTTTATTTTGCATTTTATCCTCCCTTCCCCTTGTACCAGTGATGACGAGACAACGAGGCCTGACATGTGAGGCCTTGCATGAGGGTCATAGGTGGAAGGAGGTGGGCGAGCTCTCATACGAGGGCTATGGGTGGTGGTGGGATGACGAGGGTTGACAAGCGGGCGTGTGGCGGAGGGAGCAATCGATAAGTGGAGTGTGAAGGAGCAAAATGATCTTTTGTGAAATAAAGGTTTTGAAAAATTTTGAGACACTCCGTTAGAAAATCCAAAATTAAGATTTTTTTTTCAGCCTACAATGTTGCCTCATAGTTTTTAACTCAGCCTACTCAAATATGATAGATCATTAGCATATTCCATAGATAAAGTTATAACTATTTCAAGGTGCATTTCTTCATGACTAAGGAATGCATTAAAGAAGTTGGTTATCACTTGTAAAATACTTAATTTTGAAATTCCTTATGCATGAAAAGTTGTTTCATGCACTAGTACTTATTTTGGTATTTAGGGTGGTGAGTCTCTTGTTTTCAGTCTAGTATCCTTATTTATTATATCCTTGGGTGGTGATCTTTCTATATCCCTTTGTGATTTTAAATTTGGTGGTGAGCTATTTTTGATCTTATTAAGTATTATCGTGAGTCATTTATTTTTTTATCCGAAAAATTCCAGCAAATACAACTGTATTATCGTTTTTCTTTCAAAATCTATTTTGACTTTTATCCTCCCTTCCCCTTGTACCAGTGATGACGAGACAACGAGGCCTGACATGTGAGGCCTTGCATGAGGGTCATAGGTGGAAGGAGGTGGGCGAGCTCTCATACGAGGGCTATGGGTGGTGGTGGGATGACGAGGGTTGACAAGCGGGCGTGTGGCGGAGGGAGCAATCGATAAGTGGAGTGTGAAGGAGCAAAATGATCTTTTGTGAAATAAAGGTTTTGAAAAATTTTGAGACACTCCGTTAGAAAATCCAAAATTAAGATTTTTTTTTCAGGAATTCATCTTATTTATTCTTATTTTCTTTTCAAATTTTTTTTTTTTTTTGGTATGTATCGGTCTCAATCAAGATGACGTTGAGACTGACACGAACTCATCGGCTAACTATATTCAATTCACACTTTTCGATCTCTATCTCAGTAGGACGTGATAAGAGTAAGCCAGACAATCTCGTCACTTACCAAGTATGATAAACATTTTCTAGAAGCTACAGAAAATAATATTGACATCACCTCTTGTGCAGCCTTCACAGATTATCCAAACAGTCTATACGTCATGAATAAGATGCCGTTCGTGGGTTGCTCTATGCAAAAAGGTAACTAAGAACTGACATACATAGCAATGCTTGAACTTAGCCATGATGGCATACTATGACAAAAGCCTAGATGGCATACCAGAGCAAAGCTTACGTAGGCTTAATTGTAGTTCTGAAATCAACCGGAATTGGATTGGTTTTTGATGATTTTGGTTTCAGTTTTAAAATTGTTGAATTTAGTTTTAGAACTATGGCCAAGTCTATTGAGAGAGGTGCTTGTGATACTTGTGGACGAGGATAATGGGATCTGGGCTCATAGTAATAGAAGTGATGGTAGACTCCATGTGAGAGAATGAGACAACATTGATGGAGCCCGTAATTATGATGGAGAGTGAGTTGGGAGAAAAAGGGGAGAGGGGTAAAGAAGTTAAAACAGAAGTCGTAGATATGGACGATCTTTGACGAGAGGGAAAGATGAAAAAGAATACAATCATGATGATAAAGACGATCTTCGATGAAAGGGGGAGACGAAGAAAAATGCAATCATGATGATAAAAAGGTAAAGTATATTAAATTAAATTTTTAATAATTAATACATGGCTTTATCATGAATATATTGATAAAGAGAAACTGAGAGATATTGTCACAACCTTTACGTTAGAATTAGAGTCCCTTCTCGACTACAATATAACTATTGATTGATTCGATATTCAGTTCAAATCAAACCTATCTATGCTTTAGGTGTGTAATCATCTAAATTAGTTTTAATGCACCATTAATTAGGAGGCGGACTCCAATCTTATCTATAAGAACATGAATATTTGATTGAGGGTCTTCCATCACCTGAGCCGGTGCTTCGTCCCCGAGTTACGTGTGGAACCGGCATTCTAAGTGGACGGGGATCCGCTGCCAGCCGTAATCTTGCTAGAACACATCTCATCCGTAGAGGTGTCGCGTAGATAAGATTGGAGTCCGCCTCCTATCTTATCTACGTGAGACGGCAGACAAACATGCGCTGACCGACGACACGATTGCAACGTCGAGGTGCCGGTGTGTGAGAAAGAATCATCAGCGCATCCAGATTTCTCGAATCTTAAAGCACAGTATGACCAACGTCGTCGTCCTATTTAGTCTCCTCCCCAAATCGAGTCATTAAGCTTCCCAAAATCCCCGAAAATAACATTAGTGAAAGAGAATCGCACGGCTTGTGACTGCGGTGGCGGCGGCGGCGGCGGCGGAAGAGGAGACCATCGACCTGCCGCCGATGCTGGGATTCTTCGGGATCTGCCTCATCTGGTTCGCTATCCACGCCGTCGCCTTCGAGGACGAGGGCTCCGTGTCTGCCGAACTGGGCCTCGCCGTCTTCGCGCTTTTCCTCACCGGCGTCGGCCTCGTGATGCTACACGCGTGGATCGCCGTCGACCCCGATAACCGCCGCCGCCGCGCCCGCGACCTCGCCCTGGCGGCCGCGGGAGCCGCCCTCCGGCCCCTCCTGCTCGACCTCGCTCGCGGAGAGCTTGTGGTCGATACCGATGTTTGAACCTCTCCGTGATTCGGGTTTGGGTTGTAGATTGCTTGTTGCCGCCGTTGACTTCGCGGTGGTCAATGTATACGTGCTGAAATATGGTTTACTGTGCAAGGATTAGCAAAAAAATAAAAAAAATTAGAGAGCTCCGATCAAGAAAGAGAAAGATAAATTTTTTTTTCTAAGTGCGGTAGTCCAAAAAAAAAAATGATGACTTAATGATAATCACAGGCAAAGATAATTAAGGTTGTTTATTTGTTTCATTTTCTTTTATATTGAAATAGGATTTGTTTTACCATATTTAGGTTGTGAAAGTGGGTCGGACCTAATCAAGAGTCACTTTCGCATTTGTCACAATGAAAGTTTTGAACGTCGCAAAGGTGCATCAAATTATTGTAATTATTGTTGTGGGATGACACATCCTGATATTAAAATTGTCATCCTTGATTGAATGAGCTGAGTATAGTCAACATCCCTATCCGTATCACAATGTTTATCTCATGGGATCGAACCCTTTTAATGAGTCGACCAAATGGATATGATTTGTCACCAAGCTGCCTATGTGTCATATCACTCATATCATTTGCTTTGTATTGTGTTACAATATATGAAACAGGTTGAGACGTGATGTTTTAGCTGATAGGCTATTGATAATGTCACTCATTATCATGCAATGTTTTCTTGGCTAGGTTTTTCAACTTTGATTCTGTTAGGACCAAATCGATATTAAAAGGGGAGTGAATTAGTGCTATCGTGAAAGTTACGTCGATTCGAAAATCTCGTTCGATAAAATCATATCGAAAATATGTTTAACTTGAAAACGTTTGTAAGAATATAATGATCAAGTAAAGAAGTTTACAATAAAGGTAAATAGCAAAATAGAAATGTAAACTAAGTTTTATAGTGGTTCGGTCATTGCAATCTACGTCCACTCCCGATTCAGTCAAGGCTGTAGGGAATTTTGGGGGTGACATCATATGCGCAACGGAAGAACAGAAAATAAAAATATCCAAATTTCTTATAAATTATGTTCATTGTCGTGTGAAGATTGGTACATAAAATTCACAAAACTAAAAGTTGTGTATATGAAAGATTGTGTTACCTAGGGGGATCATATATCCCTATATCTATGCAGATCTATTTATATTATTTGGCATTTTGTCACTTTACATTGTTTGTTACATATATGTATGAATATATTGTGATGTCCATGGATTTGTGCAATGGGCATCGGATCATAATGAGATCATGGTAATGAGATCGATTCGCCTTTAAACACATATACTAAATAATCATCGTCATAGGTTTCTCAAGAGGGACATTGAGATAACCGGACAAATTAGTATACTGTATACCCGTCCATATGATAGATGCAGTTGGTCTCATAGCTGCTCATGTGGGGACACTAGAGATACGGTGTATGTGCTCATTGGAGAATGAGTTCAATGATTGATTTGTTCACGAAATGCTGAATGGTTGATGATGCCTCATTGTTAGATAGTGATTCGGTTATCTTAGTGGTGTATCTGGTCCTTAGACTTAAGACACCAAGGATGTCCTATATGAGTACTCCACTCTTTGATACTAGATTTATAGGTCTAGAGGTTCTAGATCTAGCACAACCGAACATTGGGAGTGATATCCAATCTTACAAGGGCTATTGAGTGTCAATAGAGGATCATTGCTTTAGATGTCATCAGAGGAATATCCTATCTGTTCTTGCTCAAACAAATCCTTGGCTAGGGTCATTCAGATTGAGCGGGAAAGAGTCCTCTGGAAGAATACGATTAGAGCGAGATTCGAGTAGAAATTGTATGGGTCTAACAGTATCATGCCCAATATACGATCTTTGGGGTATTAGATAGATGAGGGACTATAGATACATGGTAATTGAGGACAAATAGGTCCAAAAGATTGGATTCCCTTGTATCGTCTAAGGACTACGACGTAGTGGCCTAGTACGTCTTAGTTGATAAGTCGAGTGAATTATTATGGAAATAATAATTCACTAAGCTAGAAAGAGTTCTGATAGGTATGACTTATGGACAACTCGATATTGGGCCTAGAGGGTCACACACATATGATAGATATTGCAACGAGTAGAGATTCATATATGAAATATCCGTTGGAGCCCTTATCTTATTGGATATCCAATAAGCCCCTAAATGATTGAATCCTATATATAAGATCTAATAAGAGCCAATAAGAGATCATTGGGTAAAGATCCACTAATTTAAGAGGCTTGGGTAGTTTTGAATCTCGGATTTTGATGATAAAATCAATCGGTAAATTGTTTGATCTAATCTATATGTTAAGAAAAGTGTGTAGGATTAACTACAATAATAATAAGACATAAAACAAATATTGTGTCAAAGTTAAGATCAAGATTTTGTTGGGAGTTTGAGAGTTCGTTGGAAGTCCAAATGTTCGTTGGAAGTACCGTCGAAATTAACTGAGAAGTCCAGGAGCTTGCCAAAGAAGCTCATTGGAACTTGCCAAGAAGATCGTTATGAAGTTTATGAGCTTGCCGGAAGTCCGCTAGAACATTGTCGAGAGATCATCAGAAGTTTATCGGAAGATCACCAAAAGAACAATTGACGTACCAGAATAAGAATGCTTTGTTAAATGTCTTAATTATTATAGTTAGACCTTAAGTTGAGTTATGATTGAGAGGTAATCCCACTAACTCAGTTAGGGGCCAATTGGGCTCTTAATAGGGCTGAATTGGGCCTGATTGAAAAGCCCATTCAGCACCTGAAGTCATGGCCGACGATGGCACCGCTTGGGACTCAGTCTTCCAGGTGTTCTGGGTAGTGGTACCGCTCAGACTAGGCGGTGGTACCGTTGACAATTATTACCTGCCAGCGGTGGTACCGCCTGTTAGGCGGTGGTACTACTAGAGCTCAGTCTTCGAGAGCTCTGTCATGTGGTGGTATCGCCAAATTAGGTGGTGGTACCACCTAGTGTCAGAAAGTCAGGCAGTGGTACCGCCAATATCCCAAAATCTAGGGAAGTGATACTTTTTGCCTCTAATTCTGAAGCAATTGGGGCCTATAAATATCCCACCTTTTTCTACATAAAAGAATAACAAAGTACAATCAAAAGTGTGGAAAAATCTTAAGTGTTGGGGTGTTAAAAGTGTTGTAAAAGTGACAAGAGTCCTCCTCTCCTCTCTCTTAGCTTTGTAATCATTCAAGAAAGAGGAGTGAGGCTTGTAAGAGTTATCTCCTAAACCCGTGAAAAGGAGAAAGTGATATAAAGAGGTGGTTAGTCTTCGCATATTAAATGAGAACCATTAGTGGATGCCGATGACCTTGACGGAGGAGCAATCAGAAGTGGATATAGGTCACAATAACCGAACCACTATAAATTCCGGTGTGTTCTTTCCTTACTACAAATTCTCTTTACTACATTCAACTTTACTACATTGCAAACTGCCCAACCTTCTCTTCTCTACTTATTCAAAGTAAAATAAATGTAATGTTTAGCTTTAGCATAGGAGATTAGGTCATGCTAGCATGAAACTAATTTCTCAAATCTCATTTAAAGAACTTGTAAGAGGTATTCCTCACATTAAGTTTGTTAAAGATAATGTGTGTGATGCATGTTAACTAGGAAAACAAATAAAAAGTAGTTTCAAACCAAAGAATCAAATAAAAACAAAAGTTTTTAGATTTTGGATATCATAATCCTAGTTTACGAGTTCCTTTTAGATATTTAAAAATCCTTTTAACTACTTTTAAATGAGATTGCTTTGGGTTAGATTGAAACCTAGCATAAAGTCCTATGCTAAACATGATGTCCAGTCTAGTTGCGGTGAGGTATAGTAAACTACATATCATACCCCTATAAGCTTTTTGATCAAAGCTTTCTCCACTTTCGTCAATGTCTAACTTAGTGGAGGTACTCATAGGAGTATTGATAGCCTTTGAATTATGCATATTAAACCATTTTAGCAAGTCTAATGCATATTTTGTTTGACTAAGAAAAGTACCATTACTAAGTTATTTGATTTGTAAGCCTAAAAAGAAAGTTAGTTTCTCCATTAAACTCATTTCAAACTCTAGGCTCATACTCTTGGCAAATGATTCACATAGAGATTCATTTATAGAATAAAAAATAATATCATCTACATAAATTTGAACAATAAGAAAATTATTTTCAAAATTTTTAATAAATAATGTAGTATCGACTCTGCCTTTAGAGAAATTATTTTAGATAAGAAATGAGCTAAGTCTCTCATACCAAGCCCTTGGGGCTTATTTCAATCCATAGAGAGCTTTAGTCAATTTAAACACATGATTAAAAAAATTATCATTCTTAAATCTGAGAGGTTATTCAACATAAACTTCTTCGAAAATAAAGCCATTAAGAAAAGCACTTTTAACGTCCATTTGAAATAACATAAAATTATTACTATAAGCATAGGCAAGGAGCATTCTTATGGCTTCTAATCATGCCACAGGAGTGTAGGTTTCTTCATAACCGATATTTTCTTCTTGGTTGAAACTTTTGGCCACTAATCTAGCCTTATTTCTAACCACCATACCAAATTCATCTTGCTTATTTCTAAACACCTAGTTAGTACCAATAACTAAATGTTTATTTAGCCTCGGAACAAGTTTCCACACCTCATTTCTCTCAAATTGGTTCAACTCTTCTTACATTGCGATAACCCATGAATCATCTTTCAAGGCCTCATCAATGTATTTAGGTTCAATTTGAGAAAGAAAAGTGGCATTGGCACAAAAATTCTTAAGAGAAGAACGAGTTTGAACCACTTTTGATGTATCTCCTATGATTAGCTCCTTAAGATGAGCATCTATGTACTTTCATTCCTTGGGTAAGGATGTTTCGGAAGAAGATGCATCCGAGTGGCTAGTTGAAGAAGAAGGTTCATTTAAATTCAAAGCATCAAAATTGAGATCAACATCAAACTCATTTTTCTTAAATTCGGAAACCTCATTAAAGATAACATGAATAGATTCTTCTATAACCAAAGTTCTTTTGTTAAAAATATAAAAGGTTTTAGAAATAGAAGAATAGCCAAGAAAAATCCCTTGATCGAATTTTGCATTAAGTATTCCTAAGGCATTTTTTTCATTCAAGATAAAATATTTACAACCGAAAACTTTAAAATATGAAACGTTGGGTTTTTATTATTCCACAATTCATAAGGAGTTTTAGAAAGTAATGGTCTTACCAGAACCATATTCATGACATAGCATGCCATATTAACGACTTCGGCCCAAAATATTTGGGTAGGCTATGTTTGTTCAACATGGTTCTTGCCATTTCTTATATGTTCTTATTTTTTCTTTCTACTACTCCATTTTGTTGAGGATTTATCAAATTAGAGAAATTATGGTTGTATCTATTAGATTCACAAAATTTTGAAAATCACGGTTTTGAAATTCGTCATCGTGATCACTTCGAATTGATGAAATCATAAAGCCTTTTTTATTTTGAACAAGTTTACAAAATTAAAAAAAAACTTAAAAGCAATCACTTTTGTGTGTCAGAAGTTTTCAAGTGTATATACTATAATCGTCCACAATTACAAAGGCGTATTTGCTACATCATAAGCTTGATGTTTCAATTGGTCCAAATAAATCTATATGGATCAATTGCAATAGTCTAGAGGTGCTTATTTGATTCTTTGGTTTGAAACTATGTTTTATTTGTTTTCCTAATTGACATGCATCACATATTATCTTTAACAAACTTAATGTGAGGAATACCTCCTACAAGTTCTTTAAATGTAGTACTTTAGATGAGATTTGAGAGATTAGTTTCATGCTAGCATGACCTAATCTTCTATGCCAAAGCCAAGCATTGTCATTCAAAATCGAAAAACACATTTCATTATAAAGATCATCAATATCGAAAGTGTATACATTATTTTGTTTTAGGGCAATCATATATGTGTTTTTGTGTGGTTTTATAATAATACAAGCATTGGATTCAAATCTAATGATGTTTCCTTTATCACACAATTGACTAATACTCAAAAGATTATACTTTAAGCCATCAATCAACAACATATCTTCAATTAAAAAGTTGGATTTGTTACCTATGATTCCTTTGCCAATGATTTTACCCTTGTTATTGTCTCCGAAGGTGATATACCCTTCGTCTAAGCTAGTGAGTTTAGAGATTTGAGATGGATCTCTAGTCATGTGCCTTGAGCATCTACTATCAAGGTACCATCTTTTGCTCCTAGCTTCTGATGGTAAATATTTCTACAAAAAAGGATGATTTTTAGGTACCCATTTAACCTTGGGTGCCTCAAAAATTGATCTACACAACTTATCATATTGCATTGAGTCATTTAAAGTTCTTTTAGGAACCCAAATCAATTTATGTGAACTATATGTCTTAAATGAACATTTATACATATCATATCTAAATTTATAACAAAAGTTGCATTTGTTTCAGGGTGAAATATGTAAGGTAGGGCCTTTAACAAAGGTGGTTGGATTTTAATGAGAGCTACTCACAAATCCGATTCTACCTCGCCTATGAACGTGACATTTATTGGCAAGGATCATGTTCAAGGACTTGCTACCAACCTCAAACTTTTCTAAGGTTTCCTTGAGTAGCAAGTTTTCCTCTTTAAGCATTTCTAATTCATCGCATTTTGTGCAAGGTGTTGAATCTCGGATTTTGATGATGAAGCCAATTGTCATTTGTTATCTAATCCATATGTTGAGATAAGTGTGCAGGATTAACTATGATGAAAGTAAGACATGCAGCAGGAGTTACGCCGGAGTCAAGACTATGATCATGTTGGGGGTTCGAGAGTTCGATGGAAGTCCGGACAGTCGTTAGAGGTTCTGCGGGAACAAATATGAGAAGTCCAGGAGCTTGCCAAAGAAGCTCATCAAAACTCACCAAGTGGATCGTCGCAAGTCCTGGAGTTTGCTGGAAGTCCACCGGAGCATCGCTGAGGGTTCATCGGATGTTTGCCGGAAGCTCGCCGGAAGAAGCGATTGACCCACCGGAGCAAGTTATAGTAAATGTCTTGAAATATCGTAGTTAGCATGATGATTAAGTTAGAAATGAGAGGTTATCCCATTAACTTAATCTTAGGGCAATTGGGCCCTTGATAGACCCAAATTAGACCGAATGGATAAGCCCAATCGGGCACAGATTTCCTGGCCGGCAGTGGCACTGCTTGGGTCGACAGTGGCGCCGCCTAGGTCGACGGTGGCATCGCCCAGGAGCTAAGTCTCCCAGGAAAGCTGGGCGGTGGAACCGCTCATGTCAGGCGGTGGTACCGCATGGGCTCGGTCTCCGAGTGAGGCTAGGCAGTGGTACCGCCCCTGTCAAGCGATGGTACCGTTCGAGCTCGGAGACCGAGCTCTGTCAGGCGGTAGTACTGCCCAGTTATGATGGTAGTATCGCCAGGACCTCAGAATTCCGAGAGATGACACTTTTGAGCTCCAAATTCAAACCAGTTTGGGGCCTATATAAACCTCACCCTTTCATGGATGAAAGGATATAGAAACTTAGCATTTATTCTGAGATTTTGAGAGCTTAAAAGTGTTGTAAAAGGCTAGAAGTTCTTCTCCCTCTTTTCTTCTAAGTTTTGATCATTCAAGAGAGGAGTAAAAAATCTGTAAGAGTTGTCTCCTAAGCCTGTCAAAAGGAGTAAAGCTGTAAAAATGTAGTTATCCTTCGCCTATTAAAGGAAGGCCTCTAGTGGACGTCGGTGACCTCGTCAGAGGAGGAAGCCAAAAGTGGATGTAGGTTAAGATTGACCGAACCACTCTAAATCTTGGTTTGCATTTACATTCTGCTCTCTATCTTGAACTGCTAACTGCCTCCATTACTTTACTTCAACTCTACTTACGCTTAATCTTAAGTTGAAGTACTTTTCGAATCGGCTTTCGCATCGAAATTGTTTTTATCATACGAACATCATTTTAAATCGTCATTATCTTACCGCTGCATTAATTCACTCCCCCCCTCTTAGTGCCGATCTTGGACTCTCGATCCTAACAATTAGTATTAGAGCGATGTTAACTCTCAATCGGATTAAAACCCAAGAGCGATGGCATACGCCGGAAATCAAGAGGGCCACTCGATTACACGTCCACCCATGTTCAATGGGACGGACTACACCTATTGGAAGACCCGAATGAGGATCTTCCTTATTTCAATGGATTTTGAACTTTGGAATCTTGTCGAAAATGGATTTTTGAAGTCTTCTCTTCCAATGATCGATTGGAATGAATTGGAGAAGAAGACTTTCGCTCTTAATGCAAAGGCTATAAATGCTTTATTTTATGTGCTTGATAAAAACGAGTTCAATCGTGTTTCAGTTTGTAAAACTACATTTGATATTTGGCATATACTCGAAGTGACTCACGAAGGCACAAGTAGAGTGAAAGAGTTAAAAATCAATCTTTTGATATATTCTTTTGAACTTTTCTGAATGAAACCGAGCGAGACTATTGGTAACATGTACACCTATTTCACGGATGTCGTCAATGGTCTAAAAGGACTCGGCAAAAGTTTTTCGGATTTTGAGCTCGTAAATAAGATTCTAAGATCCCTTCCTAAGAGTTGGGATCCTAAAGTCACTGCTATTCAAGAGGCTAAAGATTTAAACAACTTCCCTCTTAAAGAATTAATCGGGTCATTAATAACCTATGAAATGACTTGCAAAGCTCATGAAGAGCAAGAAGACATCCTTCCAAAGAATAGGAAGGATATGACATTTAGAACTTTCAAAGACCACTTGAGAGAAAACTCAAGTGATGAAGACTGTGATGATGACTTGGCACTTCTTTCAAGGAAATTCAAAAAATTGATTAAAAGAAACAAGTTTAAAAATGACACAAAAAATAAATTTGAACCCAAAAAGGACCAAGTTATTTGCTACGAATGCAAGAAGCCGGGACACTACAATAGTGATTGTCCCCAAGCTAAGAAGAGAACACCAAAGAAGAAGGCGCTCAAAGCAAAGTGGGATGACTCAAGCGTGTCCGAAGAAGAGGAGTCCAACAATGAGCAAGTTGCTCATTATGCCCTAATGGCCATCGGAGATGAGGCAACGAATTTAATTAATGTAGATTTATCATTTGACGAATTATTAAATGCCTTCCATGACTTATTTGATGAATGCAAAACTATTAGTAGAAAATACAAATTGCTAAAAACAGAGCATGATAGTCTTGTAATTTTGATAAATTAAAAACTGAATATCATGATAGTCTAGCTCCATGTAAAAAATGTCATGATCTAGAAACTCTCCAACAGGAGAACTTGCTACTTAAGGACACCTTGAAGAAATTCGAGGTTGGTAGCAAGTCTTTGAATATGATCCTTACAAATAAGGGTCATGTTCCTAAAAGAAGTGGAATCGGATTTGTGAGAAGTCCTCACCAAAATGCAATCACCTTCATAAAAAGCCATATCTTACATGTTCGGTACCAAAGCAAATGCAACTTTTGTTGCAAACATGGACATAAAACTTATCATTGTCCATTCAAGAAAATTAGTATGACCAAACTGATTTGGGTTCCTAAAGGAACCATGATAAATTCTATGCAATACGATAAACAATGTAGATTAGTTTTTGAGGCACCCAAAAGTAAATGAGTATCTAAAAATCATCCTTACTTATAGAAACATATACCATCACAAGCTAGGAGCAAGAGATGGTACCTTGATAATGGATGCTCAAGGCATATGATCGGAGATCCATCTTAATTCTCTAAGCTCACTAGCATAGACGATGGTTATGTCACCTTTGGAGACAACAACAAGGGTAAAATCATTGGCAAAGGAACCATAGGTAACAAATCCAACGTCTTTATTGAAGATGTTTTGTTAGTTGATGGTTTAAAACATAACCTCTTGAGCATAAGTCAATTATGTGATAAATGATATATTGTTAAATTCAAATCTAATGCTTGCATCATTGAAAAACCACACAAAAACACATCTATGATTACATTAAAACAAAATATGTATACACCATTGATATCAATGATCTTTGCAATGAAATGTATTTCTCGGTTTTGAATGAGGATGCTTGGCTTTGGCATAGGAGATTAGGTCATGCTAGCATAAAACTAATCACTCAAATATCATCCAAAGAACTTGTAAGAGGAATTCCTCATATCAAGTTCATCAAAGATAATGTGTGTGATGCTTGTCAATTAGGAAAACAAATTAAGGGTAGTTTCAAATCTAAGAATCAAATAAGCACCTCTAGGCCCTTATAATTGATCCATATGGACTTGTTTGGACCTATCTCTACATCAAGACTAGGAGGTAGCAAATACGCCTTCATCATTGTAGATGACTATAGTAGATACACATGGACTTATTTCTTAAAACATAAAAATGAATGCTTTAAATATTTTACTAAGTTTTGCAAACTTGTCCAAAATGAAAAGGGTTTTATGATTTCGTTAATTAGAAGTGATCATGGTGGTGAATTTCAAAATCATGATTTCCAAGAATTTTATGAATTTAATGGATACAATCACTACTTCTCTACTCCAAGAAATCCTCAACAAAATGGAGTCGTAGAAAGAAAAAATAGAAATTTACAAGAAATGGTGAGAACCATGTTGAATAAACATAGCCTACCAAAATATTTTTGGGCCGAAGCCGTAAACACTGCATGCTATATTTTGAATAGAGTTCTAGCAAGACCCTTACTCGCTAAAACTCCCTATGAGTTGTGGAACAACAAGAAACCTAATGTTTCATATTTTAAAGTTTTTGGGTGTAAGTGTTTTATCTTGAATGAAAAAGATGCCTTAGGAAAATTTGATGCTAAATCTGATGAAGGAATTTTCCTTGGTTATTCTTCGGTTTCTAAAGCTTTTCGTATATTCATTAAAAGAACTTTCATTATAGAAGAATCCATTCATGTTGCTTTCAATGAGATTTCCAAAATCAAGAAAAATGATTTTGATGATGATGTTAATTTTGATTCTTTGAATTTAAATGAAACCCCTTCTCCAACTAGCAACTTGGATGCATCCACTTCCGAAATATCCTTACCCAAGGATTAGAAGTATGTAGATGCTCATTCTAAGAAGCTAATCCTAGGAGACATATCTAAGGGGGTTCAAACACGTTCTTCTCTTAAAACTTTTTGTGCCAATGCCGCTTTTCTCTCCCAAATTGAACCTAAATGTATTAACGAAGCTATGAAAGATAATTCATGGATTATCGCAATGCAAGATGTGTTAAATCAATTTTAGAGAAATGAGGTGTGGAAGCTTATTCTTAGGCTAAATGACCATTTAGTTATTGGTACTAAATGGGTCTTTAGAAATAAGCAAGATGAATATGATATCGTGATTAGAAACAAGGCTAGATCAGTAGCCAAAGGTTTCAACCAAGAAAAAGGTATCGATTACGAAGAAACCTTCACTCCTATAGCTATATTAGAAGCCATAAGGATGCTCCTTGCCTATGCTAGTAATAATAATTTTAAGTTATTTCAAATGGATGTTAAAAGTGCTTTTCTTAATGGCTTTATTTTCGAAGAAGTTTTTGTTAAACAACCTCCTGGATTTGAAAATAATAGCCTCCCTAATCATGTGTTTAAATTAACTAAAGCTCTGTTCAGATTTATGTTGATGATATTATTTTTGGTTCTACAAATGAATCTCTTTGTGATTCTTTTGCTAAAACCATGAGTCTTGAATTTGAAATGAGTTTGATGGGAGAATTAACCTTTTTCTTAGGCTTACAAATTAAACAACTAAGAAATGAATATTTATTAGTCAAACTAAATATGCTTTAGATTTGCTAAAAAGATTTAATATGAAAAGCTTAAAAGCTATTAATACTCTTATGATAGGAAGTTTACTTTATCTCACTACAACTAGATCGGATATCATATTCAATGTAGGACTTTGTACTAGGTTTTAATCGAACCCTAAGATATCTCATCTCAAAGCGGTTAAAAGAATACTTAGATATCTTAAAGGTACCACAAATCTAGGATTATAGTATCAAAAAATCGAGAAGTTTAAGTTAATTGCTTATGCTAATACGGATTTTGCTGGGTGTAGACTACATAGAAAAAGCACATCAGGAACATGTCAATTTTTGGGACATGCTCTTATTTCCTGGTTATCTAAGAAACAAAACTCGGTTGCACTATCAACAACCGAAGCTGAGTATATTGCAGCTAGTGCATGCTGTGCACAAGTTGTGTGGATGAAAAATACCTTAGAAGATTATAAAGTTCATCTTAAAATATTCATATTAAATGTAATAACACAAGTGCTATATGTTTAACAAAGAATCCTATTCAACACTCAAGAATAAAATATATTGATATTAGACATCACTTTATATGAGATCATGTCACTAATCATGATGTAGTTATAGAGTTCATTGATACTAAACATCAACTAGTTGATATTTTTACAAAGCCTTTAAGTGAAGAACAATTTAATTTCATTAGAAGAGAATTAGGTATGTTCATGTGTCCGAATGCATGAACTTATTAAAATTATTTTTTGGATGTTCTTGATTCAATGATCAAATCACTTAATTGTTATGATGATTTTACACGATTACATGCCTTAATAACATGTTGGAAATTATGTGTTTTGGATACAAAATTTTCATAATAATAAGCATGTTTTATCTTCATGATTGTGTTTGAAAATCTATAGCAAAACCTTGTCCGAATGCATGAAGGTGTTAAATTTTATTTTCGGATTTTCTTGATCCTAACGATATATTATTCTCTTCTAGACTTAATGCAGCTTTCATAAGCATGTCATATAGAGTTTAATTCATATCATTGATTTTTGATATATAAAATCAATAGCAAATGCATCTCTCATAGACTTATCGTGTGAAAAATATTTTTTTTCAAAAAATGGATTTGATGAAATGATTCTTTCTTATAAATTCCTTCTTGAAAAGGGAAGATTTTTTTTAGCAAGGATTTGATTCACATACATATCTTGATCCTTGTAAAAATGAAATGTGATTTAAATCTCTTATTAATTTTATCTTCATTAGAGTAATCTCACAAATGGCATTCCTCCTTCATGCAAAAAGATAATACCAAATAAAAAGGAAGAAGTAATCTTTATGTCATGTTTTCCTTGAAGATGTTTATATAATTGGTATCCTATCACTCATTGTTAAAAAATGACATGAACCTAATTATGACATGAATCATTACCGCACTTATGTTTAAAATTTGCTTATATCGTTCTCCTTTTTGTTGATGACAAAGGGGGAGAAATATATGAATTGATGTTATGAATGCCATATTTGAATTTGAATTATGTTAAGATATCAAAAGAAGCTTGCATCGAAATATATGGTAACTTGATGATAGAAATGCTATGAGTGCCATATTTGAATTTGAATTATGTTAAAATATCTAAAGAAGCTTGCATCAAAATATATGGTAACTTGATGATAGAAATGCTATGATTGCCATATTTGCATTATGCCATATATGCCTCATATTAAGATATCAAGAACTTGCATCGTAATTTTACATGTTGATATCTTGCCATGTGATGAAATGTTATGATTGCTAAACACTTGAAATGCTTGCGTTATGTTAAGATATCAAAAGCTTACATTGTAATTTTACATGTTGATATCTTACCATATGATGAAATGCTACCATTACTATCATTCACACTTGAAATGTAAGACTTGAAAAAGGATGTCAAGCCTTGACATCATTTTCAGAGAGATACATCAGGATAGGAATCATGATGGGAGTATTGATAAGGTTAAACGATCTTAACTTATCAATATATCTCTTGAATTCAAAGGCTTTGAATTCAAGAATAACTTATCTCGAGTATGGCATATAGGTAGGGGGAGTTAAGGTTAACTCCGTTTCAATTGATCATCATCATCAAAAAGGGGGAGATTATTGAATCTCGGATTTTGATGATGAAGTCAATTGTCATTTGTTATCTAATCCATATGTTAAGATAAGTGTACAGGATTAACTACGATGAAAGTAAGACATGCAGTAGGAGTTGCGCCGGAGTCAAGACTATGATCACGTTGGGGGTTCGAGAGTTCGACGGAAGTCCGGACGATCGTCGGAGGTTTTGCGGGAACAAATTCGAGAAGTCCAGGAGCTTGCCAAAGAAGCTCTTCAGAACTTGGCAAGTGGATCGTCGCAAGTCCAGGAGTTTGTCGGAAGTCCACCGGAGCATCGTCGAGGGTTCATCGGATGTTTGCCGGAAGCTCGCCGGAAGAAGCGATTGACGCACCAGAGCAAGTTGTAGCAAATGTCTTGAAAATATCGTAGTTAGCATGATGATTAAGTTAGAAATGGGAGGTGATCCCATTAACTTAATCTTGGGGCAATTGGGCCCTTGATAGACCCAAATTGGGCCGAATGGATCAGCCCATTTGGACCCAGATTTCCTGGCCGGTGGTGGCACCGCTTGGGTTGGCGGTGGCACCGCCCAGGAGCTGAGTCTCCCAGGAAAGCTAGGCTGTGGAACTGCCCATGTCAGGTGGTGGTACTGCTTGGGCTTGGTCTCCGAGTGAGGCTGGGTGGTAGTACCGCCCCTCTCAGGTGGTGGTACCACTCAAGCTCGGTGGTAGTACCGCCCCTCTCAGGTGGTGGTACCACTCAAGCTCGGTTTCCGAGCTTTGTTATGCGGTAATACTGCCTAGTTATGGCGGTAGTACCGCCAGGACCCCGGAATTCCGGGGATGATACTTTTGAGCTCCAAATTCAAACCAGTTTGGGGCCTATATAAACCCCACCCTTTCATGCATGAAAGGATACCGAAACGTAGCATTTATTCTGAGATTTTGAGAGTATAAAAGTGTTGTAAAAGGCAAGAAGTTCTTCTCCCTCTTTTCTTCGAAGTTTTGATCATTCAAGAGAGGAGTGAAAAATCTGTAAGAGTTATCTACTAAACCCATCAAAAGGAGTAAAGCTATAAAAGGGTAGTTATCCTTCGCCTATTGAAGGAAGGCCTCTAGTGAACGTCGGTGACCTCGTCGGAGGAGGAAGCCAAAAGTGGATGTACGTCAAGATTGACTGAACCACTCTAAATCTCGGTTTGCATTTACATTCTGCTCTCTATCTTAAAATGCAAATTGCCTTCATTACTTTACTTCAACTCTACTTATACTTAATCTTAAGTTGGAGCACTTTTCGAATCGGCTTTCATATCGAAATCGTTTTTATCGTATGAATGTCATTTTAAACCGTCGTTATCTTACCGCTGCACTAATTCATCCCCCCCCCTTCTTAGTGCCAACCTTTAACTCTCGATCCTAACATAAGGAGCTAAACTATCATCATACTCATTTTTTAGTCTATCAAAATCACTAACAATAGAAGCATGCTCCTTTTTTAACAATTTATATTTTTTACTAACTAATTTACATTCATCAAAATAAATCATGAATAGCACTTAAAAGCTCATTGAAGGATAAATTTGTATTTAATGAACTGCTTACCTCACCTTCGATAGCCATTAGTGCATAGTGAGCAACTTGCTCTATGTTGGTTGGCTCCTCTTCTTCGGATGCATTTGAATCGTCCCAAGTTGCTTTAAGAGCATTCTTCTTCTTTGGTTGCTTCTTTTTTGCTTGGGGATATTTAATTTTGAATGTCCCAGCTTCTTGTATTCGTAGCATATAATTTCTTCTTTCTTAGGTTCAAAATTATTTTTAGTGCCATTTTTAAATTTATTCATTTTTATGAATTTTTTTAAACTTTCTTGTTAAGAGAGCCAAGTCATCATCATAGTCCTCATCACTTGAGTTTTCTTTCAAGTGGTCTTCTTGAGTTCTTAGTGCCATGTCCTTCCTATTCTTTGGAAGGTTGTTCTTAAGCTCTTCATGAGCGTTGCAAGTCGTCATCTCATAGGTCATTAGTGACCCGATAAGTTCTTCAAGAGGAAAGTTGTTTAAATTCTTGGCCTCTTGAATGACCATTACTTTAGGGTCCCAACTCTTTGGAAGGGATCTCAAGATTTTAATAATAAGTTTAAGGTTCAAAAAATATTTGCCAAGAGATTTTAAATTATTGACGACATCTATAAAACGGGTGTATATGTCGATAATAGTCTTGTTTGGCTTCATTTGAAACAATTCATAGGTGTGAACTAGAAAATTTATCTTTGACTCCTTTACTCTACTAGTGCCTTTGTGAGTGATTTCGAGTGTGTGCTAAATATCAAAGGCCGTTTCACAAATAAACACTCAATTGAACTTGTTTTTATCTAAAGCGTAAAACAAAGCATTCATAGCCTTAGCATTTAAAGCAAAAGTCTTCTTCTCCAACTCATTCCAATCACTCATTAGAAGAGAAGACTTTTGAAAGCCATTTTCTATAAGATTCCATAACTCAAAATCCTTTGAAATTAGAAAGATCCTCATTCTAGTCTTCCAATATATGTAATCCATCCCATTGAACATAGGAGAACGTGTAATTTGTTGAATCTCAAAATTTGATGATGAAGTCAATTTTTATTTGTTATCTAATCCATATGTTGAGATAAGTATGCAGAATTAACTACGATGGAAGTAAGACATGCAGTAGGAGTTACGACGGAGTCAAGACCATGATCACGTTGGGGGTTCAAGAGTTCGACGGAAGTCCGGATGATCGTCGAAGGTTCTACAAGAACAAATCCGAGAACTCTAGGAGCTTGCCAAAGAAGCTCATCGGAACTTGCCAAGTGGATCATCAAAAGTCTAGGAGTTTGCCGAAAGTCTGCTGGAGCATTGCCGAGGGTACGTCAGATGTTCGTCGGAAGTTCGTGGAAGCTCACCGGAAGAAGCGATTGATGCACTAGAGCAAGTTGCAGTATTAATGTCTTAAACATCGTAGTTAGCATGATGATTACGTTAGGAATGGGAGGTGATCCCATTAACTTAATCAGGGGGCAATTGGGCCCTTGACAGATCCAAATTGGGCCGAATGGGTTAACCCATTCGGACCTAGAATTCCTGGCCGACGGTAGCACCGCCCAGGAGACTCGGTCTCCTAGGAATTCTAGGCGGTAGTACCGCCCCTATTAGGCAGTGGTACCACCGACAATTATTACTGCAAGAGGTGGTACCGCCCATGTCAAGCGATGGTACTGCCTGAGCTCGGTCTCCGAGCGATGTCAAGCAGTAGTACCGCCCAGACTGAGCGGTAGTACCGCTCAGTGACAAATGACAGGTGGTAGTACCGCCAGGACCCCGAAAATCCAGGAGATGACATTTTTGAGCTCCAAATTCAAACCAGTTTGGGGCCTATATAAACCCCACCCTTTCATGCATGAAAGGGCACCAAAATCTTGATCTTATTATGTGAATTTTAAAGCTCAAAAGTGTTGTAAAGGTTAAAAGTTTTTCTCCCTCTTTTCTTCCAAGTTTTGATCATTCAAGAGAGGAGTGAAAAATCTGTAAGGGTTGTCTCCTAAGCCTATCAAAAGGAGTGAAACTGTAAAAGGGTGGTTGGCTTTTACCTATTGAAGGAAGGTCTCTAGTGGACGTCGGTGACCTCATTGGAGGAGGAAGCCAAAAGTGGATGTAGGTCAAGATTGACCAAACCAATCTAAATCTCAGTTTGCATTTATATTCTATTATCTATCTTAACTACAAAATGCCTCCATAACTTTACTTTAACTGCACTTCACTTGATCTTAAGTTAAAGAACTTTTCAAATCAGTTTTTGCATCGAAATCATTTTTTTATCGTATGAAAGTTTTCTGCTGCACTAATTCACCCCTCTTAGTGCTCTTGATCCTAACATAATTGAATGACCCTCTTGATTACCGATAAATGCCATCTCTCTTGAGTTTTTAACCAAATGAGAGTGACATCGCTATGATACCAATTGTTAGAATCAAGAGCGGCACTAAGAGGGGGGGGGGGTGAATTAGTGTAGCAGATTAAAATGATGGTTTAAAATATTTTGTACATTAAAAATGATCTCGGAAGATAACTTGAAGGCGTGTTTGATTGTGAGGGTTGTGAAAGCCAAGTAAGAAGTGAAGCTAATGCAAAGCAAGTAAATAACAATAATAGAAATGCAAATAAGAATTTATAGTGGTTCAGTCGGTGTGACCTATATCCACTTCTGATTCCTCCTCCATCAAGGTCATTGACATCTACTAATGGTCTTTCTTCAATAGGTGAAGACCAAGCACCTCTTTATAGTGATTTCTCTTTTTCATGGGTTTAGGAGATAACCCTTACAAGCCTCACACCTCTCTTGAATGATCTCAACACTTAGAAAGGGAGGAGAAGGACTCTTGCACTTTTACAACACTTTTAACACCCTAAGAATTTAAGATTATGTTAACACCTTCATGCTCTTTCATACAGGAAGGGGTGGGGTATTTATGGGCCCCAATAGCTTCTGAATTAGAGCCAAAAAGTGTCACATCCTTGGATTTTAGAATACTAGCGGTATCACCATCATTATTGGGTGGTATTACCGCTTGCAGACTAACACTGGGTGGTACTACTACTCAGTTTAGGCAGTATGACTGCCTGAAAGAGCTCGGAGATCGAGCTCTGGTGGTACCACTGCTTGACAAGGGTGTTACCACAGCTTGACAGCATTAACTATTGGTAGTATCATTGCCTAGGGCACTTGGGAGACCGAGTTCCAAGCGGTGCCACCACTGGCCGTGACTTCATGTGCTGAATGAGCTATTCAACCAGCCCAATTCAGCCCTATTAAGGGCCCAATTGGCCCCTACCTGAGTTACTAGGATTACCTCCCAATCCCAACTCAACTAATGTTCTAACTATGATTAAGACAAGTAATCTATGTTCGGTATGTTGAATTTTTTTTCTCGGCGAACTTTCAGCGAACTTCTCAGTGAGTCTTCTAGCTAGCTTCTGGTGAACTTCTGATGAACTCTTAGTGAATTCCCAACGAACTCTTGGTTATCTTCCAATGAACTCTCGATGATCTTCTGACGAACTCTTGGCGAGCTCCTGATGCACTTTCGGTACATCGTTTGAATTTTTGACTCTAGCCCATCATCTACTTTATGCCTTATCTCAACACATAGATTAGGTCAAACAATTTACTAATTGATTTCATCATCAAAATTTGAGATTCAATAAGCTAGAGGTTCTTTTTAGTTGCTTTCTCCTATTCTCCTCTCTTCCTCTCCTCGTCATACTGCAGCCCCTATTTGGGGCATTTGGACAATAAGAAGAGGCAGCCCCTTCTTGATTGCATGGTGAGTGTGAGGAAGAGTTTTGAATAGTGATTTGGGGAGCATCTTTGTAGCTTCTACCATGTGGATCACCGTTAGAGAGGAGAATAGATGACCTCCTTCATCCTCTCCCATAGATCTATAGGTTTTCAAGGATATACGATCTCCATAGGTAATTCTCTTATATGCAGTTTTTCAGTTTCACAGGTTTTTGGGCACAAACTTTTGCATGACGAAGAAACCTTCTTTTTTGCAAGAATTCTAGGATTTTATTTCTCTGTTCTTTCACTGCATATGTGATATTACCCCAAATTTCTTAATAGTGGTATTAGAGCCAGGTTGCTCATGCAAAAGATTGACTTTTAAACTGCATGTGTTGTGTTTAATCGTGTTGAAATTGTTTTGCGCGATTGCTATGATTTTTTTGTTGTAGTTTTCAAATCTATGATGCATCTTTCCTTACTGTTAAGAGGTGTTTTAGATAAGGCTTTTGATATCAAATTTGTTGACACAAAAGGAGAAGAAAGTGTAATAACTTTTGCTGCCTCTTAGATTGGCGGAAGGCTACTTGCAACCTTGGCTGAGAGCCCCAATTTACTACTCTCAGCCTAGCCAAAAGTAGTAGGAATGAGAACAGCATGGCTGCCCTCAACCTTATGCATGGCAGCCCCTACAGCTAGGTTACCTGGTTGTAAGGGACACCCTTGGCGGCCAGGGTTTCCTGGCCACAGGGGTTGCCCAAGCGGCCAGGAGTTTTGGCCGCATAGGGCACTTGCAGCCCACCCTACAGCCATAGTTTCCTGGTTGTAAGGGACTCCTTGGTGGCTAGGGTTTCCTAGCCACATAAAGCAGTCCAATGGCCTAGGATTCCTGGTTTTCGGGGAGTCTCTATATGGTAAGATTTCCTTGCTTAAGAAGGAACTGCCTGCAATGTGGGGCACCCTATGGTAGGGTTCTCAAAATACTATATATAATTAATTAAAATAGTTTAATTAATTATTATTAACTAGTAGTCCTATATGGTGATGCGTACATGTGATATATGATACGGATGGATAATCATGGATCGTGTGATGTGTGTATACGTGTGATTGGATTATTATTGGGGCTTGCGAGCCTCCAATTTATTTCTTATTCATTGTTAAATATGCGTGCATGTGATTAAGTTAAAATTACATAAGGAGGCATAGTGGGAGCATGGAAGCGATAGCGGAACCCACAAGGCTGAGATGGACGATCACAATGCATGGAGATGCACCGAGATCCCAATGGAACCGACGAGGATGAGATGGATGATCACAGGGCATAGAGATGCGCCATTTCACACATAGTTCTTGATGTGAGTGATCAAGCTTATTGGCTCAAGCTTGATCACATTAGGATATGGTCCATGATCATATGGTGTGATTGCTCATATGATGTGTGATTGATTACACACCTACTAGATATGTATATATATTGCATATGATTTATTTGCATATGATGTATATATATTTGCATATGATGTATATATATTTGCATATGATGTATATATATTTGCATATGATGTATATATATTTGCATATGATGTATATATATTTGCATATGATGTATATATATTTGCATATGATGTATATATATTTGCATATGATGTATATATATTTGCATATGATGTATATATATTTGCATATGATGTATATATATTTGCATATGATGTATATATATTTGCATATGATGTATATATATTTGCATATGATGTATATATATTTGCATATGATGTATATATATTTGCATATGATGTATATATATTTGCATATGATGTATATATATTTGCATATGATGTATATATATTTGCATATGATGTATATATATTTGCATATGATGTATATATATTTGCATATGATGTATATATATTTGCATATGATGTATATATATTTGCATATGATGTATATATATTTGCATATGATGTATATATATTTGCATATGATGTATATATATATTAAATATATATGTGTGTGACATGTTATATTAGGAGATCAAATCAAAATCCCCTCTCTTGATAATATTAAGCCGGTAAATATGAGACAATTAGATTAACCAACATGGCCTTCCATCATTATAGGTGGGACTGATTCCCGACGTAGGTTGAGTTGGTCGAGTCCCTCGAGGCTCACCTATGTCATGATTCGCTATCTTGCCTATGACATAGAGATGTCACCGGTGACCTAAGGACATGATATACCCTCGAGGGTCTATCATCGAATCAAACTCATCTTATAATGCTGGTGGTGACTTAACCAAACATCATGATTGGTTGAGTCTCTCGAGGCCATGATGGCTCAGAGGCTAAATAGGACGAGAATCATAAGGAGTTATGATCGGCAAGAGTTGCCTACCTTTTGGGCTTAGTATGATTGATCGAGTCCCTTGATATTATACTAAGACGCTGAATGGATCCTGATCCCCACTAGAAGTCTATCGAAGACTTCCATTTCACGTGTTGAGGGTGTCACGTGACTTGCTAGAGCAATAGTAGAAGTAGATTAAGATAGAAGCCCATATCTTATTTGTTTATTTTTTTATAAAATCTGCATGTTATTTATTTCTGCTATATTTTTATTTTTAGAAAATGTCGCTTTCAAAGCCCTTACGTAGCATACTTGATGTCAACCGCCTCACTAGTTCAAATTATATAGATTGGCTCTACAACTTGAGAATTATTCTCATGAGGAAAAAAATCGCGTACGTCCTTGATATAATGATGCCTACGTCCTTGATACCCTTACACTCTTTCTCCTTTTCACAAGTTTAGAAGAGAATCTTTACAACCCTCTTTTATAAGTGTTCTATCATACACCTCTCTTAGAACTATCACTAAGCTCTTGGAGGAGGGACTCTATACTTAAAAGAGTTTACAACTTTGGAATCACAGAGTTTTTGCTCTATTTTCATGTGTATTCCAAGCAGAAACTTGTGGGGTATTTATAGACCCCAAATGACTTCAAAACTTGGAGCCAAAATTTAAATTCTCGAGTTTTGGGGGTATTAGCGATACCACCACCAATACTAAGCAGTACCACCACCTATCAGTATGACACTAGGCAATGCTAGTCATAGGTGTCCTACAAGCCAATCACGTGAGTGATGACACGTGTGACTTGACATGTAATCTTTTTTGTTATTATTATTATTTAGTATTTTATTACTTTATATTGCCTGTTGCTTGAATATATTGTGATGTCCATGGATTTTGTAATGAGAATTGGATCGTAATGAGATCATGATAAAGAGATCGATTCACCTTTAAATACAGATCTTGACTAATCTCGGTCATAGGTTACTCGAGAGGGACATCGAGATAACTGGATAGACTAGTGTGCTGTATACCCATCCATATGATGGATGCAGCTGGTCTCATAGCTGCTCATGTAGGGACACTAGGGATACAGTATAGGTGCTTATTGAAGAATGAGTTCACTGATTGATCCATTTATAAAATGCTAGATGATTAATGATTCCTTATTGCCACATAGCAATTCCATAGTCCCAATGGTATATCTGATCCTTAGAATTGAGATACCAAAGATGTCTTATATGAGTACTCCATTCTTTGATATCATACTTATAGGTCTGGATGTTCCAAATCTAGCACAGCTAGTCATCGGGAATGGTAGCCAACCTTACGAGGACTATTGAGTGTCGATAGAGAATCATCCACTCTTGGTATCATGAGAGGAATATCCCATGTGTTTTTGCTTAGACAAATCCCTAGTTAGGGTCATTCGGATTGAGAGAAAGAGTTCTCTAGGAGAATCCAATTAGAGTGAGACTCGAGTAGAAACCATATAGGTCTAATAGTACCATGCCCGGTATTTGATCTCTAGGATATTAGATGGATAATGGACTACAAGTATATGGTAATTGAGGATAGACAAGTCCAATGGATTGGATTCCCCTATATCATCTGTGGACTGCGGCATAGTGGTCTAGTACATCCATAGTCGATGAGTCGAGTGAATTATTAAGATAATAATTCACTGAGCCAAAAGGAGTTCTGATAGGTATGACTCACAGCCAACTTGATATTAGGCCTATAGGGTTACACATATATGGTAGGGGTTGTAATGAGTAGAGGCTCGAATATGAGATATCTGTTGGAGCACCAATCTTATTGGATATCCAATAAGCCCCTAATTATTGGATCCTATGAATGAGATCCAATAAAAGCCAAGGAGAGATTATTGGATAGAGATCTACTAATCTAAGAGGCTTGGGTAGTTGGATGGAGATCCAATACCTAATAGGGCAGGACCTTGAGGGTTAAGTTGACAAAGGACCTCTATAAATAGGAGGAAACCAATGGTTTGTAGGCTTGAGCCTCTTTGGGTCGCCATCTCCTATTGTCCTCTAATTCTCCTCCTTAGATAGTAAGCATGGAGTTTTGAGGAGTATCGTCACAACTCTGTTGTATAGAGTTCACTGATAGGTATGTACTCACAGCCAACTTGATATTAGGCCTATAGGGTTACACATATATGGTAGGGGTTGTAATGAGTAGAGGCTCGAATATGAGATATCTGTTGAGCACCAATCTTATTGGATATCCAATAAGCCCCTAAATTATTGGATCCTATGAATGAGATCCAATAAAAGCCAAGGAGAGATTATTGGATAGAGATGAGATCTACTAATCTAAGAGGCTTGGGTAGTTGGATGGAGATCCAATACCTAATAGGGCAGGACCTTGAGGGTTAAGTTGACAAAGGACCTCTATAAATAGGAGGAAACCAATGGTTTGTAGGCTTGAGCCTCTTTGGGTCGCCATCTCCTATTGTCCTCTAATTCTCCTCCTTAGATAGTAAGCATGGAGTTTTGAGGAGTATCGTCACAACTCTGTTGTATGGATCACAACTAGAGAGGAGGGCGCTTGGCTTCCTTCATCCTCTCCTACAGATCTACAGAGATTCAAGGATATATGATCTCCCTAGGTAACACAGCTATCTTATGCGTGGTTTTACGTTTCACGGATTTTACACATCAATCTTCGTACGACAACAAACACATCGATAAAAAATTTGGGGATTTTATTTTATGTTCTTCCACTATACATGTGCACCTATTGGGGAATCTTAGGGGCGACATCACATGCACGATGGAAGAACAAAAAAATAAAATCCTCAAATTCCCAAATATGTGTTTGTCATTATGCGAAGGTTGGTGTGCAAAAATGTGTAAAACTTAAAACTACATATAAGATAGATTGTGTTACCTAGGGAGATTATATATCCCTGAATCTCTATATAGCTCTAGGAGAGGGTGAAGGAGGTCAAGTTGCCTCCTCTCTAGCGGTGATCCACACACCAGGGCTGCGATGACACTCCTTAAAACTATTGAATCTTGGATTTTGATGATGAAATCAATTGATGTGTTTGTCATCTAATGTGCATTTAAGTGACGCAAGACTAGCTTCGATAAAAAAAGGTAAATCAATTAAAGTAGGAGGAATCAGACGTTGGGACAGAGCAAACATGTTAGAAGATTGGACGTCGAGCCAAAGGATCGGTCGATGTGTCGGTAGAAAGCTTCGTGCCATGAATTCAGGCTTCGAGCCAAGAAGATCGGACATTGCACCAAGGAGATCAGATATTGCGAGAAGAAAACATACTGATTGGGTAATACGCCGAAAGATCAGACGTAGTGCCAGAACAACTAATGACATGTCAAACAACATAGGATTCGCTTGTAATCAATTATGTCTAGATCGAGTTAGTTTAGAGTCTAATTAAGTCAGTTTAGAATTTAATTAGGTAAATCAATTAGGGGCCAACTAGGCCCAAGTTTGTGTTATGTTGGGCTAAATGAAGGCCTAAATAGTGACCTAACAGGTGGAACCGTGGTGGCATAGTCTTCGAGACTATGTTAGGCGGTGGTACCGCCAGTCTAGGCAATGGTACCACCCAAACACAGTCTCCCAGAGACTGTTAGGCAGTGGTACTGCTAGACTGGGCAGTGGTACCACCCAGTGTTAGTGCTGTAGGCGGTGGTATCGCCCAATATCCCAAAACCTAGGGATGAGACATTTTTAGGCTCCAAGTTTGAATCCACTTGAGGCCTATAAATACCCCTCTCATCCTTGGTTAACATACATAAGAATAGAGAGCAAAAAGAAACAAAAATGCTATTGTAATCTTGTGAGAACTCCTCTTAAGCTCTAAGTGTTAGTCATGTTTAAGAGAGGAGTGAATGAGGTTGTAAAGGTTCTATCCTAAACTTGTCAAAAGAAGAATCGAGTTGTATGGGTAGTTGATCTTCGCTCATTAAAGGAAGATCGTTAGTGGATGCCGGTGGCCTCGACGGAGGAGGAATCGAGACTAGATGTAGGTCACAACGACCAAACCACTATAAAACTCGGTTTGCATTTCTATTTATGCAATTTACCTTTACTACAAATTGCTTTCCTTACTTTTCTTTCACTATGCTTACGATCAAGCATTGAATTTCAAGTTATCTTCCGAGATAGATTTTTGTCGTACGAAGAATTTTCAAATTGACGTATTTTATCTGCTACACTAATTCACCCCCCCCCTCTTAGTGTTGACTCATTCCTAACAGTTGGTATTAGAGCCATGTTCTTTTCTCATTTGGTTTAACACCCAAGAGAAATGACTCTTTTTGGCTTTTAAGAGGGTTTTTCAATTATTCGTCCTCCCATGTTCAATGGGACGGACTACACTTATTGGAAAACTCATATGAGAGTTTTCTTAATTTCTTTGGATTTAAATTTATGGAGTATTATGGAAAACGGCTTTAAAAAGTCTTCTACTCTAATGAACGAATGGAATGATTTGGAGAAGAAAACTTTTTCTTTAAATACTAGAGCTATGAATGCTTTATTTTGTGCCTTAGATGAAAATGAATTCAATCGGGTTTCTACTTATGAAATAACTTTTGACATTTAGCACATACTCGAAATCATACATGAAGGCACTAGTAGAGTTGCAGTCTCTAAAATAAATATTTTGATGTGTGATTTTGAATTATTTCATATGGAACCAAACGAAACTATTGGAGATATGTACATCCGTTTTACGGATGTCATCAATAGTCAAAAAGCTCTTGGTAAAAGTTTTTCGAATCTTGAACTTGTGAATAAAGTTTTACGATCACTTTCTAAAAATTGAGATTCGAAAGTAATGGCAATATAAGAATCAAAGGACTTGAACTATTTTCCGATTGAAGAACTTATTGGGTTTTTGATGACCTATAAAATAACTTATATGATAAAAAATGAACATGAGAACAACCTTCCAAAGAATAGGAAGGATTTGGCACTTTGAACACTAGAATACCACTTGAGTGATAACTCAAGTGATGATGATGATGACTTTGAACTTCTCAATATAAAATTTAAAAAGTTCATGGAACAAGAATTAAAGAATAAAAATAAATGTAAAAATAAGTTGCTAAAGAAGAAGAAAGTATTGAAGGTGACTTGAGATGAATCGAGCTCATCCGATGATGAGGAGCAAACCGATGAAGACGAAAAGTATGCAACTTGCTAGTCATATATGCCCTGCAAGCCAATCATATGAGTGATAGTACGTGTGACTTGACATACAGTCTTTTTGCTTATTATATTTTAGTATTTTATCACTTTATATTAACTATTGCATATATATATATTTATATTATGATGTTTTTGGATCTGTGCAATGGGAATCAGATCGTGATGAGAATATGATAATCAGACCAATTTGCTTTTAAACATAGATCCTAATAATCCCATTCATAGGTTACTCATGAGGGACATCAAGATAATCGGACAGACTAGTGTGTTGTATACCTATCCATATGATGGATGTAGCTAGTCTCATAGCTGCTTGTGTGGGGACACTAGGGATACAATACAGGTGCTCATTGGGGAATGAGTTCACTGATTAATCCGCTTATGGAATGCTGAATGGTTGATAATGCCTTATTGTCAGACAGTGATTCCGCAGTCCTAATGGTGTATTTGGTCCTTAGACTTGAGACACCAAGGATGTCCTATATGAGTGCTCCACTTTTTGATGCCAGACTTATATGGTTGGATGTCCTAGATCTAGCACAACCGGTTATCAAGAGTGGTAGTCAACCTTACGAGGGCCATTGAGTATCGATAAAGGATCATCCACTCTCGATGTTATGAGAGGAATATTCCATGTGTTCTTGCACAGACAAATCCCTAGCCAGGGTCATTCGGCTTGAGAGAGAAAGAGTTCTCTAGGAGAATCCAATTAGAGCGAGACTTGAGTAGAAACCGTTTGGGTCTGACAACACCATGCCCTGTATACGGTCTTTAGGATATTAGATGAATGAGGGATTATAGGTACATAGTAACTGAGGATAGATAAGTCCAATGGATTGAATTTCTCTGTATCGTTTGGGGACTATGCATAGTGGCCTAGTATATCCGCAGTCGATGAGTCGAGTGAATTATTATGGAGATAATAATTCACTGAGCCAGAAGGAGTTCTGATAGGTTTGACTCATGGCCAGCTCGATATTGGGCCTAGAGGGTCACAAACATATGGTAGGCATTGCAATGAGTAAAGGTTCAGATATAAGATATCCGTCGGAGCTCCTATCTTGTTAGATATCCAATAAGCCCCTAAATTATTGGATCTTATGGATGAGATCCAATGAGATCCCATGTGAGATTATTGGATAGAGATCTACTAATCTAAGAGGCTTGGGTAGTTGGATGGAGATCCAATACCCAATAGGGGAGGATCTATTAGAGTTAAGTTGATAGGGGACCTTTATATATACGAGGGAATCAATGGTTCATAGGCTAGAGCCTTTTGGTTGGCTCTCCTATTCTCCTACCCCTCTCTACCTCAGAGCAGGCCTGGAGTTTTGAGGAGCGTCGTCGTAGCCCTACTGTGTAGATCACCGTTAGAGAGGAGGGCGTTTGACCTCCTTCACCCTCTCTTAGAGATCTGTAGGGATTCAGGGATATACAATCTCCCTAGGTAACACAATCTATCTCACATATGGTTTTCTATTTTGTTGGTTTTTGCTCACCAATCTTCGTACAATGATGAACACATCTTTGGGAATTGGGGATTTTATTTTCTATTTTTCCACTATGTGTGATGTCGCTCCCAAGATTTCCCAACACAACTATCAAGTGTTTGAGATATGCAAGTTTTACAATATACAAGCTAGCAACTTTTGAATTGTATAAGATAATATGTTTTTGTATCTTCTTGAAATGTGTAACTTGGCAAATATTGCTTCTCTTGAGATTTGCAAGATAGCACTTTTTGCTTCTCTTTTGAGATGAGCAAGCTAGCAAGTTTAGAATTTTAGCAAGTTTTACATCATGCAAACTAGCAAATTTTACATCATGCAAGTTAGCAAATTTTGCTTTTCTTTGTGATGTGTATGTTAGCAAATCTTTCTTTTTTGAGATATGCACACTAGCAATTCTTTCTCCCCCTTTGTCATTGGCAAAAAGATGAGAATAATAATACAATGGTACAATTTATTTTCCTTTATATCAATTTTCAAATTATGACAAAGATATAGTGTCATTCTTATTTCAATATGTCATAATTGAGATAAACCTTGAATTCAAATTGAATTCAAGTCAAAGCAATTTTATTCATGATTCACATCATATGCTTCATATACATCATAATAATAAAATCATAAGTATTGCATGCATCATTTCAAATCATAAATATTTCAAATCATGATGGTTTTAATTTGTCAAATTATATTACATTCTGCCATGCATGATCATAACTTCTCATTCGTATGTATCAACATAAAGCATGAGTATTGCATAATTTCATATCATCATATGAAGGATAACAAGAAATATTTGGTGATGAGATATACTTCATGAATATAAGGAATTATAAAAATCATATCATAAAAGGTTAGATCATGTGAATACCAAAAGACATGTTTCAATTTAATAAATATTCTCTTTAGTGAATAGCAAAAAGAAATAAGGAGAAAAAGATCTCAATTCAAATATCAAGAAATCAAGATTGTGATTTGGATTAATAACTCATTCAAATCTAAGTTATCAAAATCACTTTAATAGTTCAAGAGATTTATAAAATAATATAAATTGATTCATTAATCTCCTTTTTTGAAAAATCGATATAGTAGAGAATTTTTTTTTTTTAAGGAGAAAGCTTTCCTCTTTTTAGTGTTTCAATTTATATGATTGATTTCATATAAGCATACCCAAATTTTTATGCCAAATAAAAATATGCATCAACATTTAAAACAGAAGTTCATCACGACAAGATCAATACATCATAAAGATCATCATGCATAATTTCAAAATATAAATTCATTAAGCATGATTTCAAATCATAATTACTTCAAATCATCATGCATAATTACATAATTAAATCATCAAGCATGATTTCATTAATCATAAAGTATTTTTAATCAAAATCATTTTTGACATAAAGTAAAATGATTGATAAATTTAAATCATCATAACTTAAATTTACAAATTAATCATTTTCAATTAAGTGAATCTAACTCATCATGCAATTATCATGCTTGAATTTTTTTAAAATAAAAAGAAGCATGATGTTTTTTTATATATTTATATATTTATTTATTTCTAAATTAAAAAATAACTCATGAAAAGCATCAAGTTATTTTAAAATAATGTAAATATATTTCGGGTGAGTTATATACCTCATTGTGAAAGGCCACCTCGTCTTTGTTGGTTGGCCCCCCATCTTCAGATGCGCTTGATTCATCCTTTGACAACTTCTTTTTCAATTTTATATAGTCATCTTTAGAGTGACTTGGCTTCTTGCATTCATAGCAAGTAGTTGTATTCTTTTTAAGTTTGTTTTTATTCTTTGATTCTTGTTTTAAGAACTTTTTAAGCTTTATTGTGAGAAGTTCAAGTTCATAATCACTTGAGCTTTCGCTCGAGTGGTCTTCTTTTGTTCTAAGTGCAAAATCCTTCCTGTTCTTTAGAAGGTTATTCTCAAGTTCGTCATGTGCCACATAAGTCATTTCGTAGGTCGTCAAAGACTCGATAAGTTCTTCGAGAGAGAAAGTATTCAAATCCTTGGCCTCTTGAATGACCATTACTTTATGATCCCAATTTTTAGAAAGAGATTATAAAACTTTATTAACAAGTTTAAGATTCAAAAAATATTTGCCAAGAGCTTTTAAGCCATTGATGACATCCGTAAAATGGGTGTACATATTAACAATGGTTTTGCTTGGCTTCATTCGAAATAGTTCAAAATTATACATTAAAAGATTGATTTTAGACTCTTTTAACTCTATTTATGCCTTCATGTGTGATTTTGAGTTTGTGCCAAATATCAAAAGTCGTTTCGCAAATAAACACTTGATTGAACTCATTTTTATCTAAAGCATAAAACAAGGCATTCATAGCCTTGACATTTAAAGAGAAAGTTTTCTTTTCCATCTCAGTCCCATCATTCATTGGAAGAGAAGACTTTAGAAAGCTATTCTCCATAATATTCCATAAATTTAAATCAATAGAAAGTAAAAAAACTCTCATTCAAGTTTTCCAATATGTGTTGTTCATCCCATTGAACATAGGAGGACGAATGATAGAAAATCCCTCTTGAAAGCGGAAAAGAGTTATTTTTCTTAGGTGTTAAACCAAACGAGAAACATGTGGCTTTAATACCAATTGTTAGGATCAAGAATGACACTAAGATGAGAGGGGTGAATTAGTGCAATGGAATAATTATTTCGGTTTGAAAATCTTTATACGATAAAAATCAATTTTGGTGAAAACCGTTTGTTTGACTCATATAAGTTTGCAAGTGAATAGAAAAGAGGGGATTAGATAGTTTGTAATAAAGTAAAGTAGAATGTAGTAAAGAGAATAAGTAGTAAGGAAAGAACACACCGAAATTTATAGTGGTTTGGTCGTAGTGACCTACATCCACTTCCGATTCCTCCTCCGTTGAGGTCACCGGCGTCCGCTAAAGGTCTTCCTTCAATAGGCGAAGACCAACTACCTCTTTACAACTCTATTCTCCTTTTGACAGGCTTAGGAGAGAACCCTTACACCCCCACAACCTCCTTTTTTAGACTTCATTAATACTTAGAGTTTGAGAGGAGTTCACATAAGATTACAATAACATTTTCTTCCTTCTTTGCTCTCAATTCTTGTGTTTGTTAACCAGGGATGAGAGGGGTATTTATAGGCCTAAAGTGGATTTAAACGTGGAGCCAAAAAGTGTCTCATCCCCGGTTTTTGAGGTTCTAGTGGTACCATAGCCCAGCATGGCAGTACCATTACTTGATAGTCTCTCCGAGATTGTGTTTGTATGGTACCACTACCCAGACTAGCGATACCACCTCTTGACGTAGTCTTGGAGACTGTGCCATAACAGTTCCACTTGTTGGGTCACTGTTTGGGCCTTTCACTTGGCCCAACATAGCCCAAACTTGGGCCCAATTGGCCCCTAATTGAGTTGGCCCAATTCCAACTCAATTACGCCTAAAACTTACTTCGATCTAGACAATTATTATAAAGCTAATCAAATATTGTTCGACATATCATTGGTTCATCAGTGCTTCGTTTGAATCTTCGACGCATCATCCTCCCTTATGGCCTATTGCCCAATTGGCCAATTGACCTCCACAACTCCGATTTCCTTGGTGCAATTTTTGTTCTTCTTGGCTTGATGCCCAAACCCATGATCCGAAGCCTTTTACTGATATGTCGATCGATCCTCCAGCTCGATGTCCAATCCTCTGACATATTTCACTCTGGCCCAACATGATTCTTCGTACTTTAATTCTCTCCTTGATCGAAGCTTTCTGTGTCACTTAAAATGCAAATTAGATCATAAATACATCAATTGGTTTCATCATCAAAATTCGAGATTCAACATGTCCTATAGATGATTGAGTGGATAGATAAACTCATAGGTCAACGAATAGTCTTAAAGGATAACCTGTGTGTGGATCTTATGCTTCAGTCCCTACCATATTCCTTTTTATAGTTCAAAATAAATTTTAATATGAACAAGCTTGAGATGACTCTCGCTGAGCTCCTCAATATGTTAAGGGAGGCAGAGACCACTATCAAGAAAGAGAAGCTAGTTCTCTATACTGGTGAGACCAGAAAGAAAAGAAAAGTAGAAAAGTCCCTTAAGAAGGGCAAGGGCAAGGGCAGATCGGGTAAATTAGAGGTTGCTAAGAAAGTCCCAGCAAAGGATAAAGACTAGTGCTTCCACTACGGCAAAGATGGGCACTAGAAGAGCAACTACAAAGAGTACATTATAGAGAGGGTGAAACAGAAGATTGGAGAAGCTTCAGATACATTCATGATCAGTCTCCATTTGTTAGACTCTTATGATAACACATAGGTATTAGATACCGATAGTGCTTATCATATCTACAATTTGTTATAGATTTTGGCAAAGCCTAGGAGATTAATAAGAGGAAACATTGCGTAATGGTTTGTTTATGCTAAACACTGCTCCACATATCATAAATGTACGTGTGTCCAAGAGGAAACGAGGTTAGGTGAATAGTGCATACTTGTGGCATTGTAGGCTAGGTCAAATCTAAGAGGGAAGGATCCAAAAATTGCTAAAGGATAAATATTTAGATCCATTCAACTATGAATCATATGCAACTTGCGAGCCTTACCTTCATGAGAAACTAACCAACTCTCCTTTTAGTGGAAGTGGAGAGAGAGCCACTAAGCTGCTGGAACTTATACATAGTGAAGTATGTGGATCTATGTCAACTCATGCCATAGGTGGTTACTCCTACTTTATTACTTTTATTGATGATTTCACAAGGTATGGATATATGTACTTAATGAAGTATAAGTCTGAGGCCTTTAAGAAATTTAAAGAGTTTAAGGATGAAGTGGAGAACTAGACTAGAAAGAGTATATGTTAGGATTGAGTCAGCAATAAAATGGGAGGGGGGGGGGGGTGTGTGTGGGGGTGAATTAGTGCAACGGATAAAAACAATATCGGTTCGAAAAATCTTCGTTTTGTTAAAAAATCATATCGAAAATGTGCTTGAGTTGAAAGCGTATAGAAGAGTGTAATGAGAAAGTAAAGTAAGTAAGGTAGTTTGCAGTAAAGGTAAATTGCACAAATAGAAATACATACCGAGTTTTATAGTGGTTCGATCGTCGTGATCTATATCCATTCCCGATTCCTCTTCCGTTGAGGCCACCGGCATCCACTAACAGTCTTCCTTTAATAGGCAAAGACCAACCACCTTCTTATAATTATATTCTCCTTTTGATAGGCTTAAGAGAGAACCTTTATACCTCCACTATCTCATCTCTTAAACTTCACTAACACTTTAGAGTTTGAGAGGAGTTCTCATAAGATTACAATAACGTTTTCTTCCTATTTTGCTCTCAATTCTTGTGTTATCTAAGCAGGGATGAGAGGGGTATTTATAGGCCCTAATGGCTTCAAAATTGGAGCTAAAACATGTCTCATCCCGGGTTTCCGGGGTACTGGCGGTACCACCGCCCAGTCTGGTGGTACCACCACCTAACACCCTACCACTAGGTGGTACCATCGCCGACACAATCTCAGAGATTGTGTCTCGGTGATACCATCACCCAGACTAGTGATACTATCACTTGATACTAGGTGGTACCACCGCTCAGTCTAGTAATATTACCGCCTGACACAGTCTCGAATACTATGCCACTGACGGTTCCATCTGTCAGGTCACTATTTAGGCTTTTCACTTAGCCCAACATAGCCCAAACTTGGGCCCAAATGGTCCCTAACTGAGTTGGCTCAATTCTAACCAAATTACACCTAAAACCTACTTTGATCTAGACAATTATTATATAGCTAAATCAAATGTTGTCTGACATGTCATTGGTTCATCGACGTTTCGTCCGATTCTTCGATGCATCATCCTCTCTTGTGGCCTATTGCCCAATCTACTAGTTGACCTCTATAACTCCAAGTTCCTTGGTGCAATTTTCGCTCTTCTTGGTCCGATGCCAGAACCCATGGCTCGAAACCTTCTACCGATACGTCGATTGATCCTCTGGCTCGATGTCCAATCTTCTAACATGTTCCACTCTAGCCCAACATGATTCTTCCTACTTTAATTGTCTCTTCCTGATCGAAGCTTCTTGCATTACTAAAAATGCAGATCAGATCATAAACACTATCAATTGGTTTCATCATCAAAATTTGAGATTCAACAATCTCTCCCTTTTTGATGATGACAACCAATTGATGATAGGGTTAACCTTAACTCCCCCTATCAATATTCCATAATTGAGATGAACCTTGAATTCAAAATGAATTCAAGTCAAGGTAATTTTAATCATTAATCCAAGTAATATGTCATCATAAAATCATGCATAATCAAACTTTCAATATATCATTCCATGCATGATCATTATCATACCTTCTCCCCCTTTATCATCAACAAAAAAAAGAAATGCAACTATCAATGTTTTAGAGGTATAAGCTTAGCAATTTAGCAAATTTTTCATCACTTTAGAACATGCAAGCTAGTGAATTCTTTCTTGTCTTTTGAGAAGTGTAAGTTAGCAATTTTTTTCTTCCTTTATAATGTTCAAGCTAGCAATTTTTGCTTCATTTGCAAAGCGCAAGCTAGTAAAATTTTATATCATTTTACAACATACAAGCTAGCAATTTTTGCTTCCTTTGCAAAGCGCAAGCTAGCAAAATTTTATATTATTTTACAACATGCAAGCTAGCATTTTTCTTTGCGATGTTCAAGCTAGCAAGTTTTTGAAAAAGAATGTAAATTTTACATCATTTTAGAATATACAAGCTAGCAAATTTCACTCCCCCTTTGTCATTGTCAAATAGAAGGGAAGAATACAATGTTGTAATTTTTTTCCCTTTACATCAATTTTTAAATCATGATAAAGATAAAGTATCATTCTTAATTCAATATGTTTGTGCATCATTATAGTTTCAAATTAAAACATGCACAATTTTAAAACCTTATATTTCATCCTTACTTCATGCATGATACCAAAAATAAATCAATCATCACTATGGGCATATCATACATGATACTTAGACATTAAAATTTTTAAGCATTTATTACTTCATGCATTAAATCTACATTTTGATCATGATGCCAAACATTCATCATTTATTTTCTCCCCCTTTGTCATTCACAAAAAAGAAAATCATTCAACAATGCAAGTGTTTGAAAGCATATCAAGTAAGTTTTACACTAATTTATCCAAGCTAGCAAAACTATCTCCCTAAATGTGCAAGCTTGCAAGTTTTGCCTTTCTTAGCAATATGTTTTTCTTGAGATGTGCACACTAGCAATTCTTTCTCCTCCTTTGTCATTGGCAAAAAGAGGAGAATAGCACAAATGTGTAAATATTTAAGTCATCACATGGAAGATATAAAAAAAAAATGGTGATGAGATATACTTCATGAATACAAGTTGTGAACTAAATAGTGAAAAGAAGAATCATAGTAAATGATATTGATTAATAAAAAGAATCTCATATTATAATTCCAAGAATTCATAAGAAAAATCATGATTCATTTGACAAAAAGATTGTCGATTCATACATTTGAGTAAATATTTTTAAACCATCATCATTTCAACTCATCATGCATAATTTCAAAATGTAAAATCATCAAACATGATAAAAACATTTATTTTCAAAACATTCAATTTGTTAAATCAACAAAGTCACTTTCAAGAGATTCAAAATGAAATAAAGAGATTTATCGATATCTTGAAATGCTAGTGATTTCCTTTCTCTCTATTGTCATTGTAAATAAGAAAGAAGAAGAGGGAAATAATATATAACAAGACTCAAGTCATAAATAATCAAGATGTCAAGTAGCATATCATGGTTTATTAAGATAAGTCTCCTTTTTAGTGAATAGCAAAAATAATTGTAGGAGAACAAAATATGAAAAATCTTGATTTATTGAAAACTTTCAAGTTGTAATCAAAAGAACATTCATGATTCATTTGAATAATTTTCCTTTTTAGTAAATGACAAAAAGAAACATAGGAGAAAAAGATCTCAATTCATGTATATGAAATCTTCAATCATCAAAATCATGATTTGGATAAAATTCATTCAAATCTAAATCATCAAAATCACTTTAATAGTTCAAGAGATTCATAAAATAATATAAATAGATTGATTAATCTCGTTTTAAAAAATCGATAAGATAGAGAAAAAGAAATTTTCAAGAAAATTGCTTTCCTCTTTTTGGTTGTTTCAATTTAAGTAATTTGATTCTTACAAGCATGCCCAAGTTTTTACGCCAAATTAAAACATGCATCATCTTTTAAAACCAAAAGACAAAGATAAGATTCATCACAAAAATCACCAAAACTTCAAATGTAACATATTAAACATAAGGCTTCTTTAAACAAGAGATTTGATTTATCATTTTAATTCCAATGATAATATATTTTCCTTTTTATGTGTTTTATTTTATGTGATTGATTTCATATAAGTATGCTCAAGTTTTTCATATGAAAACTATCTATTATGTTTAAAACCGAAAAGCAATACAAAATCATCAAGATACACATAATTGTTTATAATGTACAAGGAATTAATCTTAGTGCAAGTATTATCACAAAACATGTAATTGCCATGATCTCTCTCTCTCTCTCTCTCTCTCCCTATATATATATATATATATATATATATATATATATATATATATAACTAATCATGAAAAGTATTAAGTAATTTTATTATACGGAAAAAGAGATTTGATTGAGTCGCTTACCTTGTTGGACACACTTGTTTTATCCCAAGTCACCTTGAGTGATTGCTTATTTTTTTGGTAGTTTTTTTTTTAGTTTATTTTTATTCTTAGGTTCATGTTTTATAAATTTACTTGTGAGGAGTTCTATGTCATCATTATTGAATCTCAGATTTTGATGATGAAACTAATTGATAAGTGTTTATGATTTGATCTGTATTTTGAGTGACGTAGGATACTTCGATCAGGGAGAGACAATTAAAGCAAGAAGAATTATGTTGGGCCAGTGGAACATGTCAGAAGATTGGATGTCGAGCTAGAGGATCGGTCGACGTATCGACAAAAGGCTTCGGGCCATGGTTTCGGGCATCAGGCCAAGAAGAGCGGATATTGCGCCAAGGATATCAGAGTTGCAGAGGTCAACTGGCCAATTGGGCAAGAGGCTGCAAAAGAGAATAATGCGTCGAAGAATCAGACGAAGCGTCGATAGACCAATGACATGCCGGACAACATGATTCATGCTTAGTAATAATTGTCTAGATCGAAGTTTGTTTTATGTATGCAGGATTAACTATGATAGCAAAGCATAACGTAAAATGTAGTCTCGGAGTCAAGAACGCGATTTCTTTAGGAGTTCGAGAGTTCGTCGGAAGTCCGGACATTCATCGGAAGTTCTGTCGGAACCAACCGAGAAGTCCAGGAGCTTGCTAAAGAAGCTCATTGAAACTAGCCAAGAAGATCATTGTGAAGTCTAGGAGCTTGCCGGGAGTCCGCTGGAACATTGCCGAGAGATCGTCGAATGTTTACTGAAAGATCGCTGGAAGCTCGCCAAAAGAAACCTTGACTTATCGGACTTATTTAACTTAGGGTATGCCTTAGAATTCATAGTTAGCACATAATTGGGATTGGAATTGGGCCAAGCCAATTAGGGGCCAGTTGGGCCCAAGTAAGGACTGTGTTGGGCCTGATAAAAGCCCCAAATAGTGACCCAAGAGGTGGCACCATCGTGGCACAGTCTCCGAGACTGTGTCAAGTGGTGGTATTGCTGGTCAGGGCGGTGGTATTGCTGGTCTGGGCGGTGGTATCGCCTAGACACAATCTCCGAGAGATTATCAAGTGGTGCTACTACTAGTTTGGGAGGTGGTACCACCTCGTGGTAGGGTGCCAAGCGGTGGTACTACAGACTGGGTGGTGGTACCCCCTACCAGACTGGGTGGTGGTACCACCTCGTGGTAGGGTGCCAAGCGGTGGTACTACCAGACTGGGTGGTGGTACCACCTCGTGGTAGGGTGCCAAGCGGTGGTACTACCAGACTGGGTGGTGGTACCACCTCGTGGTAGGGTGCCAAGCGGTGGTACTACCAGACTGGGTGGTGGTACCACCTCGTGGTAGGGTGCCAAGCGGTGGTACTACCAGACTGGGTGGTGGTACCACCTCGTGGTAGGGTGCCAAGCGGTGGTACTACCAGACTGGGTGGTGGTACCACCTCGTGGTAGGGTGCCAAGCGGTGGTACTACCAGACTGGGTGGTGGTACCACCTCGTGGTAGGGTGCCAAGCGGTGGTACTACCAGACTGGGTGGTGGTACCACCTCGTGGTAGGGTGCCAAGCGGTGGTACTACCAGACTGGGTGGTGGTACCACCTCGTGGTAGGGTGCCAAGCGGTGGTACTACCAGACTGGGTGGTGGTACCACCTCGTGGACTACCAGACTGGGTGGTGGTACCACCTAGTGTAGTGTCAATGTCAGTGTCAAACTGACACAGGCGGTGGTACCGCCCAACACAGGCGGTGGTACCGCTTGTACCCAGGAAACCCGGGATGGGATATTTTTAGGCTTCAAGTTTGAATCAACTTGAGGCCCATAAATACCCCTCTCATCCCTGGTTAACATTGTTAGGATCAAGAGCACTAAGAGGGGGGGTGAATTAGTGCAGCAGAAAACTTTCGATGATTTAAAACGACGTTCGTACGATAAGAACGATTTCGGTATGAAAGTTGATTCAGAAATTACTTTAACTTAAGATAAAGCAAAGTATAGTTAAAGTAAATCTATGGAAGTAGTTGCAGTTAAGATAGAGAACAAAATGTAAATGCAAACCGAGATTTAGAGTAGTTCGGTCAATCTTGACCTACATCCACTTTTGGCTTCCTCCTTCGATGAGGTCACCGACGTCCACTAGAGGCCTTCCTTCAATAGGTGAAGGCCAACCACCCTTTTACAGTTTCACTCCTTTTGACGGGCTTAGGAGACAACCCTTACAGATTTTTCACTCCTCTCTTGAATGATCAAAACTTCGAAGAAAAGAGGGAGAAGAACTTCTAGCCTTTTACAACACTTTTAAGCTCTCAAAATCTCAGAATAAATGCTAAGTTTCGGTGTCCTTTCATGCATGAAAGGGTGGGGTTTATATAGGCCCCAAACTGATTTGAATTTGGAGCTCAAAAATGTCATTTCCCATGTTTTCGGGGTCTTGGCGGTACTACCGCCTGACAGAGCTCGGAGACCGAGCTCAGGCGGTACCACTGCCTGACAAGGGCGGTACTACCGCTCGGTCTCACTCGGAGACTGAGCCCAGGCGGTGCCACTGCCTGACATGGGCGGTGCCACCGCTTGACAGGGGCGGTGCTACCGCCCAGTCTCACTCGGAGACTGAGCCCAAGCGGTGCCACCGCCTGACAGGGGCGGTACCACCGCCCAGCCTCACTCGGAGACTCAGCTGCTCGGCGGTGCCACCGCCGGCTAGGGAATCTAGGTCCGAATGGGCTGATCCATTCGGCCCAATTTGGGTCTGTCAAGGGCCCAATTGCCCCAAGATTAAGTTAATGGGATCACCTTCCATTTCTAACTTAATCATCATGCTAACTACGATATTTTTCAAGACATTTACTGCAATTTGCTCCAGTGCGTCAATCGCTTCTTCCGTCGAGCTTCCGGCGAACTTCCGGTGATCATACGACGAACCCTCGGCGATGCTCCGGCGGACTTCCGGCAAACTCCTGGACTTGCGACGATCCACTTGGCGAGTTCCGATGAGCTTCTTTGGCAAGCTCCTGGACTTCTCGGATTTGTTCCCGTAGAACCTCCGATGACCGTTCGGACTTCCATCGAACTCTCGAACCCCCAACGTGATCATAGTCTTGACTTCGGCGCAACTCCTACTGCATGTCTTACTTTCATCGTAGTTAATCTTACACACTTATCTCAACATATGGATTAGATAACAAATGACAATTGACTTCATCATCAAAATCCGAGATTCAACAATCTCCCCCTTTTTGATGATGACAATCAATTGATAACAGAGGTAACTTTAACTCCCCCTATCTATATGCCATACTCAAGATAAGTCATTCTTGAATTCAAAGCCTTTGAATTCAAGAGACATATTGATAAGTTAAGATTGTTTAACCTTATCAATACTTCCATCATGATTCCTATCATGATGTATCTCTCTGAAAATGATGTCAAGGCTTGACATCCATTTTCAAGTTTTACATTTCAAATGTGAATGATAGTAATGGTAGCAATTCATCATATGGTAAGATATCAACATGTAAAATTACGATGCAAGTTCTTGATATCTTAACATAATGCAAACATTTCAAGTGTTTAGCAATCATAGCATTTCTATCATCAATTTACCATATATTTCGATGCAAGCTTTTTTAACATAATTCAAATTCAAATATGGCACTCATAGCATCAATTCATATATTTCTCCCCCTTTGTCATCAACAAAAAGGAGAATGATATAAGCAAATTTTAAACACAAGTGCGGTAATTTTTCAATAATGAGTGATAGGATACCAATCATCAATTCATGTCATAACTAGGTTCATGTCATTTTTCAACAATGAGTGATAGGATACCAATTATACAAACATCTCAAAGAAAGATTCAATCACACTTCATTTTTACAAGGATCAAGATATGTATGTGAATCAATATCCTTGCAAGTAAAAAATCTTCCTTTTTCAAGAAGGAATTATTTTATCAAATCCATTTCTCAAAAATATTTTTCACATTATAAGCCTATGAAAGATGCATTTGCTAATTGATTCCATATGTCAAAAATCAATGATATGAATCAAACTCGATATGACATATGCTTATGAGAGCTACATTAAGTTCGGAAGAGAATAAGGTATCAAGAAAATCCAAAAATAAAATTTAACACTTTCATGCATTCGGACAAGGTTTTGCTATAGATTTTCCAATACAATCGTGAAGATAAAACATGCTTATTATCATGGAAATTTTTATATCCAAAACACATAATTTCCAATATATTATTAAGGCATGTAATCATGTAAAATCATCATAGCAATTATGTGATTTGATTATTGAATCAAGAAAGTCCAAAAAATAAATTTAATGAGTTCAAGCATTCGGACACATTAACATTCCTAATTCTGTTCTAATGAAATTAAATTGTTCTTCACTTAAAGGCTTTGTAAAAATATCAGCTAGTTGATTTTTAGTATCAATGAACTCTATAACTATATCATGATTAGTGACATGATCTCGTATAAAGTGATGTCTAATATCAATATGTTTTATTTTTGAGTGTTGAATGGGATTCTTTGTTAAACATATAGCACTTGTGTTATCACATTTAATGAGAATATTTTTAAGATGAACTTTATAATCTTCTAAGGTGTTTTTCATCCACACAACTTGTGCACAGCAATGCACTAGCTGCAATATACTCAGCTTCGGTTGTTGATAGTGCAACCGAATTTTGTTTCTTAGATGACCAGGAAACAAGAGCTTGTCGCAAAAATTGACATGTTCCTTATGTGTTTTTTCTATCTAATCTACATCCAGCAAAATCTGCATCAGCATAAGCAATTAACTCAAACTTCTCGATTTTCGGATACCATAATCCTAGATTTGTGGTACCTTTAAGATATCTAAGTATTCTTTTAACCGCTTTGAGATGAGATATCTTAGGGTTCGATTAAAACCTAGCACAAAGTCCTACACTGAACATGATATCTTGTCTAGTTGCAGTGAGGTAAAATAAATTTCCTATCATGCCCCTATAAGTTTTTTGATCGAAGCTTTCTCCGCTTTCATCAACTTCTAACTTAGTGGATGTGCTCATAGGAGTGTTAATAGCTTTTGAGCTTTCCATATTAAATCTCTTTAGCAAATCTAAAGCATATTTAGTTTGACTAATAAAGATGCCATTTCTTAGTTGCTTAATTTGTTAGCCTAAGAAAAAAGTTAATTCTCCCATTAAACTCATTTCAAATTCTAGACTCATGGTTTTAGCAAAAGATTCACAAAGAGATTCGTTTGTAGAACCAAAGATAATATCATCAACATAAATCTGAACAATGAGAAAATTATTTTCAAAGTTCTTGATAAACAATGTAGTATCAACCTTGCCTTTTGTGAAATTATTTTTAATAAGAAAAGAACTAAGTCTCTTATACCAAGCCCTTGGGGCTTGTTTTAAACCATAGAGAGCTTTAGTTAATTTAAACATATGATTAGTGAGGCTATTATTTTCAAATCTGGGAGGTTGTTCAACATAAACTTCTTCGGAAATAAAGCCATTAAGAAAAGCGCTTTTAACATCCATTTAAAATAACTTAAGTGATTAGTTTCATGCTAGCATGACCTAATCTCCTATGCCAAAGCCAAGCATCCTCATTCAAAACCGAGAAACACATTTCATTGCAAAGATAATTGATGTCAATGGTGTATACGTTATTTTGTTTTAATGGAATCATACATGTGTTTTTGTGTGGTTTTTCAATTATCACAGAATTGACTAATGCTCAAGAGGTTATGTTTTAAACCATCAGCTCACAAAACATCTTCAATAAAGAAGTTGGATTTGTTACCTATGGTTCCTTTGCCAATGATTTTACCCTTGTTGTTGTCTCCGAAGGTGACATAGCCTTCGTCTATGCTAGTGAGTTTAGAGAATTGAGATGGATCTCCGATCATATACCTTGAGCATTCACTATCAAGGTACCATCTCTTGCTCCTAGCTTGTGATGATGTATGTTTCTATAAGAAAGGATGATTTTTAGGTACCCATTTACTTTTGGGTGCCTCAAATACTGATCTAAATTGTTTATCATGTTGCATAGAACTTATCATGGTTCCTTTAGGAACCCAAATCAATTTGTTTGGAGTAACTTTCTTGAGTGGACAATGATAAGTTCTATGTCCATGTTTGCAACAAAAGTTGCATTTGCTTTGGTGCCGAACATATAAGATAGGGCCTTTAATGAAGGTGGTTGGATTTTGGTGAGGACTTCTCACAAATCCGATTCCACTTTTTTTAGGAACATGACCCTTATTTGTAAGGATCATATTCAAAGGCTTACTACCAACATCGAATTTCTTCAAGGTGTCCTTAAGTAGCAAGTTCTCCTTTTGGAGATTTTCTAGATCATGACATTTTTTACATGGAGCTAAACTATCATGATATTCAATTTCTAATTTATCGAAATTACAAGTAAGACTATCATGCTCCTTTTTTAGCAATTTGTATTTTCTATTAATAGTTTTGCATTCATCAAATAAGTCATGGAAGGCATTTAGTAATTCATCAAATGATAAATCTACATCAATTAAATTTGTTACCTCATCTCTGATGGCCATTAGGGCGTAATGAGCAACTTGCTCGGTGTTGGACTCCTATTCTTCGGACACGCTTGGATCGTCCCACGTTGCTTTGAGCGCCTTCTTCTTTGGTGTTCTCTTCTTGGCTTGGGGACAATCACTTTTGTAGTGTCCCGCCTTCTTGCATTCATAGCAAATAACTTGGTCCTTTTTGGGTTCAAATTTATTTTTTGAGTCATTTTTAAACTTGTTTCTTTTAATGAATTTTTTGAATTTTCTTGTTAGAAGTGCCAAGTCATCGTCACAGTCTTCATCACTTGAGTTTTCTCTCAAGTGGTCTTCGAAAGTTCTAAGTGCCATATCCTTCCTGTTCTTTGGAAGGATGTCTTCTTGCTCTTCATGAGCTTTGCAAGTCATTTCATAAGTCATTAATGACCCAATTAATTCTTCGAGAGGGAAGTTGTTTAGATCTTTAGCCTCTCGAATAGCTGTGACTTTAGGGTCCCAACTCTTAGGAAGGGATGTTAGAATCTTATTTATGAGCTCAAAATCCAAAAAACTTTTTCCGAGTCCTTTTAGACCATTGACGACATCCGTGAAATGGGTGTACATATCGCCAATAGTCTCGCTCGGTTTCATTCAGAAAAGTTCAAAAGAATGTATCAAAAGATTGATTTTTGTCTCTTTCACTCTACTTGTGCCTTTGTGAGTCACTTCGAGTGTATGCCAAATATCAAATGCGGTTTCACAAACCGAAACATGATTGAACTCATTTTTATCAAGCTCACAAAATAAGGCATTCATAGCCTTTGCATTAAGAGTGAAAGTCTTCTTCTCCAATTCATTCCAATCGATCATTGGAAGAGAAGACTTTGAAAATCCATTTTCGACAAGATTCCAAAGTTTAAAATCCATTGAAATAAGGAAGATCCTCATTCAGGTCTTCCAATAGGTGTAGTCCGTCCCATTGAACATGGTTGGACGTGTAATAGAGTGGCCCTCATGATTTCCGACGTATGCCATCTCTCTTGGGTTTTAATCCGATTGAGAGTTAACCCCACTCTGATACCAATTGTTAGGATGAAGAGCACTAAGAGGGGGGGGGGGGGGGGGGGGTGAATTAGTGCAGCGGAAAACTTTCGACGATTTAAAATGACGTTCGTATGATAAGAATGATTTCGGTATGAAAGTCGATTCGGAAATTGCTTTAACTTAAGATCAAGCAAAGTGTAGTTAAAGTAAATCTATGGAAGTAGTTGTAGTTAAGATAGAGAACAAAATGTAAATACAACCGAGATTTAGAGTGGTTCGGTCAATCTTGACCTATATCCACTTTTGGCTTCCTCCTCCGATGAGGTCACCGAGGTCCACTAGAGGCTTTCCTTCAATAGGCGAAGGCCAACCACCCTTTTACAGTTTCACTCCTTTTGATGGGCTTAGGAGACAACCCTTACAGATTTTTCACTCTTCTCTTGAATGATCAAAACTTCGAAGAAAAGAGGGAGAAGAACTTCTAGCCTTTTACAACACTTTTAAGCTCTCAAAATCTCAGAATAAATGCTAAGTTTCGGTTTCCTTTCATGTATGAAAGGGTGGGGTTTATATAGGCCCCAAACTGATTTGAATTTGGAGCTCAAAAATGTCATTTCCTATATTTTCGGGGTCTTGGCGGTACTACCGCCATAAATGGGCGTTACTACCGCCTGATAGAGCTCGGAGACCGAGCTCGGGCGGTACCACCACCTGACAGGGGCGGTACTACCGCCCAGTCTCACTCGGAGACTGAGCCCAGGCGGTGCCACCGCTTGATAGGGGCGGTGCTACCGCCTAGTCTCACTCAGAGACTGAGCCCAAGCGGTGCCACCGCTTGACCGGGGTGGTACCACCGCCCAGCCTCACTCGGAGACTCAGCTCCTGGGCAGTGCCATTGCCAACCCAGGCGGTGCCACCGCCGGCCAGGAAATCTGGGTCCGAATGGACTGATCCATTCGACCCAATTTGGGTCTGTCAAGGGCCCAATTGCCCCAAGATTAAGTTAATGGGATTACCTCCCATTTCTAACTTATTCATCTTGCTAACTATGATATTTTTCAAGACATTTACTGCAACTTGCTCCGGTGCGTCAATCGCTTCTTCCATCGATCTTCCGACGAACTTCCGGCGATCATCCAACGAACCCTCGGTGATGCTCCGACAGACTTCCGACAAACTCCTGGACTTGCGACGATCCACTTGGCGAGTTCCGATGAGCTTCTTTGGCAAGCTCCTAGACTTCTTATATTTGTTCCCGCAGAACCTCCGATGACCGTCCGGACTTCCGTCGAACTCTCGAACCCCCAACGTGATCATAGTCTTGACTTCGGCGCAACTCCTACTGCATGTCTTACTTTCATCGTAGTTAATCCTGCACACTTATCTCAACATATGGATTAGATAACAAATGACAATTGACTTCATCATCAAAATCCGAGATTCAACAAACACACACAACCACAAAGTATTTAAAAGTGAGAAAATGCTGCTGTAATCTTATGTGAACTCCTCTCCGTCTTCCAAGTGTTGGAATAGTTTGAGAGAGGAGTAAGTGGGGGTGTAAGGGTTATCTCTTAAACCCTATAAAAGGAGAATCAAGCTATAAAAGGTGGTTGGTCTTCGCTTATTGAAGGATGACCGATAGTGGATGCTGGTGGCCTCGACGAAAGAGGAATTAGCGGAGTGGATGTAGGTCATGACGACCGAACCACTATAAAAATATGGTTTGCATTTCTCTTGAGCAATTTACTTTAATTGTAAACCACTTTACTTGCTTTACATCTACTATGCTCTTCCATATGTTTTTAAAGTTAATACCTTTATGAAACAGTTTTTCGTAGGAAATAGATTTAATCGCAATGAAGTTTTGAATCGACGTAATTTTTACTACTGTACTAATTCACCCCCCCCTCTTAGTGCTGACCTTTTCCTAACAATTGGTATCAGAGCCTTGCTTTTCTCATTTGGTTTAACACCTAAAGAGAATGACTCTTTTCGGCTTTCAAGAGAAATTTTTTCTTATTCGTCCTCCCTTGTTCAATGGGACGGACTACACATATTGGAAAACTCGAATGAGAGTTTTCTTACTTTCTTTAGATTTAAATTTATAGAATATTATGGAAAATGGTTTTCGAAGGTCTTCTCTTCCAATGAACCATTGGAATGATTTAGAGAACAAGACTCTTTCTTTAATTGCTAGAGCTATGAATGCTATATTTTACGCTTTAGACAAAAAAGAATTCAATCAAATTTCTATATGCGAAATGGCTTTCGATATTTGGCACACTCTTGAAATCACACACGAAGGCACTACTAGAGTTAAAGATTCTAAAGTCAATCTTTTAATGCACGATATTGAACTATTTCGAATGAAGCCGAGCGAAACCATTATTGACATGTACACCCACCCGTTTGACGGATATCGTCAATGGTTTAAAAGCACTTAGCAAATGTTTTTTGAATTTTGAAATTGTTAATAAAGTTTTATGATCACTTTCTAAATTTTGGGATTCGAAAGTAATGGCAATACAAGAATCAAAAGATTTGAACTATTTTCCGATCGAAGAACTAATTAGGTCTTTAATGACCTATGAAATATGTTTTTGTTAGGACTCTAGATAGGAGAGTCCTAATTAAGAAGGGAATTTATATAAAACCTACCTAAGCCGACCCCTATTAAAGAGGTGAAGAGGCTGGCTAGGGTTTGGAGGTTATTTCTTAGAGAAGAATTAGGAGTTGTAAAGGAATAAGAGTCTTGAGTAGGAGTCCTATTAGGAGTCTTGAGTAGGAGTCTTAATTGAGTAGGAGTCCTATTAGGAGTTAGGGTTTAGAAACCCTATAAATAGCTATGTATTCATCCTCTTTTGAGAAGCAATAAATGAATCTTTTCTGCAGCCTTTGAGTAGCAATTTGGAGGAAGGAACCCTTATAGAGTTCCAATGAGGCTGATCCCCTAAAGAGATCAACCCCAAGCTTAGAATCTGCAAGGGTTCTAACACTTGGTATCAGAGCAGTGTTTTTGACATCTTTTTGCCCTTCCACAGCCATCCATCATCCCTCCATAGTTGCCAAAGCAATTCCCACAATTGCTTGAAAGATCATCGCTAAATTCTACTGTCATCTCCACCATTGCAGATCATCCTTTGATCTCCCCGTGAATTGCAATAGATTCTAGTTTCCTACCTTACTGCTACTGTAATTTAGTTATCCTTATTCGAAAATCAAAAAAAAATTATTCCTATATTTCTGCATAAACTTTTCATCACAAAGTTTTCATCTTTATGACGAAAGATACATTGTAGAATTCCATCCGCATATCACAGTTTGTTTGATCTTGCTACTATATTTTTTAATCCAAATCTCTATGAAATTTTTATAGCTTTGACAGCTGCTACTATATTTTTTAATCCAAATCTCTATGAAATTTTTATGACAGCTTTGACACTTCCTAATAGCAGATTTTCCTTTAGTTTTGTTAAAAAAATCTCAATATAAACCATTAATCTTTTATATCTAACCTGCTATACTCGAAAATCTACACTGTAAAATTCCAGCTGCATAGCATAGTTTGTTTGATCTTGCTACTGCATTTTTTCTATCCAAATCTTTATAAAATTTTTATGACAGCTTTAACACTTCCTAACAGCAGATTTCTCTTTGGTTTGTCAAAAATTCTCAATATAATCCATTGATCTTTTACGTCTAACCTGCTATACTTAAAAATCTGTACTATAAAATTCCAACCGCATAGTACAGTTTGTTTGATCTTGCTACAGCATTTTTTCTATCCAAATCTTTATAAAATTTTTATGACAGCTTTAACACTTCCTAACAGCAGATTTCTCTTTGGTTTGTCAAAAAATTCTCAATATAATCCATTGATCTTTTACGTCTAACCTGCTATACTTAAAAATCTGTACTATAAAATTCCAACCGCATAGTACAGTTTGTTTGATCTTGCTACTATGTTTTTTCTATCCAAATCTCTACAAAAATTTTATAATAGCTTTAACACTTCCTAATAGTAGATTTTCCTTTGGTTTCGTTAAAAAATTCTTAATATAAACCACTAATCTTTTACATCCAACCTACTACACTTGAAAATATGTGCTGTAGAAAATTTCAGCCGTATATTATTGCCTTAACTGATCTATTTGCAATCTTTCTTGAATGAAATTTCTTAACACTTTATTAATCATCTTAGCTTCCATATAAGATTGATCTATATTAGGATCAAGAGCACTAAGAGGGGGGGAGTGAATTAGTGCAGCGGAAAATTTTCGACGATTTAAAACGACGTTCGTACGATAAGAACAATTTCGGTATGAAAGTCGATTCGGAAATTGCTTTAACTTAAGATCAAGCAAAGTGCAGTTAAAGTAAAGCTATGAAAGTAGTTGCAGTTAAGATAGAGAACAAAATGTAAATGCAAACCGAGATTTAGAGTGGTTCGGTCAATCTTGACCAACATCCACTTTTGGCTTCCTCCTCCGATGAGATCACCGACGTCCACTAGAGGCCTTCCTTCAATAAGCGAAGACCAACCACTCTTTTACAGTTTCACTCCTTTTGACGGGCTTAGGAGACAACCCTTACAGATTTTTCACTCCTCTCTTGAATGATCAAAACTTCGAAGAAAAGAGAGAGAAGAACTTCTAGCCTTTTACAACACTTTTAAGCTCTCAAAATTTCAGAATAAATGCTAAGTTTCGGTGCCCTTTCATGCATGAAAGGGTGGGCTTTATATAGGCCCCAAACTGATTTGAATTTGGAGCTCAAAAACCTCATTTCCCATATTTTCAGGGTCCTGACAGTACTACCGCCATAAATCGGTGGTACTACCGCCTGATAGAGCTCGGAGACCGAGCTCGGGCGGTACCACTGCTTGATAGGGGCGGTACTTGCGACGATCCACTTGGTGAGTTCTGATGAGCTTCTTAGGTAAGCTCCTGGACTTCTCGGATTTGTTCCCGCAGAACCTCCAATGACCGTCCGGACTTCCGTCGAACTCTCGAACCCCCAACGTGGTCATAGTCTTGACTTAGGCGCAACTCCTACTGCATGTCTTACTTTCATCGTAGTTAATCCTGCACACTTATCTCAACATATGGATTAGATAACAAATGACAATTGACTTCATCATCAAAATCTGAGATTCAACAATCTCCCCCTTTTTTATGATGACAATCAATTGATAATGGAGTTAACTTTAACTCCCCCTATCTATATGCCATACTCGAGATAAGTCATTCTTGAATTCAAAGCCTTTGAATTCAAGATACATATTGATAAGTTAAGATCATTTAACCTTATCAATACTCCCATCATGATTCCTATCATGATGTATCTCTCTGAAAATGATGTCAAGGCTTGACATCCATTTTCAAGTTTTACATTTCAAATGTGAATGATAGTAATGGTAGCAATTCATCATATGGTAAGATATCAACATGTAAAATTACGATGCAAGTTCTTGATATCTTAACATAATGCAAATATTTCAAGTGTTTAGCAATCATAGCATTTCTATCATCAATTTACCATATATTTCGATGCAAGCTTTTTTAACATACTTCAAATTTAAATATGGCACTCATAGTATCAATTCATATATTTCTCCCTCTTTGTCATCAACAAAAAGGAGAACGATATAAGCAAATTTTAAACATAAGTGCGGTAATGATTCATGTCATAACTAGGTTCATGTCATTTTTCAACAATGAGTGATAGGATACCAATTATACAAACATCTCAAGGAAAGATTAAATCACGCTTCATTTTTACAAGGATCAAGATATGTATGTGAATCAATATCCTTGCAAGTAAAAAATCTTCCTTTTTCAAGAAGGAAATTATAAGAAGGAATCATTTTATCAAATCCATTTCTCGAAAATATTTTTCACATTATAAGCCTATGAGAGATGCATTTGCTAATTGATTCCATGTGTCAAAAATCAATGATATGAATCAAACTCGATATGACATATGCTTATGAAAGCTACATTAAGTTTGGAAGAGAATAAGGTATCAAGAAAATCTGAAAATAAAATTTAACACTTTCATGCATTCAGACAAGGTTTTGCTATAGATTTTCCAATACAATCATGAAGATAAAACATGCTTATTATCATGGAAATTTTTATATCCAAAACACATAATTTCCAATATATTATTAAGGCATATAATCATGTAAAATCATCATAGCAATTAAGTGATTTGATTATTGAATCAAGAAAGTTCGAAAAATAAATTTAATGAGTTCAAGCATTCGGACACATTAACATTCCTAATTCTGTTCTAATGAAATTAAATTGTTCTTCACTTAAAGACTTTGTAAAAATATCAGCTAGTTGATGTTTAGTATCAATGAACTCTATAACTACATCATGATTAGTGACATGATCTCGTATAAAGTGATGTCTAATATCAATATGTTTTGTTCTTGAGTGTTGAATGGGATTCTTTGTTAAACTTATAGCACTTGTGTTATCACATTTAATGGGAATATTTTTAAGATGAACTTTATAATCTTCTAAGGTGTTTTTCATCCACACAACTTGTGCACAGCATGCACTAGCTGCAATATACTCAGCTTCGGTTGTTGATAGTGTAACCGAGTTTTGTTTCTTAGATGACCAGGAAACAAGAGCATGTCCCAAAAATTGACATGTTCCTGATGTGCTTTTTCTATCTAATCTACACCCAGCAAAATCTGCATCAGCATAAGCAATTAACTCAAACTTCTCGGTTTTCGGATACCATAATCCTAGATTTGTGGTACCTTTAAGATATCTAAGTATTCTTTTAACCGCTTTGAGATGAGATATCTTAGGGTTCGATTGAAACCTAGCACAAAGTCCTACACTGAACATGATATCTGGTCTAGTTACAGTGAGGTAAAGTAAACTTCCTATCATACCCCTATAAGTTTTTTGATCGAAGCTTTCTCCACTTTCATCAACTTCTAACTTAGTGGATGTGCTCATAGGAGTGTTAATAGCATTTGAGCTTTCCATATTAAATCTCTTTAGCAAATCTAAAGCATATTTAGTTTGACTAATAAAGATGTCATTTCTTAGTTGTTTAATTTGTAAGCCTAAGAAAAATGTTAATTCTCCCATCAAACTCATTTCAAATTTAAGACTCATGGTTTTAGCAAAAGATTCACAAAGAGATTTGTTTGTAAAACCAAATTTAATATCATCAACAGAAATCTGAACAATGAGAAAATTATTTTCAAAATTCTTGATAAACAATGTAGTATCAACCTTGCATTTTGTGAAATTATTTTTAATAAGAAAAGAACTAAGTCTCTCATACCAAGCCCTTGGGGCTTGTTTTAAACCATAGAGAGCTTTAGTTAATTTAAACAAATGATTAGTGAGACTATTATTTTCAAATCCGGGAGGTTGTTCAACATAAACTTCTTCGGAAATAAAGCCATTAAGAAAAGTGCTTTTAACATCCATTTGAAATAACTTAAAATTATTATTACTAGCATAGGCAAGGAGCATCCTTATGGCTTCTAATCTAGCCACAGGAGCGAAGGTTTCTTCGTAATCGATACCTTCTTCTTGGTTGAAACCTTTGGCTACTAATCTAGCCTTGTTTCTAACTACGATACGATTTTCATCTTGCTTGTTTCTAAAGACCCATTTAGTACCAATAACTAAATGGTCATTTGGCCTAGGAATAAGCTTCCATACCTCATTTCTCTCAAATTGATTTAACTCATCTTGCATTGCGATAATCCATTAATCATCTTTCATGGCTTCGTCAATACATTTAGGTTCAATTTAGGAGAGAAAAGCGGCGTTGGCACAAAATTCTTTAAGAGAAGAACGTGTTTGAACCCCCTTAGATGTGTCTCCTAGGATTAGCTCCTTAGGATAAGCATCTACATATTTCCAATCCTTGGGTAAGGATGTTTTGGAAGTGGATGCATCTAAGTTGCTAGTTGGAGAAAGGGTTTCATTTAAATTCAAAGAATCAAAATTAACATCATCATCAAAATCATTTTTCTTGATTTCGGAAATCTGATTGAAAGCAACATGAATGGATTCTTCTATAATTAAAGTTCTTTTATTGAAGATACAAAAAGCTTTAGAAACCGAAGAATAACCAAGAAAAATTCCTTCATCGGATTTAGCATCAAATTTTCCTAAGGCATCCTTTTCATTCAAGATAAAACACTTACACCCAAAAACTTTAAAATATGAAACATTGGGTTTTTTATTGTTCCACAACTCATAGGGAGTTTTGGTGAGTAAGGGTCTTACTAGAACTCTATTCAAAATGTAGCATGTAGTGTTTACGGCTTCGGCCCAAAAATATTTGGGTAGGCTATGTTCATTCAATATGGTTCTTGCCATTTCTTGTAAATTTCTATTTTTTCTTTCTACTACTCCATTTTGTTGAGGATTTCTTAGAGTAGAGAAGTTATGATTGTATCCATTAAATTCATAAAATTCTTGAAAATCACGGTTTTGAAATTCACCACCATAATCACTTCTAATTGACGAAATCATAGAACCCTTTTCATTTTGGACAAGTTTGCAAAACTTGGTAAAATATCTAAAGCATTCATTTTTGTGTTTTAAGAAATTAGTTCATGTGTATCTACTATAGTCATCTACAATGACGAAAGCGTATTTGCTACCTCCTAGACTTGATGTAGAGATAGGTCCAAACAAGTCCATATGGATCAATTGTAAGGGCCTAGAGGTGCTTATTTGATTCTTAGATTTGAAACTACCCTTAATTTGTTTTTCTAATTGACAAGCATCACACACATTATCTTTGATGAACTTGATATGAGGAATTCCTCTTACAAGTTCTTTGGATGATATTTGAGTGATTAGTTTCATGCTAGCATGACCTAATCTCCTATGCCAAAGCCAAGCATCCTCATTCAAAACCGAGAAACACATTTCATTGTAAAGATCATTGATGTCAATGGTGTATATGTTATTTTCTTTTAATGTAATCATAGATGTGTTTTTGTATGATTTTTCAATGATGCTAGCATTAGATTCGAATTTGACAATATATCCTTTATCACAGAATTGACTAATGCTCAAGAGGTTATGTTTTAAACCATCAACTAACAAAACTTCTTCAACAAAGAAGTTGGATTTGTTACCTATGGTTCCTTTGCCAATGATTTTACCCTTGTTGTTGTCTCCGAAGGTGACATAGCCTTCGTCTATGCTAGTGAGCTTAGAGAATTGAGATGGATCTCCGGTCATATGCCTTGAGCATTCACTATCAAGGTACCATCTCTTGCTCCTAGCTTGTGATGATGTATGTTTCTATAAGAAAGGATGATTTTTAGGTACCCATTTACTTTTGGGTGTCTCAAATATTGATCTAAATTATTTATCATGTTGCATAGAATTTATCGTGGTTCCTTTAGGAACCCAAATCAATTTGTTCGGACTAACTTTCTTGAATGGATAATGATAAGTTCTATGTCCATGTTTGCAACAAAAGTTACATTTGCTTTGGTGCCGAACATATAAGATAGGGTCTTTAATGAAGGTGGTTGGATTTTGGTGAGGACTTCTCACAAATCCGATTCTACTTCTTTTAGGAACATGACCCTTATTTGTAAGGATCATATTCAAAGACTTGCTACCAACCTCGAATTTCTTCAAGGTGTCCTTAAGTAGCAAGTTCTCCTTTTGGAGAGTTTTTAGATCATGACATTTTTTACATGGAGCTAAACTATCATGATATTCAATTTCTAATTTATCGAAATTACAAGTAAGACTATCATGCTCCTTTTTTAGCAATTTGTATTTTCTACTAATAGTTTTGCATTCATCAAATAAGTCATGGAAGGCATTTAATAATTCATCAAATGATAAATTTGCATCAATTAAATTTGTTACCTCATCTCCGATGGCCATTAGGGCGTAATGAGCAACTTGCTCGGTGTTGGACTCCTCTTCTTCGGATGCGCTTGAGTCATCCCACGTTGCTTTGAGCGCCTTCTTCTTTCGTGTTCTCTTCTTGGCTTGGGGACAATCACTTTTGTAGTGTCCCGGCTTCTTGCATTCGTAGCAAATAACTTGGTCCTTTTTGGGTTCAAATTTATTTTTTGAGTCATTTTTAAACTTGTTTCTTTTAATGAATTTTTTGAATTTCCTTGTTAGAAGTGCCAAGTCATCGTCACACTCTTTATCACTTGAGTTTTCTCTCAAGTGGTCTTCGAAAGTTCTAAGTGCCATATCCTTCTTGTTCTTTGGAAGGATGTCTTCTTGCTCTTCATGAGCTTTGCAAGTCATTTCGTAGGTCATTAATGACCCGATTAATTCTTCAAAAGGGAAGTTGTTTAGATCTTTAGCCTCTTGAATAGCAATGACTTTAGGGTCCCAACTCTTAGGAAGGGATCTTAGAATCTTATTTATGAGCTCAAAATCTGAAAAACTTTTGCCGAGTCCTTTTAGACCATTGACGACATTTGTGAAACGGGTGTACATATCGCCAATAGTCTCGCTCGGTTTCATTCGGAAAAGTTCAAAAGAATGTATCAAAAGATTGATTTTTGACTCTTTCACTCTACTTGTGCCTTCATGAGTCACTTCGAGTGTATGCCAAATATCAAATGCAGTTTCACAAACCGAAACACGATTGAACTCATTTTTATCAAGCATACAAAATAAGGCATTCATAGCCTTTGCATTAAGGGCGAAAGTCTTCTTCTCCAATTCATTCCAATCGATCATTGGAAGAGAAGACTTAGAAAATCCATTTTCGACAAGATTCCAAAGTTCAAAATCCATTGAAATAAGGAAGATCCTCATTCGGGTCTTCCAATAGGTGTAGTCCGTCCCATTGAACATTGGTGGATGTGTAATAGAGTGGCCCTCTTGATTTCCGACGTATGCCATCTCTCTTAGGTTTTAATCCAATTGAGAGTTAACCCCACTCTGATACCAATTGTTAGGATCAAGAGCACTAAGAGGGGCGGGGGGTGAATTAGTGCAGCGGAAAACTTTCAACGATTTAAAACGACGTTCGTACGATAAGAACGATTTCGGTATGAAAGTCGATTCGGAAATTGCTTTAACTTAAGATCAAGCAAAGTGCAGTTAAAGTAAAGTTATGAAAGTAGTTGCAGTTAAGATAGAGAACAAAATGTAAATGCAAACTGAGATTTAGAGTGGTTCGGTCAATCTTGACCTACATCCACTTTTGGCTTCCTCCTCCGATGAGGTCACCGACATCCACTAGAGGCCTTCCTTCAAAAGGCGAAGGCCAACCACCCTTTTATAGTTTCACTCCTTTTGACAGGCTTAGGAGACAACCCTTACAGATTTTTCACTCCTCTCTTGAATGATCAAAACTTCGAAGAAAAGAGGGAGAAGAACTTCTAGCCTTTTATAACACTTTTAAGCTCTCAAAATCTCAGAATAAATGCTAAGTTTCGGTGCCCTTTCATGCATGAAAGGGTGGGGTTTATATAGGCCATAAACTGATTTGAATTTGGAGCTGAAAAACATCATTTCCCATATTTTCGGGGTCTTGGCAGTACTACCTCCATAAATGGGCGGTACTACCGTCTGACAGAGCTTGGAGACCGAGCTCGGGCGATACCACCGCCTGATAGGGGTGGTACTACCGCCCAGTCTCACTCGGAGATTGAGCCCAAGCGGTGCCACCGCCTGACCGAGGAGATACCACTGCCCAGCCTCACTCGGAGACTCAGCTCCTGGGCAGTGCCATCGCCACCTAAGCGGTGCCACCGTCGGCCAGGAAATCTGGGTCCGAATGGGCTGATCCATTCGGCCCAATTTGGGTCCGTCAAGGGCCCAATTGCCCTAAGATTAAGTTAATGGGATCACCTCCAATTTCTAACTTAGTCATCATGCTAACTTCGATATTTTTCAAGACATTTACTGCAACTTGCTCCGGTGCATCAATCGCTTCTTCCGTCGAGCTTTCGGCGAACTTCCGGCGATCATCTGACGAACCCTCGGCGATACTCCGACGAACTTCCAGCAAACTCCTGGGCTTGCGACGATCCACTTGGCGAGTTCCGATAAGCTTCTTAGGCAAGCTCCTAGACTTCTCGGATTTGTTCCCGCAGAACCTCCGATGACCGTCCGGACTTCCGTCGAACTCTCGAACCCCCAACGTGATCATAGTCTTGACTTCGGCGCAACTCCTGCTGCATGTTTTACTTTCATCATAGTTAATCCTGCACACTTATCTCAACATATAGATTAGATAACAAATGACAATTGACTTCATCATCAAAATCTGAGATTCAACAATCTATTGATGAATTTATCTCTAAAAACAATTTTGTGTTGCTACAAATTTTCGTCACAAACTGCTGAAATTTTTCGATGAGAATTCTACTATCGCAACTTGCACCAATTTCCTTGCTGTTATACTACCAAACTTTTCTTGATTAAATTAGATATCCTTGCTATCATATAAACTAAGATTTTTCTGTCAATTCCCTCCTCAAATCTCTCAAGTTTTTGGTGAAAATTTTATCGAGAAATCGCTATTTCTTTGACAATAATCTGCTCTTACAAGACAACAAATACATGCAGCAACTTCCACTGATTTCTATCAAACCTTTACTGCCATCTACCATAGATCTAAAACTTTCATTGATGGCCCTAAAACTCTACTAAACCACACCCTCAAACTGCACCCAAAACAGCCACAAAACAAGCCTAAACCGCAGCCTACATCCACCAATCCACCAACCCTTTTGACCATCACTTCTCTCAACCTATACATGCCTTTAACCTGACAACAAAAGAGAGATCTTAACATCACAGATTTGGAGACATATTCTATGGCATATGAGGAGGCAATCAATACTAAATTTGAAGCCTTCAAAGAGCGAATAGAGGATAACATTTGGACTCTCTTTACCGAATTCAGTTTGGGCCAACCACCAAGTCTGAAGAAATCACATCAAGGATAGAGCTCTAACCAATCGCACCAATCCTGAAGAGATGACTTCCAAGAGAGGGGAGGCTTTATGATCGACCCCAACTATCCACGTATGAGGGTGGACTTCCCTAAATGGGAAGAAGGAGACCCGATTGGTTGGATCTTGCAAGTAGAGGGATATTTTCGATTCCACAAAACCACGGACACATCTATGGTGGAAATTGTGGCTATACATCTTGAAGGGGATTCCATACAATGGTTTGATTAGTTTAAACACACTCATGGAGTCCTCTCATGGTGACAATTCAAAGAAGGATTGCTGATCCGCTTTGGACCAACCAATTACGAGAACATTGATGGACAACTAGCAAAGATCCGACAAACATCCACCATTTAGGAGTACCAAACCCGGTTTGAAAGGTTATCTAATCAAACTCATGATTAGTCTCAAAAATAGCTATTGGGGACCTTCATTAAGGGCTTGAAGCCTGAGATTCGGGGAGAAGTTAAAGCACGATAACCGTACACGCTTATGGTAGCCATCTCTTTCGCATGACTTCAAGAGAAGCGATTGAACCATGAAGCCTGGAGGACTAGGGTTGCTCCCCGACTAGCAATACTAAAGCCCTCAGCCCTCCCTACTGTCAACCGAGTCCCTGCACCAAAAAGGTTGACAAGAGAAGAGCTTCGGGAGCGACATGCGAGGGGTTATGTTGGCACTGCGATGAGTCGTGGAGCCACGAGCATCACTGTAGAAAAGGAAGACTTCTTATGATTGAACCAGTAGAAGAAAAAGTCACTGAACATTCAAAAGAGAGCCTTGAACATAAAGAAGAAGATGTGGAAGAAGAGCCATAGCTAACCGACATTACGGTACATGCACTAGCCGGCTACTCAAACCCTTAAACGATGAAAGTTGGAGGCCTTCTCAAACAATAACCTATCACTGTTCTCATTGACATGGGCAGCACTAATAACTTTCTAAATAGTAAGGTTGCTATCCAGATGGCCTTACCTATCAAGAATTGCAACAGGTTTGATGTTAAGGTCGTCGATGGATGGATTTTGAAATGTGATCGTAGGTGCCTGCAAGTGAAACTGTTATTGTAGGACCAAGAGATATTAGGAGATTTCTTCCTCCTCCCTCTTGATGATCATGAGGCCATGCTTAGAATTGAATGGTTGACGACATTAGGTGATGTTTCCTAGAATTTTATAAAACTAATTATAAAAGTTTACAGTAAGAGGAAACAAGTGATACTGCACGGGAAATGTGAGGGTGACGTAATAACGATTTGCACACAACAAATGGAGAATGTTTTGCATAAAGCATACAGTAGCTTTTTGGTATAACATGAGCAGTAAACTAATAGAGAACTAACAGAATTTAAAGATCTAAACCTATTTCTTTTGCTTGCTGAATTTTCAGATATATTTCACAAACCGTGCAACCTACCTCCTACCCATCGGCATGATCGTTGTATACCAATTCTTCTGGGCAAACCTTCTGCAAATACTCGGCCATATCAACATCCATATCTGCAGAAAGATGAAATAGAAAGGACCGTAAAAGAGATGCTTGAAACAAGAGTTATTCGGTCAAGTTATAGCCCCTACTCTTCATCGGTGCTCTTCATATAAAAGGACGGAACATGGCAAATATGCGTTGATTACCGAGCTCTCAACGGCATAACCGTCAAGGATAAATATTCTATTCCAATAGTAAATGAATTACTAGATGAAAGAGAGCACAAATCTTCACAAAGCAGGACCTTTGATCTGGGTATCATCAAATACGAGTGTGCGAAGAAGACATACCGAAAACCACTTTTTCAACACACAATGACCACTATGAATTTTTTCTTTCTTCAATAGAAGATGGAATATCTTGGGCATATCATATCAGAGGAAGGTGTGGTAGTGGACCCCTCCAAAATTGGAGCAATGCAGAACTGGTCGACCTCGAGGAACATAAAATTGCTATGTGGCTTTCTCGGTTTAATAGGCTACTAACGCAAGTTCGAGAAAAACTATGGAAAGATTAGTACACCACTTACTTCCTTGCTAAAAAATGATGCTTTTAAATGATTGGATAAAGCCACCACTGCCTTCGACAAACTTAAAGCCGCAATGACGACAACGCCCGTACTAGCGCTACTCGACTTCGGCAAGACTTTTGTTATTGAAGCCAATGCCTCCGGAGTCGGAATTGGTGTTATACTAATGCAAGATGGCCCCCCCCCTTGCTTATACCAGTAAGACATTATCTTCTTCCCATCTCAAAATGACTATTTATGACAATGAGATGCTCGTGATTGAGCATGCGGTGGCCAAATGGAGATCGTACTTGATCGAGCAACATTTTCAAATCAAGACCGACCATAAAAGCCTAAAATATTTCTTGGAGTAGAAGATATCTTCCCTTGAGCAGCAAAAATGGGTAACAAAGCTTCTTGGATATGATTATGAAATAACTTACAAAAAGAGGAATGAGAATGTTGTTGTAGATGCGCTTTCACGGCTACCTATGCAAGTTAAATTTTCGGTCATTTCACTTTCGACTAGCAACTTCCCTATGGATATTAAGAGGGAATGGTAGGAAGATCTAGAGACCAGTAAGGTCATAAAAAAATTGGAGGAAGCACCAAGCTCCATTGCTCATTACAATTGGGACTCAAAAGAATTACACTATAAGGGCACTAAATTGAAAAGGAGTATGGCGCATCACTTACAAACTGATGGCCAGATGAAAGTGGTAAACAGGTGCTTGGAGATAGCCCAAAGCCACCCACCAAATATAACTACCTAAGGAGAACTCCATACCCAATCGAGTGCCATTATTGATCGACGGATCGTGACTCGACGACGATGACCCACTACTGAAGTGTTAATATAGCGAGCAAACTTACCAGCAGAAGGTGCCACTTAGGAGAACTATGATGACTTGAAGATCAAATTTCCAGAATTTATGGATTGTCAGCCTTGAGGACAAGGCTGATTTGAAGAGGGTGGGTCTATTAGGACTCTAGCTTGGAGAGTCCTAATTGAGAAGGGCATTCATGTAAAACCTACCTAAGCCGATCCCTATTAAAAAGGTGAAGAGGTCGGCTAGGGTTTGGAGGTTATTTCTTAGAGAAGAATTAGGAGTTGTAAAGTAATAAGAGTCTTGAGTAGGAGTCATATTAGGAGTTAGGGTTTAGAAACCCTATAAATAGCCATGTATTCATCCTCTTTTGAGAAGCAATAGATGAATCTTTTCTGCAGCCTTTGAGCAGCATTTTTGAGGAAGGAACCCCTATAGAGTTCCAATGAGGTCGATCCTCTAAAGAGATCAACCCGAAGCTTAGAATCTACAAGGGTTATAACAGTTTTATGACACATGTGGCACAAAACGAACTTGAGAACAACCTTCCAAAGAACATGAAGGATTTCAGACTTAGAACAATCGAAGACCACTCGAGCATAAGCTAAAGTGATGGTGAACTTGAACTCCTCACTATGAAATTTAAAAAGTTCATGAAACAAAAATTATAGAACAAAAAGAACACAACTACTTGCTATGAACGCAAGAAGAGGGAAGCACTTTGGGATGAATCGAGCTCCACCAAAGACGAGGAGAAAATCAACAAAGGTGAGGTGGCAAACTATGCCATAACGGCTTTTGACGATGAGAGAATCAAAATGCCCTTAGTTTACTTTGAAATTACATAATGCTTTTCATGAGTATTGTTAATTTAGTTTAGAAAAATTATTTTTCTAAAAAATTACATGTTTAATAATATAATGAAAATGTAAAAAATTAGGATCATGCTAGTAATTTTGAAAATGATAATGAAAAATGCATGTTTTATGTTAAAGGAATAAAATATTAGATTTAAATTTAATGATAATCCTATGTATGTTTTTGAAGAAGAAATAATATATCTTGATGATTTATGTTTTTGATTGAAACCATGCTTGATGTCTTAATGAAAATGTTAAGAGGTTTGATATCATGTTTAATGTGAAATTATGCATGATGATTTTTTTGATTCATGGCTTATTGATCTTTGTCACAATGAAAATTGCTTCTTCGGTTATAAACAAGATGGATGGTTTTTATGATGAAACTTATTTTTCGATCCTAAACATTGATGCATGTTTTTATTTGGCATAAATGAAAAAGGCATGCTTCTTTGAAATCAATCTTATAAATTGAAATAACTAAAAAGAGGAAAACATTTTTCTTGAAATTTTTTTTTCTTTATCTTATTGATTTTGATGAATCTCTTAAAAGTGACTTTGGTGATTTGACAAGTTGAATGAGTTGAAGTTAAATGATGATTTTTCTCTTGATTATAACTTATGATATTTTTTATGAATCATCATCATAATTTTGAACTCCTATGTTTCTTCTTATTATTTATCTAAAAAGGAGAGATTAATGAATATATCTATGTCCTTTTTTTTTTATGAATCTCTTGAAAATGATTTTGATTTGATTATTTGAATTTGAATGAGTTTTACTCAAATCATGATCTTGATCTCTTGGAATTACTTGAGATTTTTTTTAATCAAGATCTCTTCTTTGTACTTTTACGATTCTTTCCTTGGTATTTTATTTAAAGAAGAAATTTACTATATAAATTATGTCTTTTGGTATAAAAAAGGTCTTATCTTTCATGACATAATTTCTTTGTATTTATGGCTTGTATGCCTTGAAATGATTGAAATATTTTATATCATTATATTCTTCCCTTCTTCTTTCTTGTTTACAATGATAAAATGAGAGAAGTTTTGATCATGCATGGTAAGATGTAATTTGACAAAATTGGTACCATCATGATATGAAATATTTATGATTCGAAATGATGCATGCAATACTTATGATTTTATTATAATGATGTTCATGATGTATTGCATATGATGTGAATCATGATTAAAATTGCATTGACTTAAATTCAATTTAAATTCATGGTTTATCTCAATTATGACATATTGGAATAAGAATGACACTTTATTTTTGTCATAATTTAAAAATTGATGAATTACATTATTGTTTGTTATTCACCTCTTTTTGCCAACGACAAAGGGGGAGAAAGAATTTCTAGCATTCACATCATGAAATGAGACAAAATTTGCTAGCTTACTAATCTCAAAAGAGAAGCAAGAAGTGCTATCTTGCAAATCTCAAGAGAAGCAATGTTTGCTAAGTTATACATTTCAAGAAGAGGCCAAATAGTCTATCTTGCACATCTCAAAAGATGTAAAATTTTGCTAACTTTTATATGTGTAAAATTTGATAGCTTGCATACTATAAAATGATATAAATTTGTAAGCTTACATGTTCTAATATGATATGGAACTTGCTATCTTGAACGTCACCAATAATTGCTAGCTCAAGGTGCAAAATTTAGAAACTTGCACTTTGCAAAGGAAGCAAAAATTGCTAGGTCAAACATTGCAAAGGAAGCAAAATTTGCTAGCTTGAAAATTGCATGGAGAAAGAAGTGCTATCTTGCCTATCTCAAGAAGCAAAACATGCTAACTTGCACATCTAGCAAAATTTACAAACTTAGATATTTCAAGATGCAAGAGTTGCTTTCTTGAACATCTCATAATTGCTAGCTTTCATGTTCTAAAATGTTATAAAATTCATTAGATTGCATGATGATAAAATTGGAGATTATGTTTATTATGCAATGTGTTGAACTTGTTTGTCCTAAACACTTAATAGTTGGACTTCTCCATTTTGTTGATGACAAAGGGAGAGAAGTATGATGTTATGTATAAGTTTATGATAACATGTTGCTTGGATTTTTTGAATTCAAAAGTTCTATCAATATGACATATTGATAGGGGGAGTTTGTTTAAACTCCAGGAGTTAAGGTTAACTCCGTCATCAATTGGTTGTTATCATAAAAAAGGAGGAGATTGTTGAATCTCAAATTTTGATGATGAACCCAATTAATAAGTGTTTATGATTTGATCCGCGTTTTTGGTGACGCAGGATGCTTCGATCAGGGAGAGACAATTAAAGCAAGAAGAATTATGTTGGGTCAGTGGAATATGTCAAAAGATTTGACGTCGAGCCGAAGGATCGGTCGACGTATCGACAGAAGGCTTGGGCCATGGTTTCGGGCATCGGGCTAAGAAGAGTGGATATTGCACTAAGGATATCAGAGTTGCAGAGGTCAACTAGTCGATTGGGCAATAGGCCACAAGAGAGGACGATGCATCGTAGAATCGGACGAAGCGTCGATAGACCAATGACATTCCAGACAACATGATTCATGCTTAGTAATAATTGTCTAGATTGAAATGTGTTTTATATATGCAGATTAACTATGATAGCAAGGCATAAAGAAAAATGAAGTCCTGGAGTCAAGAATGCGATTTCTTTGGGAGTTGAGAGTTCGTCAAAAGTCCAGACGTTCGTCGGAAGTTCTGTCGGAACCAACCAAGAAGTCCAGGAGCTTGCTAAAGAAGCTCGTCGAAATAGCTAAGAAGATCATCGTGAAGTCTAGGAGCTTGCTGGGAGTCCGTTGGAACATTTCCACATTGCCGAGAGATTGTCGGAAGTTCGCTGGAAGATCACTAGAAGAAACCTTGACTTATCGGATTTATTTAGCTTAGTGTATGCCTTAGAATTCGTAGTTAGCACATAATTGAGATTGAAATTGGGCGAACTCAATTAGGGGCCAATTGGGCCCATATAAGGACTGTGTTGGGCCCAATCAAAGGCCCAAACAATCAGGTGGCACCGTCATTGCACAGTCTCCAAGACTATGTCAAGCAGTGGTACCATCGGTCTAGGTGGTGGTACCGCCTAGATACAGTCTCCGAGAGACTATCAGGTGGTGTTACTGCCAATCTGAGTAGTGGTACCACCTAGTGGCAGGGTGCCAAGTGATGGTACCACCAGACTGGGTGATGGTACCGCTTAGTGCAATGTTAGTGTCAGACTGACACTGTCGGTAGTACTGCCCATACCTAGGAAACTCGAGATGGGATATTTTTAGGCTCCAAGTTTGAATCAACTTGAGGCCTATAGATACCCTTCTTATCCTTAGTTAACATACATAAGCACAAAGTATTTAAAAGTGAGAAAATGCTATTGTAATCTTGTGTAAACTCCTCTCCCTCTTCTAAGTGTTAGAATAGTTTGAGAGAGGAGTAAGTGGGGGTGTAAGGGTTATCTCCTAAACCCGGTAAAAGGAGAATTGAGCTATAAAAGGTGATTGGTCTTTGCTTATTGAAGGAAAACCGATAGTGGATGCCGGTGGCCTCAATGGAAGAGGAATCGACAGAGTGGACGTAGGTCACGACGACCGAACCACTATAAAAATCTGGTTTGCATTTCTCTTGAGCAATTTACTTTGACTGTAAACCACTTTACTTGCTTTACATCCACTACGCTCTTCCATACATTTTAAAAGTTAAAACCTTTACGAAATGGTTTTTCATCAGAAACAGATTTAATCGCAATGAAGTTTTAAATCGATATAATTTTTACCACTGTATTAATTAACCCCCTCCTCTTAGTGCCGACCTTTTCCTAACAATCATTACTTAAGCTTTCACTCAAGTGGTCTTATATTGTTCAAAGTGTCAAATCTGTCATGTTCTTTACAAGGTAGTTCTCTTGTTTATCATGTTCATCATGTATCATACAACTCATTTCATAGGTCATTAAAGACCCAATAAGTTTTCAATCGAAAAATGGTTTAAGTCCTTTGATTCTTGTATTGCCGTTACTTTCAGATCCCACCTCTTTGGAAGGGATCTTAAAACTTATTAATAAGTTCAAAGGAAGGGATCTTAAAACTTTATTAATAAGTCAAAATTAGAAAATTATTTACCAAGACTTTTTAAACTATTGATGACATCCGTAAAATAGGTTTACATGTCAACGATAGTTTCGCTTGGCTTCATTCGAAACAATTCAAAATCATGCATCAAAATATTAATTTTTGAATCTTTAACTTTACTAGTCCTTCGTGTGTGATTTCAAGAGTGGTGCCAAATGTCATAAGCGTTTTGCAAATAGAAACACGATTGAATTCATTTTTGTCCATGGCACAAAACAAAACATTCATAGCTTTGGCATTCAAAGAGAAAGTTTTCTTTCCAAATCATTCTAATCGTTTATTGGAAGAGAAGACTTTTGAAATCCATTTTTAACAATATTTCATAAATTTAAATCTAAAGAAAGAAAGAAAATTCTGTTAGAATCAAGAGCACTAAGAGGGGGGAGGGGGTGAATTAGTGCAGCGGATTAAAACGTCGGTTTTGATAAATCTTTCGTACGGTAAAAATTGAACTTGAAAGTGTATTCGTATAGTAGAGCAGCTAAGGTAATGAGTAAATAAAGCAAGTAAGAAAGTTTGCAGTAATGTGAATAGCAACAATGAAATGCAAACCAGAGATTACGCCGTTTTTAAAGTGGTTCGGTCAAATGACCTACATCCACTTGCGAGGCCCCTCTTTGACGAGGCTCCCACCTTCCACTAGCAAATCTCTTGAAATGGAAGGGTAAATACCCCTCTTACAACTCTTTACAAGCAGTTCACACTCTTACAGATTTTCAAGAAAGAAGGAGGTGAACACTAGCAAATTGAAAACCAAGGATTGCTAAGACTTTTCTAAGACCTTTCTCTCAATCACTTGCTGCTCAAAAAGTTGTTCTCTCTACTCAGAATTGAGGGATATTTATAGGCCTCAAGAGGATTCAAATTTGGGCTCCAAAAATTTGAATTCTCTTATGTTCCCGATGCTGGCGGTGCCACCGCCCAGCTCTCGGGTGCTGGGCGGTGCAATCGCCCAGCTCAGGTGGTGCCACCGCCCAGCTCTCGGCCTCTGGGCGGTGCCACCGCCTAGTCTAGGCGGTGCCACCGCCAACACTATTTCAGCTCACTGGTTGGCTCCAAAATTGGCCCAAACCAGTCCGAACTTGGGCCGAATTGGCCCCTACTTGGGTCATAGGATTAACACCTAATCCTAGCCTTAATTAACTTGCTAACTACAAATTTAAAGACATTTTCTAAGCTATTACAAAGTCCATAAGTCAAGACTTCTTCCGGCGAGCTTTCGGCGAACTTCCGGCGGTCTTCCGATAAACTCTCGGAAACCATTCTGCGGACTCCCGGCAAGCTCCTAGACTTCACGATTTGATCTTGGCGAGTTCCAACGAGCTTCTTCGGAAAGCTCCGATCTTTCTCGGTGAGCTCCGTGAACTTCCAACGAACCTTTTGGCGAGCTTCCGAAAAACCCTTCAGCAAGCTCCCTACTCATTCTCGGCTAGTTCCGACAGCATTCCCGACGAACCTTCAGACTTTCATCGAACTCTCGAACTCCCAACGAATCCTTCGCGCTTGACTCCGGCACTTTGTTTCGCTTTATGTCTTCATCGTTATCGTAGTTAATCCTGCACACACAAGCCAAAACTCTACTCCGATCTAGACAATTATTACAACGCGAATTGACATTCTGTTGCCCGGCACGTCATTGGTTGGCGCTTCGTCCGATTCTTCAATGCATCGTCCACTCTTGCGGGTTGTTGCCCAATCAGCGGTTGACCTCCGCAACCCCGATATCCTTGGTGCAATTCCGCTCTCCTTGGCCCGATGCCCGACGTCCGAAGCGTTCTACCGTCCAATATCCTATCGTGATCTCCTCCGGCGCAACGTCAATTCCTCCTGCGTCAACTGTCTAATCCTCATCGAGTAGACCTACATCACTCAAAATGCAGTTAAACATCTAAACACAATCAATTAGTTTCATCATCAAAATTCGAGATTCAACAATCTCCCCCTTTTTGATGATGACAACTAATTGATGACTACCGGAGTTAACCTTAACTCCCAAGAGTTTAACCAAACTCCCCCTATCAATATGCTATTGATAGAACACTTGGATTATCCCAAATCCAAGCAACATTCATCACATGTTATGAAAAACATTTAAACCATCATGCAAATATATAAAATATTCAATTCAATGCATGAAGTCATCAATATACTTCTCCCCCTATGTCATCAACAAAAAGGAGAAGTAGCTCTAGCTATTTTAAAAGATATTCAAGTTTTTGTAACGTGAAGCTAGATTTTCATCACAACATATAAGTACAAAAGCATAGTAAGATTCTTAAGTTCAATCATGGCAATTCAACCCTTGCTTCTTGTGCAAGATTGCACTTTGCTTTTCTTTGCATGTTCTAACTAGCAAAAGCTTTCTCTCCTTTATTTTTGTCGAAAGTAGGGAAGAGTACAAGCTAGCCAGCATTTGCCTTGAGCTAGCAATCTTTCTCCCCCTATGTCATTGCCGAAAAGAAGGAGAGGAACCAATGATTTAGACTTTTACATAAATTATGAATTTGCATCAATCAATATTTCAATCATCACATGATACATACAAGACAAAAATTCAAAGAAATCATGTCATGAAAGACATCAATTGTTAAACATGATATGATAATAGTCTCAAAAATTTCAATTTGCAATACATGTGATACATTGCGATACTAAAAATTTAATGCGATGCTTTTAAGGATATCATCCTATTTTTTTTTATACAAAGCATGGCAAGAGCAATTATATTGCAAGTTTTCTAAGTTTTGCATTTTTTGCTTCTTTCGAGATAGTAATTCTTTGCTTCTCTAGCAACTTTTACGATATGAAGTTTTACTACATATAAGCTAGCAAATTTAAAGATGTGCAAGTTTGTATTTTTGCTTTTCTTTGCGATGTGCATGATAGCAATTCTTTGTAATGTTCAAGATAGCAAATTGTACATCATTCTAGCTAGCAAATTAAAGATGTTCAAGAAAGTAAGCTCTTTCTTCGTTTTCGAGAAGTATCATTTTTGCTTCCTTCCCAAAATGCCAAACTAGCAAGGGACCATGTTTGACATGAGGCAAGCAAACAATTTGGTAAGAGCTACATTTGCATCTTCTCTTTAGATGTGCAAGAAAGTAAGCAAGTTTTTGCATTTTCTTATCTTGTGCAAGTTAGCTAATTTCTCTTTGAGATGACCCTTTACATTAATTCAAGATAGCACATTAGCAACCCTTTCTCCCCCTTTGTCATTGGCAAAAAGAAAGGAAGATTCAAGTCATGAATATCAAAATAATAATTTTATCAAGAATATTTCATCATTGCATGCATCATTATCATACGTTAAAGTATTGCATGCATAATATCAAATCATCAAATTGCATGGATCATTGTAAATCATAAATGTTTCATATCATGATGGTATCAACTTGTCAAATTATATCCTACCATGCATGATCAAAACTTTTTATTTATATGCATCAAAATAATATCAAGAGTATTTCATGCATATTATCAAATCATCATTTATAATTACATCAATATTCCAATCATTATTTCAGTCTACACATTATGAGATCAATAAATTTGCATTATAGACAATCTCATGTTTCATCATTCATATTATTTCAATCATTGTTTCAATCATCACTATAACTCATCATGCACAAAATATAAAATCATCTAACATGATTCAAACATTTATTTTCAAAATATTTATCACTATTTTCATGTATGATAATAAAGTATTCATGATACACAGCATATGCAATACATCACATACATCATCATAATAAAAAGCATATGCATCATTTCAAATCATAAACATTTCAAATCATCATGGTATTAATATGTCAAATTGCATCTTGCCATGTATGATCATAACTTTTTCAAATGATAGTATCTAAATGTCAATATTCATTACATCCTATCATGCATGATAATTAACTTCTCATTTGTATTTCATGCATAATTTCATTCATCACATTAGGAATATCAAGAAGAATTAATTGGGTGATGAGATGAATATTTTTATGAATACAAGCAATTGCATAAAAATCATATCATGAAGGATTAGAATATGTATATACCAAAAGGCATGATTTCTTTTGAAAAACCTCCTCTTAAATAATCAAAAGAAAATCTTAGGAGATCAAATAATAAAAGATATTCAAAAGAAATTTTAAGTCATGTCAAAAAAGATATTCTCTTTAGTAAAAGAACCTTAGGAGAAAAAGATTTCAATTCAAGCATATAAAATCTTGACTTAAGCATAAGAAATCTCAATTTACAAATTTTGAGAAATCAAGATAAAGCTCATTTAAATTTAAATCATCAAATCAAGATCATTTTCAAGAGATTCACAAAAGTGATACAAATAGATTCATGATTTTAATTCCCATGATAATATATTTTCCTTTTAAAGTGTTTCTATTCATGTGATTTATTTCATTTATGCCAAATAAAAAATATGCATCAATGTTCAAAAACCGAAAAAGCCATTTTCATTACCGTAAAAATCGATAATCCATAAGTCTCAAGAATCATCATGCATAATTTCGAAATCTATTAAGCATGATCATTATGCATGACATCAAGACATGGTTTCAAAATATTTAATATTTTCATTACATAATTACATCATTATGCATCATCGAAATTGATTTCATAAAGTATTTTCCATCAAGATCATTTTGTTTGTTGTAGTCATGCATTTTTCTTTTTAGGTGAATCTAACTTTTCAAGCTTAGTTTTTGATACAAGATCCATACATCATCATTAAGCATGATATCAAACTTCTTTATATTTTCATTAAGACATCAAGCATGGTTTCAATCAAAATTGGAAATCATCAAAATACACATTATTTCTTCTTGAAAAAACATTTATCATCATTTAAAATCGAAACATAAGTTTCGTCAAGAAGCCGTCAAGATCAAACACATCATGATATCACATCTATCATCAAAAGATTATCAAGAAATTCATACATAGATGTACATGCACTATGTCATCTTAATATGTGATGAGAATGTCATCTTAATTCATCATAAAAACGATTAGGCCAAAAACATGTTAATCGAAAATGAGAGTTTCAAATCAACATTTACCTCAAAAACTCATGCATGACATAAAATCATCAAGATAGACATGCATGGATTAATCCTAAGCATTATCATATATCATATAATTATCATCCCTAATGTTGCATACATCATTCAATATTTCAAAACATAACATGCATGAAACCTTAGCAATATATTTTTCATGATCAAATTTTTTAATTTTTCAAAGATGCTAAAAAGAAAAACATGATATAATTTTTGAAAAACAATTTTTTATTTCCTATTCCTACTATCTAAATTAAGCACTCATGAAAAACTTCAAGTAATTTCAAAATAATTCAAGAGAGTTGAGTTACTTACCTTGTAGTCGAAGCCCATCAAAGCCCAATTCGCCATTTCACCTTTGAAAGTTCTTGATTCATCCTTGGTTGCCTTCCTCTTCTTTGGCCTCTTCCTCCGTTCAAGTTCATTATTTATTTTAGATTTTTGTTTAATGAACTTATTAAGATTTAGTGTTCGAAGTTCAAGTTCATCATTGTCCTCATCACTTGAGTCATCGCTCAAGTGGTATTCATTTGTTCGGAGTTCCAAATCCTTCCTATTCTTTGGAAGGTGGTTCAAGTGCTCATCGGGTTCAAAATATTCCAAAAGTGTCATTTCATAGGTCATTAGTGACCCGATTAATTCTTCTAATGAAAAATCATTTAAATTTTTTGTCTCTTGTATTGCGGTTATTTTAGGATCCCACCTTTTTGGAAGGGATCTTAAGATCTTACTTACGAGATCAAAATTCGAAAAAGATTTACCAAGAACTCTTAGATTATTGATGACATCCGTGAAATGGGTGTACATGTCGCCTATAGTCTCGCTTGGTTGCATTCGAAAAAGCTCAAAATCATGCAATAAAATGTTAACTTTCGAGTCTTTGACTCTACTAGTTCCCTCGTGTGTGATTTCAAGTGTTCGCCAAATATCAAAAGCCGTTTCACACATAGAAATCCGATTGAACTCATTTTTGTCCAAAGCGCAAAATAAGGCATTCATAGCCTTTGCGTTTAAAGAAAAATACTTCTTCTCCAAATCCGACCATTCGTTCATCGGTTTAGAGGGAAGTTGAAAACCGTTTTCAATAATATTCCATAAATGCAAGTTCATAGAAATCAAGAAAACTCTCATTCGAGTTTTCCAATAAGTGTAGTCCAATCCGTTAAACAACGGTGGACGAAAAACCGAAAAGCCCTCTTGAAAGCCATGAAGAGCCATTTCTCTCGGGTGTAAATCCGAAATGAGAAATACCGGGCTCTGATACCAATTGTTAGGATCAAGAGCACTAAGAGGGGGGGGGGTGAATTGGTGCAGCGGATTAAAACGTAGGTTTTGATAAATCTTTCGTACGGTAAAAATTGAACTTGAAAGTGTATTCGTATAGTAGAGCAGCTAAGGTAATGAGTAAATAAAGCAAGTAAGAAAGTTTGCAGTAATGTGAATAGCAACAATGAAATGCAAACCAGAGATTACGCCGTTTTTAAAGTGGTTCGGTCAAATGACCTACATCCACTTGCGAGGCCCCTCTTTGACGAGGCTCCCACCTTCCACTAGCAAATCTCTTGAAATGGAAGGGTAAATACCCCTCTTACAACTCTTTACAAGCAGTTCACACTCTTACAGATTTTCAAGAAAGAAGGAGGTGAACACTAGCAAATTAAAAACCAAGGATTGCTAAGACTTTTCTAAGACCTTTCTCTCAATCACTTGCTGCTCAAAAAGTTGTTCTCTCTACTGAGAATTGAGGGGTATTTATAGGCCTCAAGAGGATTCAAATTTGGGCTCCAAAAATTTGAATTCTCTCATGTTCCCGATGCTGGTGGTGCCACCGCCCAGCTCTCGGGTGCTGGGCGGTGCAACCGCCCAGCCCAGGTGGTGCCACCGCCCAGCTCTCAGCCTCTGGGCGGTGCCACCGCCTACACTATTTCAGCTCACTGGTTGGGCTCCAAAATTGGCCCAAACCAGTCCGAACTTGGGCCGAATTGGCCCCTACTTGGGTCATAGGATTAACACCTAATCCTAGCCTTAATTAACGTGCTAACTACAAATTTAAAGACATTTTCTAAGCTATTACAAAGTCCATAAGTCAAGACTTCTTCCGGCGAGCTTTCGGCGAACTTCCGGCGGTCTTCCGATAAACTCTCGGAAACCATTCTGCGGACTCCCGGCAAGCTCCTAGACTTCACGATTTGATCTTGGCGAGTTCCGACGAGCTTCTTCGGCAAGCTCCGATCTTTCTCGGTGAGCTTTGTGAACTTCCGACGAACCTTTTGGCGAGCTTCCGAAAAACCCTTCAGCAAGCTCCCTACTCATTCTCGGCTAGTTCCGACAGCATTCCCGACGAACCTTCAGACTTCCGTCGAACTCTCGAACTCCCAACGAATCCTTCGCGCTTGACTCCGGCACTTTGTTTCACTTTATGTCTTCATCGTTATCGTAGTTAATCCTGCACACACAAGCCAAAACTCTACTCCGATCTAGACAATTATTACAACGCGAATTGACATTCTGTTGCCCGGCACGTCATTGGTTGGCGCTTCGTCCGATTCTTCAGTGCATCGTCCACTCTTGTGGGTTGTTGCCCAATCAGTGGTTGACCTCCGCAACCCCGATATCCTTGGTGCAATTCCGCTCTCCTTGGCCCGATGCCCGACGTCCGAAGCGTTCTACCGTCCAATATCCTATCGTGATCTCCTCCGGCGCAATGTTAATTCCTCCTGCGTCAACTGTCTAATCCTGATCGAGTAGACCTGCATCACTCAAAATGCAGTTAAACATCTAAACACAATCAATTAGTTTCATCATCAAAATTCGAGATTCAACAAATTCTAATTTAAGTTTTCTAATATGTGTAGTCCTTCGCATTGAACATGGGAGAACGAATGATAAAATGGACTCTCTTGAAAGCCAAAAAGAGCAATTTCTCTTGGGTGTTAAACCAAATGAGAAAAACCATGGCTCTAATACTAACTATTTGGATCGAGTCGACACTAAGAGGGGGAGGGGGTGAATTAGTGCAGCGGCTAAAAACGATGTCAGTTCAAAAAAATTTTGTTTCAATAAAAATTGTATCAGAAATATGCTTTACTTGAAAGCATATGGAAGAGTGTAATGAGAAAGAAAAGTAAGTAAAGCAGTTTGCAGTAAAGGTAAATTGCACAAATAGAAATGGAAACTGAGTTTTATATTTGTTCAGTCGTTGTGGCCGACATCCACTCTCAATTCCTCTTCCGTCGAGGCCATCAGCATCCATTAACGGTCTTCTTTCAATAGGTGAAGACTAACCACCTTTTTACAACTCTATTCTTCTTTTGATAGGCTCAAGAGAGAACCTTTACAACCTCACTACCTTCTCTCTAAAACTTCACTAACACTTTAGAATTTGAGAGAAGTTCTCATAAGATTACAACAATGTTTTCTTCCTTTTTTGCTCTGAATTCTTATATTATTTGAGTAGGGATAAGAGGGGTATTTATAGGCCCCAAATGGCTTTAAAATTAGAGCAAAAAAGTATCTCATCCTGGGTTTCTAGGGTACTAGTGGTACTACCGCCTGCAGCAATGATATTGGGCGGTATCACTGCCTAGTCTGGTGGTACCATCATTTGACATAATCTCGAAGACTGTGTTTGGGCGGTACCACTGCTTGACATTAGGTGGTGCCACTACCCAATCTGGTGGTATTATCACCTGACATAGTCTTGGAGACTGTGCCACCGATGGTACCACTTGTTGGGTCACTGTTTGGGCCTTTCACTTGGCCCACCACAGCCCAAAATTAGGCTCAATTGGTCTCTAATTGAGTTGGCTTATTTCTAACCCAATTACACCTAAAATCTACTTCAATCTAAACAATTATTACTAAGCAAAATCAAATGTTGTTCGGCATGTCATTGGTTCATCAATGCTTCATCTGATCCTTCGACGCGTCGCCCTCTCTTGCGGCCTATTACCCAATCGACCAGTTAACCTCCGAAACTTTGATTTCCTTAGTGTAATTTATGCTCTTCTTGGCCTGAGGCCCCAACTCATGGCCCGAAACCTTCTGCCGATACGTCGATCGATTCTCCGGCTCGACATCCAATCTTCTAATATTTTCCACTTTGGCCCAACATTATTCTTCCTGCTTTAATTGTCTCTCCCTGATAGAAGCTTCCTACGTTACTCAAAACACAAATCAAATCATAAATACTATCAATTGGTTTCTTCATAAAAATATGAGATTCAACATTATCAAGACTTTTCGATCAGATCAAGGAGGTGAGTACTTGAGTACAAAGTTCACCTAGTTCCGCAAGGACCATGGGATTCTATTCCAGTGGACACCTCCTTATACACCTCAGTTCAATGGTGTATCTGAAAGGAGGAATCATATATTATTAGATATTGTAATATCCATGATGAATTTTGCTGACCTACTCATCTCATTCTGGGAATACGCCCTAGAGACCGCAGCTTACCTTCTAAATAGAGTTCCAACTAAGTCAGTAGTGTCTATACTATATAAGATATAAAAAGGAAAAAAGCTCAATCTTGAGGTTGTTAAGATTTGGGGTTGCCCTACCCACATTAAAAGATATAACCTTAATAAGTTGGAATCGAAGATGGAGCGGTGCAAGTTCGTAGGATACCCCAAGGAAACTTGTGGGTATTATTTCTATTATCCTAAGGACCAAAAGGTCTTTGTAGCCAAGAGAGTGGTGTTCTTTGAGAAGGAACATATTCTTGGTGGAGATAGTGGGAGCATGATAGAGTTGAGCGAGGTTGGAGAACCTAGCTCAAGCACCATTCCACAACCCAAGTCTGTTCAAGTACCTAGCACACAAGTTCTGACTTTACGTAGTTCTGATAGAGTATCCCATTCTCTTGAGAGATATGTGGGACATATTAGAGGAGAGGATGTTGAGGATATCGATCCTTAGACCTACGAGGAGGCTATTACGAGTATAGACTCTGGGAAGTGGCAAGAAGCCATAAATTCTGAGATGGATTCCATGTACTCCAATAAGGTTTAGAACCTAGTTGATACACCCGAGGGTATTATACCCATCCATTGCAAGTGGATCTTCAAAAATAAGATTAGAGTAGATAGAAAGGTAGAGACCTATAAAGCAAGGTTAGTGACTTAAGGGTAACATCAAAGGCAAAGTGTTGACTATGACGAAACTTTCTCACCCGGAGCCATACTAAAATCCATCTGAATTCTATTGGCTATTGCAACACACTATGATTATGAGATATAGCAGATGCTAGTCATAGGTGCCCAACAAGCCAATCACGTGAGTGATTACACGTGTGACTTGACACAGAATCTTTTTGCTTATTATATTTTGGCATTTATCACTTTATATTGTCTATTACATATATGCATATATATATATTGTGATGTCCTAGGATCTGTGCAATGGGAATCGGATCGTGATGAGATCACGATAATGAGACTGATTCACCTTTAAACACAGATCCTAAATAATCCCGATCATAGGTCACTCGAGAGGGACAACGTGATAACCAAATAGACTAGTGTGCTATATATCCATTCATATGATGGATGTAGCTGGTCTCATAGTTGCTCGTGTGGGGACACTAGGGATACAGTACAGGTGCTCATTGGAGAATGAGTTCACTGATTGATCCGCTTACGGAATACTGAATGGTTGATGATGACTTATTGTCAGACAACGATTCCGTAGTCCTAGTGGTGTATTTGGTCCTTAGATTTGAGACACCAAGGATATCTTGTATGAGTGCTCCACTCTTTGATACCAGACTTATAGGTTTGGATGTCCTAGATTTACTATAGTTGGTCATTGGGAGTGGCAGTCAACCTTACGAGGGCTATTGAGTGTCGATAGAGGATCATCCACTCTCGGCATCATGAGAGGAATATCCCATGTGTTCTTGCTCAAACAAATCCCTGGCCAGGGTCATTCGGGTTGAGAGAGAAAGAGTTCTTTGAGAAAATCCGATTAGAGCAAGACTCGAGTAGAAACTGTATGGGTCTGATTGCACCATGCTTGATATACGGTCTCTGGGATATTAGATGGATGAGAGACTATAGATACATGGTAAATGAGGGCAGATAGGTCCAATGGATTGGATTCCCCTGTATCGTCTGGGAACTACAGCATAGTGGCCTAATATGTCCGTAGTCGATGAGTCGAGTGAATTATTATAGAGATAATAATTCATTGAGCCAAAAGGAGTTCTGACAGCTATGACTCACAGCCAACTCGATATTGGGCCTAGAGGGTCACACATATATGGTAGGCATTGCGATGAGTAGAGGTTCGGATATGAGATATCCGCCGGAGCCCCTATCTTATTAGATATCCAATAAGCCCCTGAATTATTGGATCCCATGGATGAGATCCAATAGGAGCCCATGAGAAATTATTGGATAGAGATCCACTAATCGAAAAGGCTTAGGTAATTGGATGCAGATCCGATACCCACTAGGGGAGGATCCATTAGGGTTTGACAGGGGGCCTCTATAAATAGGAGGGATTCAGAGCCTCATAAGCTAGACCCTTTGCTTGCCTCTCCTATTCGCCCCCCACCCCCCCTCTCCACCTTAGAGCAGGCCTAGAGTTTTGAGGAGCGTCGTCGCAGCCTTGCTATGTGGATCATCACCAGAGAGGAGGACGCTTGACCTCCTTCACCCTCTCCTAGAGATCTGCAAGGAAATAGGGATATACGATCTCCCTAGGTAACATAATATATTGTATATGCAGTTAGTTTTGCGGATTTTTTGTGCACCAATCTTCACACGACGATTAACATCTCTTTGGGAATAGGGGGTTTTGTTTTCTTGTTCTTCCGCTGAGCATGTGATGTCGCCCCCAAGATTTCCCAACAGTGGTATTAGAGCCAGGTTATTCGTGCGATAGATTGGTTTTGAACTACGTGTGTTGTGTTTTGGAAAAACTTTTGACGTCAAAATTGTTGACGCAAAAGCGAGAAACGACAGCAACTGTTGCTGCCCTCGATCTGCATGCGTGCAACCGTAGGCAGCGTAGCGCCGGTGCATGCGCAAGCGCTGCGTCTACAACAGTCGACCGGCGGGGCTGGCAGCCAGCGGGCATTGCTTGTGGCCATAGTGCCCACGAGGGCGGGTGGCACCGGCAAGCTTGTCGCTTGCGTGCGACAATTGTTGCTGCTTGCAATCACAGCAGTAGGCAGCCGGCCGCCCGCAGGAAGAGCTGCTTACGGCGTGTATGCGGTGACATCTGGGAGCGCTTCCTGTGCGCACAACGCCAACAGTGGCGCTCACCCGCAGTAAGTGGCCAACAGGGGTGGCGGTTGTGGGTGCAGCCCCGCGGACAGAACCGCCCGTGGCGGCTCCCAACCATAGGGGAGGCACTGCACGCAGGCAGGGGCAGTGCCCCGCCCCCCGCCGCAAAGGCTGCCGCTAGTAGCGTGGGGGCGGTAGCAGTAGTAGGGGAGAGGGAGAAGGGCATTAGGGTTTTCTGGGCAAAAGATAGTTTTGCCCTTGGGAATTTGAGAAATTCTAATTTCTATCCTTTGATCAAATTATGAAAATACCCCTCAGAATTCAAAAAGTTCTCTGTCCTTGATTTCAGAAAAATATTAATTAATTAAAAGGTTTTGTTGATTATTATTTTTTATTATTTTCTAGTAGTCCTACATGATAATGACTTATACATATGATGTATGATGTGTGGACGGATGATCATGGACCGTGTGATGTGTGTACTAGTAAAATAGTGGGAGCATATTATGATAGAAGTCCATATCTTGATTGTTTATTTCTTGCAAAATCTGCATGTTATTCATTCCTGCTGCATCTTTCTTTTTAGAAAATATCGCTTTCAAATCGCTTACATGGCATATTTGATGTTAACCGTCTCACTGGTCCAAATTATATGGATTGGCTCCGCAACTTAAGAATTATTCTCACGGTGGAGAAAATCGCATACGTCCTTGATACAGTAATGCCTATGCCCGAGGAAGGGGCAAGCGAGGATGAGATCTCTCGCTATGTGAAGTACATTGATGACTCCACTCTTGCTCAGTGCTATATGTTGGGCTCTATGACTCCTGAGCTACAGAGACAACATGAAAAGATGGATGCTAGATCCATTCTCCTACATATCCGTAAACTATTTGAGGAACAAGGAAGGACTCAGTGATATGAGATATCCAAGAGCCTCTTCTGCACTAGGATGACTGAGGGGACATCAGTTCAGAACCATGTCCTAAAGATGATTGAGTGGATGGAGAAACTCACAGGTCTAGGAATGGTCCTAGAGGATAACTTGTGTGTGGATATTGTGCTTCAGTCCCTACCAGATTCCTTTTTACAGTTCATAATGAATTTTAATATGAACAAGCTTGAGGTGACTCTCCTAGAGCTCCTCAATATGTTGAGGGAGGCAGAGAGTACTATTAGGAATGAGATGCCAGTTCTTTACACTGATGAGACCAGAAAGAAAAGGAAAGCAGAAAAGTCCCTTAAGAAGGGAAAGGGCAAGGGCAGACCAGGAAAAGCAAAGGTTGCTAAGAAAGACCCAGCAAAGGACAAAGGCCAGTGCTTCCACTATGGCAAAGATGGGCACTAGAAGAGGAACTGCAAAGAATACCTTGCAGAAAAGGCGAAACAGAAGCTTGGTGAAGCTTTAGGTACATTCATGATCAGTCTCTATTTGTCAAACTCTTATAATAACACATGGGTATTGGATATCGATAGTGCTTATCATATATGCAATTCATTGTAGGTTCTGGCAAGGCCTAGGAGATTAGAGAGAGGTGAGATGGACCTCAAGATGGGCAATGGAGCAAAAGTTGCTATAGTAGCCATTGGCGTGGTCGCCCTATATCTGCCTGGTGGGGCTTTTATTGCATTAGATGCATGTTATTTTATTCCTTTTATTATCAAAAACATTATCTCCATTTCATGTTTGACAATTAGTAGCTATAAATTAGTTTTTGAGAACAATGTTTGTTCGATAATATTAGATGATGAGATCATCATGAAAGGGACATTGCATAATGGTTTATTTATGCTAGACACTACTCCACATATCATGAATGTAAGTGTGTCCAAGAGGAAACGAGATGAGATAAACATTGCATACCTATGGCATTGTAGCCTAGGTCACATCCATGAAGAAATGATTCAAAAGTTGCTAAATGATAGATATCTAGATCCATTCGACTATTAGTTATATGCAACTTGTGAGCCTTGCCTTCATGGAAAACTGACCAACTCTCCGTTTAGTGGAACTAGAGAGAGAGCCATTGAGCTGTTGGAACTCATACATAGTGATGTATGTGGACCCATGTCAACTCATGCCATTGGTGGTTACTCCTACTTCATTACCTTTACTAATGATTTCTCAAGGTATGGATATGTGTACTTAATGAAGTACAAATCTGAGGCCTTTAAGAAATTCAAAGAGTATAAGAATGAGGTGGAGAACCAGACTAGAAAGTATATCAAAACTCTTCGATCAGATCGAGGAGGTGAGTACTTAAGTACAGAGTTTACTCAGTTCCTCAAGGACGATAAGATATTATCCCAATGGACACCTTATACACCTCAGCTCAATGGTGTGTCTAAAAGGAGAAATCGTATGCTAATAGATATGATACGGTCTATGATGAGTTTCGCTGACCTACCCATCTCATTCTGGGGATATGCCCTAGAGACCGCAACTTACCTTCTGAACAAAGTTCCAACTAAGTCGGTAGTGTCTTGTTAGGACTCTAGCTAGGAGAGTCCTAATTGAGAGGGACATTCATGTAAAACCTACCTAAGCCGACCCCTATTAAAAAGGTGAAGAGGCCGGCTAGGGTTAGGAGGTTGTTTCTTAGAGAAGAATTAGGAGTTGAAAAGGAATAGGAGTCTTGAGTAGGAGTCCTATTAGGAGTTAATTAGAAGTAGGAGTCTTGAGTTGGAGTCCTATTAGGAGTTAAGGTTTAGAAGCCCTATAAATAGCCATGTATTCCTCCTCTTTTCATAGGCAATAGATGAATATTTTCTGCAGCCTTTGAGCAGCAACTTAGAGGAAGGAACCCCTATAGAGTTCCAGGAGGCTGATCCCCTAAAGAGATCATTCTAACACTTGGTATCAGAGCAGCATTCTTGGCGTCTCATTGCCCTTCCATAGCCATCCATTATCTCTCCACAACCGCCCAAAGCAATTCCCACAATTGCTTAAAAGATCATCGCTAAATTCCGCCATCATCTCCACCACCGCAGATCATCCTTTGATCTCCCCATGAATTGCAACAGGTTCTAGTTTCCTACCTTACTGCTGCTGCAATTTAGTTATCCTTATTCAAAAATCCAAAAAAAAAATTTGTTCCTATATTGCTGCATAAACTTTTCACTGCAAAGTTTTCATCTCTATGACAAAAGATACATTGCAGAATTCTAACCGCATAACATAGTCTGTTTGATCTTGCTACTGTGTTTTTTCTATCCAAATCTCTACAAAAATTTTATGACAGATTTGACGCTTCCTAACAGCAGATTTCCCTTTGGGTTTATTAAAAAATTCTTAATATAAACTATTGATCTTTTACATCTAATCTGCTATACTTGAAAATCTGCACTGTAAAATTTCAGCCGCACAATACAGTTTGTTTGATCTTGCTACTGCATTTTTTCTATCCAAATCTCTATGAAATTTTTATGACAACTTTGACACATCCTAATAGCAGATTTCCCTTTGGTTTTGTCAAAAAATTCTTAATATAAACCATTAATCTTTTACGTCTAATCTGCTATACTTGAAAATCTGCACTGTGAAATTCTAACCGCATAGTACAAATTGTTTAATCTTGCTACTATATTTTTCTGTCCAAATGATAAGACCCTAAAGTCTTATCGTGGAAGAAATAAAAAAAAAGGGAATGATAATGATCGCTTCGAGGGGATCGGCCTCCTTGATAGCTTCGAGGGGATCGGCCCTCCTTGATCACTTCGAGGGGATCAGCCTCCTTGATCGCTTCGAGGGGATCGGCCCTCTATGATCACTTCAAGGGGATCGACCTCCTAGGGTTTGTCCACAGAGTGGAATAATATTTCATTCCTTGATTTATTCAAAGAAAGGGTTACATCACTATTTATAGAGTTCCACCTAGAGTCCACCAAGACTTGGACTCTTAATAATAAATAAATATTAAATAAACCTCTACCCAACTCTAACTGAACTAAACAGACTCAATAAACAACTGGACTAAACAGACTCAATAAACATTATTCAAAAGCTCAGAAAAGGGTCCTAATAGTTCCTCCCTCTTCAAATCAGCCTTGTCCTCAAGGCTAAGCAGCATCAATCTCGGGGAGCTTCTCTTTAGTCATAGACTATCTGCAACGCATCACAACCCGTTGATCAAGTAAGTAGGGTCTCCACCTTTTAATAGTGTAAGCAACAGGTCGGTCTTTCAGTGTAGTAATCGTTGCAAGAAACTGCTGGCCCTGTATAATCAATTTTATCTTTGAACCATTGCTATCACAAGTGAAAATCCGTCCATCAACGATCTTTACTTCAAATCTGTCAAAGTCTTCAATGTGGTGGTCCAATCGGTCAATAGTCTCACTATCTATAAAATTGTTAGTGCTCCTAGTATCAATCAAAACTATAATAGGCTGATGCTCCAGAGTTCCGCCAACTTCCATAGTTTGCGGGTTAGAGTAGTCAGCTAATGTATGCATTGTATGTATAGTAGGTTCAACATATTCATTAGAATTTATACCTTCATGATCGGAGTCCACATTCTTAGCTTTCGGCTCCTCTCCAATTGGTTCAATCATTAGAAGTTGCTCTTGTTTACATCGGTGCTCTATACTCCACTTTTCATCATAGCACAAACCCCTTGCTGATATTTCCTTGCTAATTTTTTTCTCATGTAGATGTGCGAATGAGATCGCAACTATCATAGTGCGGGGTTGACGAGCCTTAACTTCACCCCGGATATCTGGAATAAGCCCTTCAATAAATGTACCCAGAAGTTGTCGTTCCGACCAATCTCTAACTTGATTTGATAATATTTCAAACCTACTCTGATATTCTGACACTGTAGAAGTTTGACAAATTTTGGCAAGCTGGCCATCAATATTCTCATAATCGGATGGACTAAAGCGAACAAGAAGCCCTCTTTTGAACTACTCCCACGAAGAAACTCCATAGCAAGTTTCATACCAATTGTACCATTGGATTGCATCTTCATCGAGCTGGATTGAGGCCACTTCTACCTTCGATTCTTCTGGAGTTCTGTGAAAACGAAAGAAATTTTCCGCCTTAGAGATCCAACTAGTCGGATCTCCATCTTTCCATCTCGGAAATTCCACCTTCATGTGTGAGTAGTTTTTGTCACAATCTTGGGGCCATTTTCTTCTATTTTCAGATCTATGCAACGTAGAACTTGAGCTCCTATCTTGTTGAAATTTGCTGAGACTCTCCAGTAGGCTCTTTTCGAAATCATTAAGTGTTTCTTGCAACCGGTTCTCAATTCTGATTTCCCATGCTTCCATTTATGCTTTTACTGCGTTATCGGTGGCCATTGCGCAAGACTGCAAATCTGGATTCTCAACTCCTGTTTTTGATGTCGGTCAAGGGTATCAGCATTGTCAATGCGAAGTTATCGAGGAGGTGGACACCGAGGGCAGTGCTGTGATCGCTGCGTTGGAGGAAGAGTTGTTGCCCTATCTCTGTCGCTATGTGGGGTGAGAGCGTCGGGGCTGAAAGGCGACTACGTCGATGTGGTTGTAGCTGCTGGACCCAAGGGGCGATCGCTGGGTAGCGGGGTTGAGGCTGCGGTGATGGCAACCTGCGGTTGTGGTAGAAGATGCTAAGCAGGGGGAGGCGGCGTTGAAGCGACCGGGGTTGAGAAGAGGAATCGATGGTGCGTGCGCTGCTGGGGTTGAGGCATGGCAGCGTCCTTGCTGTGGTTGCTGCGTGCGCTGCTAGAGGGCAGCTGCTGCAGAATGAGGGGTTGGTCGTTGGCCGGGAGCAGCGGCGGCGGTGGTTACAATCGGCGGCTGCTGCAGCATAGGGTGCCACTGTTTTTTGTTGCTGCGTGCGGCGGTGGTTGCTGCGTGTTCTGTTTTTGTCGCACCACAGAAGGGGTTGGCCGGAAGGATCACGAGCGGTTGAGGAGAAGGCTGCGGTGGCTGGCAGCAGCGATGGTTGTTGGCCGGAGTGTAGCGGCGGCGGTGGAGGAGGCACCGAGGGTCGCGGCAGGGAGGCGGGCAGCGGTGATCGAGCGGTCGGGACGTAGCGGCGGCGGTGGAGAAAGAGGCAGCGAGGGTCGTCGCTGGTCGGGAAATTGCGATGCTGGAGAGGGGAAACAGGGTGCTCTGTTTCTATCGCACCACAGCCGGAGTCGCTGGCGATGCTGGCAACGGTGGTGCGGCGGTGAAGGAGGCAGTGGTGGTGGCACGGCTGGGAGCAGCGTCACCAACGATTGCTGAGGAGGGGAGGTCGAGCAGCTATGGCTGCGACCCTAGGGGAGCGGCAACGGTGGAGAAGGAGGCAGCGGTGGTGGTTGCCTCGTCGAGTGCTGGGATCGATGAGGAGAAGATTGCGGCGACTGGCAGCGGAGGGTCCGGCGGCTGCGGCAGCAGAGGATGCTCTGTTGTTGATGCTGGTGGAGGAGAAGAATCGGCGTCTGCGGCTGCGATCGACGAGGGGCTGCGGCAACAGAGGAAGCTCTGTTTCTGCAACCGACGGCACGATGGCAGACTAGGGCAGCGTCGCCGACGGTATAAGCGGCGATGGGGTGATCCGCTGGCTGGGAACGGCGCCGGCAGTCCTTCGCGCTCGAGCGAGATGGGGAAGCGAGGAGGAGAGGTCGCTGGCCGGGTGGGGTCAGCGGTGGCTGCTGGCTGGGCAACAGCGGCGGCAGTGGTGGTCCCTCGGCCGGGAAGCAGCAGCGGCGGGTGGCTGGCCGGAAGCAGGGGTCCGGTTGGGGAAGCAGAGGTGGCTGCGGCTTCTTCTTCTTCTTCTTCTTCTTCTTCTTCTTCTTCCTCTTCTTTTCTTTTATTTTATTTTATTTTTTTTCCGAAGACAAAGATAACTGCAGCAAGGGGGCAGCGGCGGTGGTGGCGACTGCTGGTTGGGCAGTAGCGACGACGGTAGAGAGGGGCAACGGTGGTCGCTGACCTGACCAAGATGCAGAGGTTCCTTCTCGGTTGAGAAGGATCGACGTTCGTGGCTGCCGGCTTACCTCCTTGATCGCTTCGAGGGGATCAGCCTCCTTGATCGCTTCGAGGGGATCGGCCCTCCATGATCACTTCAAGGGGATCGACCTCCTAGGGTTTGTCTACATAGTAAAATAATATTTCATTCCTTGATTTATTCAAAGAAAGAGTTACATCACTATTTATAGAGTTCCACCTAGAGTCCACCAAGACTTGGACTCTTAATAATAAATAAATATTAAATAAACCTCTATCCAATTCTAACTGAACTAAACAGACTCAATAAACAACTGGACTAAACAGACTAAATAAACATTATTCAAAAGTTCAGAAAAGGGTCCTAATACCAAATCTCTATGAAATTTTTATGATAGCTTTGACACTTCCTAACAGTAGATTTCCCTTTGGTTTCATTGAAAAACTCTCAATATAAACTACTGATATTTTATGTCTAATCTGTGACACTTGAAAATCTGTGCTGCAGAAAATTTCAGCAGCATATTGTTGCCTTAACCGATCTATTTGCAATCTTTTTGAACAAAATTTCTTATATATTTCATAGATCATCTTAGCTTCCATCTAAGATTAATCTATTAAGGAATTCACCTCTAAAAACGATTTTGTGTTATTGTAAATTTTCGTCGCAAACCGCTGAAATTTTTTGACGAGAATTCTGCTATTGCAACTTGCACCAATTTCTTTGCTGTTATACTGCCGAAATTTTCTTGATTAAATTGGACATACTTACTGTCATATACACTGAGATTTTGCTATCAATTCCCTCCTCAAATCTCTCATGTATTTTGTGGAAATTTTGTTGAGAAATCACTGTTTCTTCGACGACAATTCTGCTCTTACAAGACAACACAATTCTGCAACAAACTTCCACTGATTTCTATCAAACCTTTGCTACCATCTACCATAGATCTAAAACTTTCATCCACAGCCCTAAAACTCTACCAAACCACACCCTCAAACTATACCCAAAACAGCCACAAAACAAGCCTAAGTCGTAGCCTACATCCATCAATCCACCAACCCTTTCGACCACCACTTCTCTCAACCTATACATGCCTTTAACCTGACAACAAAAGAGAGATCTTAATATCATAGATTTGGAGGCATGTACTATGGCATCTGAGGCAGCAATCAATGCTAAATTCGAAGCCTTCGAGGCACAAATGGAGGATAAGATTCGGACGCTCTTTACCGAACTCAGATTGGGCCGACCACCAAGCCCGAAGAAATCACATCAAGGAGAGAGCTCTGCCCAATCGTACCAAGCCCGAAGAGATGACTTCCAAGGGAGGGGAGGCTCTATGATTGATTCGAACTATCCACGCATGAGGGTGGACTTCCCTAGATGGGAAGAAGGAGACCCGATTGGTTGGATCTCGCGAGTGGAGCGATATTTTCGATACCACAAAACTGCGGATGCATCTATGGTGGAAATTGTAGCTATACATCTTGAAGGGGATGCCATACAGTGGTTTGACTGGTTTAAATATACTCATGGAGTCCTCTCATGGCGACAATTCAAAGAAGGACTATTAATCCGCTTCAGATCAACTGATTACGAGAACATTGACGAACAACTAGCAAAGATCCGACAAACCTCTACCATTCAGGAGTACCAAACTAGGTTTGAAAGGTTATCTAATCAAACTTGTGATTGGTCTCAAAAACAACTATTGGGGACCTTCATTGAGGGCTTGAAGCCGGAGATCCGGGGAGAAGTTAAAGCACGACAACCGTACACGCTTATGGCAGCCATCTCTTTCGCACGACATCAAGAGGAGCGATTGAACCATGAAGCTTGGAAGACTAGGATCACTTTTCGACCTGCAATGCAAAAGCCCTCAGCCCCCTCTACTATCAACCGAGTCCCGACACCAAAAATAATGACAAGAGAAGAGCTTTGGGAGTGATCTACGAAGGAGTTATGTTTGCATCGCGACGAACCGTTGAGCCGCGAGCATCACTGTAGAAAAGAGAGACTTCTTATGATTGAACCAGTAGAAGAAGAGGTCATTGAATATCTAGAAGAGAGCCTTGATAATGAGAAGGAAGATGCAGAAGAAGAGCCACAACCGATCGAAGTTATGGTACATGCACTAACCAGCTACTCAAACCCGCAAACGATGAAAGTTGAAGGCCTTCTCAAACAACAATCGATCACTGTTCTCATCGACACGGGCAGCACTAATAACTTCCTAGATAGTAAAGTTGCTGTTCGGATGGCCTTACCTATTGAGTATTATAGTAGGTTTAACGTCAAGTTCACCGACGAACGGATTTTGAAGTGTGATCGTAGGCGCCCGTGGGAGAAACTATTACTGCAGGAACAAGAGATAATTGCATATTTCTTCCTCCTCCCTCTTGATGATCATGAGGCCATGCTCAGAATTGAATGGTTGATGACATTAGGTGATGTTTCCTGGAATTTTATGAAACTAATTTTGAGATTTTACAGTAAAGGGAAACAGGTGATTATATACGGGAAACGTGGGGGCGACGTAACGACGATTTGCACACAACAAATGGAGAAGGTTTTACATAAAGCATGTAGCGACTTTTTGGTACAACTTGAGCAGCAAACTAAGGGAGAGCCAATAAAATTTGAAGATCCAAACCTACTTCCTTTGCTTGCTGAATTTTCAGATATATTTGACGAACCGCACAACCTACCTCTTACCCGTTGGCATGATCATTATATAACGATTCTTCCAGGCAAACCTCCAACAAATACTCGGCCATATCAATATCTACATCTCCAGAAGGATGAAATAAAAAGGATTGTAAAAGAGATGCTCAAAACAGGAGTTATTCGGCCAAGTTGCAGCCTTTACTCTTCACCGGTGCTACTTGTATGCAAGAAGGATGGAACATGGCGAATATGCGTTGATTACCAAGCTCTCAATGGCATAACCATCAAGGATAAATACCCTATTCCAATAGTAGATGAATTGCTAGATGAAAGGGAGCACAAATCTTCACAAAGCTGGACCTTCGATCCTGGTATCATCAAATACGAGTGTGCAAAAAAGACATACCGAAAACCGTCTTTCGAACATACAACGGCCACTACGAATTTTTACTTTCTTCAACAAAAGGTGGAATATCTTGGGCATATCATACTAGAGGAAGGTGTGATGGTGGACCCCTCCAAAATAGAAGCAATGCAGAGCTGGCTGACCCCGAGGAACATAAAATTGCTACATGGCTTTCTGGGTTTAACAGGCTACTATTGCAAGTTCGTGAAAAACTATGGAAAGATCAGTGCACCACTTACTTCCTTACTGAAAAAAGATGTCTTCCAATGGTTGGACAAAGCCTCCGCTGCCTTCGACAAACTCAAGGTAGCCATGACGACGACGCCGGTGCTAGCACTACTAGATTTTAACCGGCCCTTCATTATTGAGGCCGACGCATCTGGAGTTAGAATTGAAGTCATTCTCATGCAAGATGGTCGACCACTCGCATACACTAGCAAGGCATTATCTCCCTCCTATCAAAATATGTCAACATATGATAAGGAGATGCTCGCCATTATGCACGCAGCAACAAGGTGGAGACCCTACTTGATCAGTCGACGATTTCAAATTAAAACCGACCATAAAAGCCTCAAGTACTTTTTGGAGCAAAAGATATCATCCCTTGAGCAGCAAAAATGGGTAACAAAACATCTTGGATTTGATTATGAAATAACTTATAAAAAGGGGAAAGAGAATGTTGTTGCAGATGCGCTTTCGCAACTACCCGAGCAAGCTGAATTTTCGGTCGTTTCACTTCCGACCAATGACTTCCTTGAGGATATTATGATAGAATGGCAGGAAGATCCGGAGACCAGCAAGATCATAAAAAAAATGGAGGAAGCATCAAGCTCCGTGGCTCATTACAATTGGGACTCAAAAGAATTACACTATAGAGGACGCATTGTGCTTATGACAAATTCTACTTACATCTTCACGAGCAGATTTTGGACAAAGTTATTTCATATGTAGGGTACTAAATTGAAAAGGAGTATGGCATATCACCCACAAACCGACAGCCAGATGGAAGTTGTAAATAGGTGCTTGGAGACAGCCCAAAGTCACCCACCAAATATGACTACTCAAGGAGAACTCCAAATCCAGCCAAGTGCCATTATTGATCGACGGATCGTGACTCGACGACGACCCACTACTGAAGTGCTAATACTGTTGAATCTCGGATTTTGATGATGAAGTCAATTGTCATTTGTTATCTAATCCATATGTTGAGATAAGTGTGCAGGATTAACTACGATGAAAGTAAGACATGCAACAGGAGTTGCGCCGAAGTCAAGACTATGATCACGTTGGGGGTTCGAGAGTTCGACGGAAGTCCGGACGGTCATCAGAGGTTCTGCAGGAACAAATCCGAGAAGTCCAGGAGCTTGCCAAAGAAGCTCATCGGAACTCGCCAAGTGGATCATCGCAAGTCCAGGAGTTTGCCGGAAGTCCACCGGAGCATCGCCGAGGGTTCGTCGGATGATCGCCGGAAGTTCGCCGGAAGCTCGACGGAAGAAGCGATTGACGCACCGGAGCAAGTTGCAGTAAATGTCTTGAAAAATATCGTAGTTAGCATGATGATTAAGTTAGAAATGGGAGGTGATCCCATTAACTTAATCTTGGGGCAATTGAGCCCTTGACTGACCCAAATTTGGCCGAATGGATTAGCCCATTTGGACCTAGATTCCCTGGCCGGCGGTGGCACCGCCCAACAGCCATGTCTCGGAGTGAGGCTGGGCGATGGCACCGCCCCTGTCAGGCGGTGGCACCGCCTGGGCTCAGTCTCCGAGTGAGACTAGGCGGTAGCACCGCCCCTATCAGGCGGTGGCACCGCTTGGGCTCAGTCTCCGAGTGAGACTGGGCGGTAGTACCGCCCCTGATAGGCAGTGGCACCGCCCGAGCTCGGTCTCTGAGCTCTGTCAGGTGGTAGTACCGCCCATTTATGGCGGTAGTAACGCCAGGACCCCGAAAACATGGGAAATGACATTTTTGAGCTCCAAATTCAAATCAGTTTGGGGCCTATATAAACCCCACCCTTTCATGCATGAAAGGGCACCGAAACATAGCATTTATTCTGAGATTTTAGAGCTTAAAAGTGTTGTAAAAGGCTAGAAGTTCTTCTCCCTCTTTTCTTCAAAGTTTTGATCATTCAAGAGAGGAGTGAAAAATCTTTAAGGGTTGTCTCCTACGCCCGTCAAAAGGAGTGAAACTGTAAAAGGGTGGTTGGCCTTCGCCTATTGAAGGAAGGCATCTAGTGGACGTCGGTGACCTCATCGGAGGAGGAAGCCAAAAGTGGATGTAGGTCAAGATTGACTGAACCACTCTAAATCTCGGTTTGCATTTACATTTTGTGCTCTATGTTAACTGCAATTACTTCCATAGCTTTACTTTAACTGCACTTTGCTTGATCTTAAGTTAAAGCAATTTCCGAATCGACTTTCATACTGAAATCGTTCTTATCGTACAAACGTCGTTTTAATCGTCAAAAGTTTTCCGCTGCACTAATTCACCCCCCCTCTTAGTGCTCTTGATCATAACAATTGGTATAAGAGCGGGGTTAACTCTCAATCGGATTAAAACCCAAGAGAGATGGCTTACGTCGGAAATCAAGAGGGTCACTCTATTACACGTCCACCCATGTTCAATGGGACGGACTACACCTATTGGAAGACCCGAATGAGGATCTTCCTTATTTCAATTGATTTTGAACTTTGGAATCTTGTCGAAAATGGATTATCGAAGTCTTCTCTTCCAATGATCAATTGGAATGAATTGGAGAAGAAGACTTTCACTCTTAATGCAAAGGCTATGAATGCCTTATTTTGTGTGCTTGATAAAAATGAGTTCAATCGTGTTTCAGTTTGTGAAATCGCATTTGATATTTGGCATACACTCGAAGTGACGCACGAAGGCACAAGTAGAGTGAAAGAGTCAAAAATCAATCTTTTGATACATTCATTTGAACTTTTTCGAATGAAACCGAGCGAGACTATTGGCGATATGTACACCCGTTTCACGGATGTCGTCAATGGTCTAAAAGGACTCGGCAAAAGTTTTTCGAATTTTGAGCTCGTAAATAAGATTCTAAGATCCCTTCCTAAGAGTTGGGACCCTAAAGTCACTGCTATTCAAGAGTCTAAAGATCTAAACAATTTTCCTCTTGAAGAATTAATCGGGTCATTAATGACCTACGAAATGACTTGCAAAGCTCATGAAGAGCAAGAAGACATCCTTCCAAAGAACAGGAAGGATATGTCACTTAGAACTTTCGAAGACCACTTGAGAGAAAACTCAAGTGATGAAGACTGTGACGATGACTTGGCACTTCTAACAAGGAAATTCAAAAAATTCGTTAAAAGAAACAAGTTTAAAAATGACTCAAAAAATAAATTTGAACCCAAAAAGGACCAAGTTATTTGCTACGAATGCAAGAAGCCGGGACACTACAAAAGCGATTGTCCCCAAGCCAAGAAGAGAACACCAAAGAAGAAGGTGCTCAAAGCAACGTGGGATGACTCGAGCGCGTACGAAGAAGAGGAGTCCAACACCGAGCAAGTTGCTCATTACGCCCTAATGGCCATCGGAGATGAGGTAACAAATTTAATTGATGCAGATTTATCATTTGATGAATTACTAAATGCCTTCCATGACTTATTTGATGAATGCAAAACTATTAGTAGAAAATACAAATTGCTAAAAATGGAGCATGATAGTCTTACTTGTAATTTCGATAAATTAGAAATTCAATATCATGATAGTTTAGCTCCATGTAAAAAATGTCATGATCTAGAAACTCTCCAAAAGGAGAACTTGCTACTTAAGGACACTTTGAAGAAATTTGAGGTTGGTAGCAAGTCTTTGAATATGATCCTTACAAATAAGGGTCATGTTCCTAAAAAAAGTGGAATCGGATTTGTGAGAAGTCCTCACCAAAATCCAACCACCTTCATTAAAGGCCATATCTTATATGTTCGGCACCAAAGCAAATGCAACTTTTGTTGCAAACATGGACATAGAACTTATCATTGTCCACTCAAGAAAGTTAGTCTAAACAAATTGATTTGGGTTCCTAAAGGAACCACAATAAATTCTATGCAACATGATAAACAATTTAGATCAGTGTTTGAGGCACTCAAAAGTAAATGGGTACCTGAAAATCATCCTTTCTTGTAGAAACATACATCATCACAAGCTAGGAGCAAGAGATGGTACCTTGATAGTGGATGCTCAAGGCATATGACCGGAGATTCATCTCAATTCTCTAAACTCACTAGCATAGACGAAGGCTATGTCACCTTCGGAGACAACAACAAGGGTAAAATCCTTGGCAAAGGAACCATAGGTAATAAATCCAACTTCTTTATTGAAGATGTTTTGTTAGTTGATGGTTTAAAACATAACCTCTTGAGCATTAGTCAATTGTGTGATAAAGGATATGTTGTCAAATTCGAATCTAATGCTTGCATCATTGAAAAACAACACAAAAACACATCTATGATTACATTAAAACAAAATAACGTATACACTATTGATATCAATGATCTTTGTAATGAAATGTGTTTCTCGGTTTTGAATGAGGATGCTTGGCTTTGGCATAGGAGATTAGGTCATGCTAGCATGAAACTAATCACTCCAATATCATCCAAAGAACTTGTAAGAGGAATTTCTCATATCAAGTTCATCAAAGATAATGTGTGTGATGCTTGTCAATTAGGAAAACAAATTAAGGGTAGTTTCAAATCTAAGAATCAAATAAGCACCTCTAGGCCTTTACAATTGATCCATATGGACTTGTTTGGACCTATCTCTACATCAAGTCTAGGAGGTAGCAAATACGCTTTCGTCATTGTAGATGACTATAGTAGATACACATGGACTTATTTCTTAAAACATAAAAATGAATGCTTTAGATATTTTATCAAGTTTTGCAAACTTATCCAAAATGAAAAGGGTTCTATGATTTCATCAATTAGAAGTGATCATGGTGGTGAATTTCAAAACCGTGATTTTCAAGAATTTTGTGAATTTAATGGATACAATCATAACTTCTCTACTCCAAGAAATCCTGAACAAAATGGAGTAGTAGAAAGAAAAAATAGAAATTTACAAGAAATGGCAAGAACCATGTTGAATGAACATAGCCTACCAAAATACTTTTGGGCCAAAGCCGTAAACACTGCATGCTATATTTTGAATAGAGTTCTAGTAAGACCCTTACTCACCAAAACTCCCTATGAGTTGTGGAACAACAAAAAACCTAATGTTTCATATTTTAAAGTTTTTGGGTGTAAGTGTTTTATCTTGAATGAAAAAGTTGCCTTAGGAAAATTTGATGCTAAATCAGATGAAGGAATTTTCCTTGGTTATTCTTCGGTTTCTAAAGCTTTTCGTATCTTCAATAAAAGAACTTTAATTATAGAAGAATCCATTCATGTTGTTTTCAATGAGATTTCCGAAATCAAGAAAAATGATTTTGATGATGATGTTAATTTTGATTCTTTGAATTTAAATGAAACCCCTTCTCCAACTAGCAACTTGGATGCATCCACTTCCGAAACATCCTTACCCAAGGATTGGAAATATGTAGATGCTCATCCTAAGGAGCTAATTCTAGGAGACACATCTAAGGGGGTTCAAACACGTTCTTCTCTTAAAGAATTTTGTGCCAACGCCGCTTTTCTCTCCCAAATTGAACCTAAATGTGTTGACGAAGCCATGAAAGATGATTCATGGATTATCGCAATGCAAGATTAGTTAAATCAATTTGAGAGAAATGAGGTGTGGAAGCTTGTTCCTAGGCCAAATGACCATTTAGTTATTGGTACTAAATGGGTCTTTAGAAACAAGCAAGATGAAAATGGTATCGTGGTTAGAAACAAGGCTAGATTAGTAGCCAAAGGTTTCAACCAAGAAGAAGGTATCGATTACGAAGAAACCTTCGCTCCTATGGCTAGATTAGAAGCCATAAGGATGCTCCTTGTCTATGCTAGTAATAATAATTTTAAGTTATTTCAAATGGATGTTAAAAGCGTTTTCTTAATGGCTTTATTTCCGAAGAAGTTTATGTTGAACAACCTCCCGGATTTGAAAATAATAGCCTCACTAATCATGTGTTTAAATTAACTAAAGCTCTCTATGGTTTAAAACAAGCCCCAAGGGCTTGGTATGAGAGACTTAGTTCTTTTCTTATTAAAAATAATTTTACAAAAGGCAAGGTTGATACTACATTGTTTATCAAGAATTTTAAAAATAATTTTCTCATTGTTCAGATTTATGTTGATGATATTATCTTTAGTTCTACAAACGAATCTCTTTGTGAATCCTTTACTAAAACCATGAGTTTAGAATTTGAAATGAGTTTGATGGGAGAATTAACCTTTTTCTTAGGCTTACAAATTAAGCAACTAAGAAATGACATCTTTATTAGTCAAACTAAATATGCTTTAGATTTGCTAAAGAGATTTAATATGGAAAGCTCAAAAGCTATTAACACTCCTATGAGCACATCCACTAAGTTAGAAGTTGATGAAAGTGGAGAAAACTTCGATCAAAAAACTTATAGGGGTATGATAGGAAGTTTACTTTACCTCACTGCAACTAGACCAGATTTCATGTTCAGTGTAGGACTTTGTGCTAGGTTTCAATCGAACCCTAAGATATCTCATCTCAAAGCGGTTAAAAGAATACTTAGATATCTTAAAGGTACCACAAATCTAGGATTATGGTATCCGAAAACCGAGAAGTTTGAGTTAATTGCTTATGTTGATGCAGATTTTGCTAGATGTAGATTAGATAGAAAAAGCACATCAGGAACATGTCAATTTTTGGGACATGCTCTTGTTTCCTGGTCATCTAAGAAACAAAACTCGATTGCACTATCAACAACTGAAGCCGAGTATATTGCAGCTAGTGCATGCTGTACACAAGTTGTGTGGATGAAAAACACCTTAGAAGATTATAAAGTTCATCTTAAAAATATTCCCATTAAATGTGATAACACAAGTGCTATATGTTTAACAAAGAATCTCATTCAACACTCAAGAACAAAACATATTGATATTAGACATCACTTTATACGAGATCATGTCATTAATCATGATATAGTTATAGAGTTCATTAATACTAAACATCAACTAGCTGATATTTTTACAAAGCCTTTGAGTGAAGAACAATTTAATTTCATTAGAAGAGAATTAGGAATGTTAATGTGTCCGAATGCTTGAACTCATTAAATCTATTTTTCGGACTTTCTTGATTCAATAATCAAATCACTCAATTGCTATGATGATTTTACATGATTGCATGCCTTAATAATATGTTGGAAATTATGTGTTTTGGATATAAAAATTTCCATGATAATGAGCATGTTTTATCTTCATGATTATATTGGAAAATCTATAGCAAAACCTTGTCCGAATGCATGAAAGTGTTAAATTTTATTTTCGGATTTTCTTGATACCTTATTCTCTTCCGAACTTAATGTAGCTCTCATAAGCATATGTCATATCGAGTTTGATTCATATCATTGATTTTTGACATATGGAATCAATTAGCAAATACATCTTTCATAGGCTTATAATGTGAAAAATATTTTCGAGAAATGGATTTGATAAAATGATTCCTTCTTAAAATTTCCTTCTTGAAAAAGGAAGATTTTTTTACTTGCAAGGATATTGATTCACGTACATATCTTGATCCTTGTAAAAATGAAGCGTGATTTAATCTTTCCTTGAGATGTTTGTAAAATTGGTATCCTATCACTCATTGTTGAAAAATTACCAATCACTCACTTGTGTTTAAAATTTGCCTATATCGTTCTCCTTTTTGTTGATGACAAAGGGGGACAAATATATGAATTGATGCTATGAGTGCCATATTTGAATTTGCATTATGTTAAAAACACTTGCATCGAAATATATGGTAAATTCATCATAGAAATGCTATGATTGCTAAACACTTTGAAATATTTACATTATGTTAAGATATCAAGAACTTGCATCGTAATTTTACATGTTGATATCGTACCATATGATGAATTGCTACCATTACTATCATTCATATTTGAAATGTAAAACTTGAAAATGGATGTCAAGCCTTGACATCATTTTCAGAGAGATACATCATGATAGGAATCATGATGGAAGTATTGATAAGGTTAAACAATCTTAACTTATCAATATGTCTCTTGAATTCAAAGGTTTTGAATTCAAGAATGACTTATCTTGAGTATAGCATATAGATAGGGGGAGTTAAAGTTAACTCCGTTATCAATTAATTATCATCATCAAAAAGGAGGAGATTGTTGAATCTCGGATTTTGATGATGAAGTCAATTGTCATTTGTTATCTAATCCATATGTTGAGATAAGTGTGCAGGATTAACTACGATGAAAGTAAGACATGCAACAGGAGTTGCGCCGAAGTCAAGACTATGATCACGTTGGGGGTTCGAGATTTCGATGGAAGTCCGGACTGTCATCAGAGGTTCTGCGGGAACAAATCTGAGAAGTCCAGGAGCTTGCCAAGAAGCTCATCGGAACTTGCCAAGTGGATCGTCGCAAGTCCAGAAGTTTGCCGGAAGTCCGCCGGAGCATCGCCGAGGGTTTGACGGATGATCGCCGAAAGTTCGCTGGAAGCTCGACGGAAGAAGCGATTGACGCACCGGAGCAAGTTGCAGTAAATGTCTTGAAAAATATCGTAGTTAGCATGATGATTAAGTTAGAAATGGGAGGTGATCCCATTAACTGAATCTTGGGGCAATTGGGCCCTTGACAGACCCAAATTGGGCCGAATGGATCAGCCCATTCGGACCCAGATTCCCTGGCCGGCGGTGGCACCGCCTGGGTCGGCGGTGGCTGGACGGTGGCACCGCCCCTGTCAGGCGGTGGCACCGCTTGGGCTCAATCTCCGAGTGAGACTGGGCGGTAGCACCGCCCCTGTCAGGCGGTGGCACCGCCTGGGCTCAGTCTCCGAGTGAGACTGAGCGGTAGTACCGCCCTTGACAGGCGGTGGCACCGCCCGAGCTCGGTCCTCCGAGCTCTGTCAGGCGGTAGTACCGCCATTTATGGTGGTAGTATCGCCAGGACCCCGAAAACATGGGAAATGACATTTTTGAGCTCCAAATTCAAATCAGTTTGGGGCCTATATAAACCCCACCCTTTCATGCATGAAAGGGCACCGAAACTTAGCATTTATTCTGAGATTTTGAGAGCTTAAAAGTGTTGTAAAAGGCTCGAAGTTCTTCTCCCTCGTTTCTTCAAAGTTTTGATCATTCAAGAGAGGAGTGAAAAATCTGTAAGGGTTGTCTCCTAAGCCCGTCAAAAGGAGTGAAACTGTAAAAGGGTGGTTGGCCTTCGCCTATTGAAGGAAGGCCTCTAGTGGACGTCGGTGACCTCATCGGAGGAGGAAGCCAAAAGTGGATGTAGGTCAAGATTGACCGAACCACTCTAAATCTCGGTTTGCATTTACATTTTGTGCTCTATCTTAACTGTAATTACTTCCATAGCTTTACTTTAACTGCACTTTGCTTGATCTTAAGTTAAAGCATTACCGAATCGACTTTCATACCGAAATTGTTCTTATCGTACGAACGTCATTTTAAATCGTCAAAAGTTTTCCGCTGCACTAATTCACCCCCCTCTCTTAGTGCTCTTGATCCTAACAAATATAGTGGGCGAACCTACCGACAGATGCCACTTGGGAGAACTATGACGACTTGAAGATCAAATTCCCAGAATTCATGAATCGTCAGCCTCGAGGACAAGGCTGATTTGAAGGGGGCGGATCTGTTAGGACTCTAGCTAAGAGAGTCCTAATTGAGAGGGACATTCATGTAAAACCTACCTAAGCCGACCCCTATTAAAAAGGTGAAGAGACCGGCTAGGGTTAGGAGGTTGTTTCTTAGAGAAGAATTAGGAGTTGAAAAAGAATAGGAGTCTTGAGTAGGAGTCCTATTAGGAGTTAATTAGAAGTAGGAGTCTTGAGTAGGAGTCCTATTAGGAGTTAAGGTTTAGAAGCCCTATAAATAGCCATGTATTCCTCCTCTTTTCATAGGTAATAGATGAATATTTTTTGTAGCCTTTGAGCAGCAACTTAGAGGAAGGAACCCCTATAGAGTTCCAGGAGGCTGATCCCCTAAAGAGATCAACCCCAAGCTTAGAATCTGCAAGGGTTCTAACATGTCTACACCATATGAGATATGGAAAGGGAAAAAGCCCGATCTTAAAGTTGTTAAGATTTGGGGCTGCCCTGCCCACGTTAAAAGACACAACCCTGATAAGTTAGAATCGATGATAGAGCAATGCAAATTTGTGGGATACCCCAAGGAAACTTGTGGGTATTATTTCTATCATCTCGAGGATCGAAAGGTCTTTTTAACTAAAAGAGCAGTGTTCCTTGAGAAAGAACACATTCTTGGCAAAGATAGTGGGAGCATGATAGAGTTGAGCGAGGTTGGAGAACCAAGCTCAAGCACCACTCTACAGCCCGAGTCTGTTTAAGTACCTAATACACAAGTTTCAACTTTATGTAGGTCTAGCAGAGTATCCCATCCTCCTGAGAGATATATGGGACATATTAGAGGAGAGGATGTTGAGGATATTGATCCTCAGACCTACGAGGAGGCTATTATGATTATAGACTCCGGGAAGTGGCAAGAAGCCATGAATTCTGAGATGGATTCTATATACTCCAATAAGGTTTGGAACCTAGTTGATGCGCCCGAAGGTATTGTACCCATCGGTTGCAAGTGGATCTTTAAGAAAAAGGTTGGAGTAGATGGAAAGGTAGAGACCTATAAAGCAATGCTAGTGGCTAAGGGGTAACATCAAAGGCAAGGTGTTGACTATGACGAAACCTTCTCACCTGTAGCAATGCTAAAATCCATCCGAATTCTATTGGCTATTGCAGTACACTATGATTATGAGATCTGGCAAATGGATATGAAAACTGCATTCCTCAATGGGAACCTCGATGAGGAGGTGTATATGACATAACCTGAGGGATTCATGTCCAAAGACTGCCCAGATAAGTTGTGCAGGTTGCTTAGATCCATTTATGGACTAAAGAAAGCTTCCCAAAGTTGGAACATAAGATTTGATAAGGCAATCAGATCTTATAACTTTGTTAAGAATGAAGATGAGCCTTGTGTGTACAAGAAGGTAAGTAGGAGTGCTATTACCTTGTTGGTATTATATGTGGATAACATCCTAATCATTGGGAATGATGTAGGAATGCTATCCACATTAAAGGCTGTTGAATCTTGGATTTTGATGATGAAGTCAATTATCATTTGTTATCTAATCCATATGCTAAGATAAGTGTGCAGGATTAACTACGATGAAAGTAAGACATGCAGCAGGAGTTGCGCCGAAGTCAAGACTATGATCACGTTGGGGGTTCGAGAGTTCGACGGAAGTCCGGACGGTCATCAGAGGTTCTGCAGGAACAAATCCGAGAAGTCCAGGAGCTTGCCAAAGAAGCTCATCGGAACTCGCCAAGTGGATCATCGGAAGTCCAGGAGTTTGCCGGAAGTCCACCGGAGCATCGCCGAGGGTTCGTCGGATGATCGCCGGAAGTTCGCCGGAAGCTCGACGGAAGAAGCGATTGACGCACCGGAGCAAGTTGCAGTAAATGTCTTGAAAAATATTGTAGTTAGCATGATGATTAAGTTAGAAATGGGAGGTGATCTCATTAACTTAATCTTGGGGCAATTGGGCCCTTAACAGACCCAAATTGGGCCGAATGGATCAGCCCATTCGGATCCAGATTCCCTGGCCGGCGGTGGCACCGCCTGGGTCGGCAGTGGCACCGCCCAGCAGTCGAGTCTCGGAGTGAGGCTGGGCGGTGGCACCGCCCCTGTCAAGCAGTGGCACTGCCTAGGCTCAGTCTCTGAGTGAGACTAAGCGATCACCGCCCCTACCAGGCGGTGGCACCGCCTGGGCTCAGTCTCCGAGTGAGACTGGGTGGGCGGTAGCACCGCCCCTGTCAAGCGGTGGCAACGCCTGGGCTCAGTCTCCGAGTGAGACTGGGCGGTAGCACCGCCCCTGTCAGGCGGTGGTACCGCCCGAGCTCGGTCTCCGAGCTCTGTCAGGCGGTAGTACCGCCCATTTATGGCGGTAGTACTGTCAGGACCCCGAAAACAAGGGAATTGACATTTTGAGCTCCAAATTCAAATCAGTTTGGGGCCTATATAAACCCCACCCTTTCATGCATGAAAGGGCACCGAAACTTAGCATTTATTCTGAGATTTTGAGAGCTTAAAAGTGTTATAAAAGGCTAGAAGTTCTTCTCCCTCTTTTCTTCGAAGTTTTGATCATTCAAGAGAGGAGTGAAAAATTTGTAAGGGTTGTCTCCTAAGCCCGTCAAAAGGAGTGAAACTGTAAAAGGGTGGTTGGCCTTCGCCTATTGAAGGAAGGCCTCTAGTGGACGTCGGTGACCTCATCGGACGAGGAAGCCAAAAGTGGATGTAGGTCAAGATTGACCGAACCACTCTAAATCTCGGTTTGCATTTACATTCTGTTCTCTATCTTAACTGCAACTACTTCCATAGCTTTACTTTAACTGCACTTTACTTGATCTTAAGTTAAAGTAATTTCCGATTCGACTTTCATACTGAAATCGTTCTTATCATACGAACGTCGTTTTAAATCGTCAAAAATTTTCCGCTGCACTAATTCACCCCCCCCTCTTAGTGCTCTTGATCCTAACAATTGGTATCAGAGCAGGGTTAACTCTCAATCGGATTAAAACCCAAGAGAGATGGCATATGTCGGAAATCAAGAGGGCCACTCTATTACACGTCCACCCATGTTCAATGGGACGGACTACACCTATTGGAAGACCCGAATGAGGATATTTCTTATTTCAATGGATTTTGAACTTTGGAATCTTGTCGAAAATGGATTTTCGAAATCTTCTCTTTCAATGATCGATTGGAATGAATTGGAGAAGAAGACTTTCGCTCTTAATGCAAAGGCTATGAATGCCTTATTTTGTGCGCTTAATAAAAATGAGTTCAATCGTGTTTCGGTTTGTGAAATCGCATTTGATATTTGGCATACACTCGAAGTGACTCACGAAGGCACAAGTAGAGTGAAAGAGTCAAAAATCAATCTTTTGATACATTCTTTTGAACTTTTCCAAATGAAACCGAGTGAGACTATTGGCGATATGTACATCCGTTTCACGGATATCGTTAATGGTCTAAAAGGACTCGGCAAAAGTTTTTCGGATTTTGAGCTCGTAAATAAGATTCTAAGATCCCTTCCTAAGAGTTGGGACCCTAAAGTCACTGCTATTCAAGAGGCTAAAGATCTAAACAACTTCTCTCTTGAAGAATTAATCGGGTCATTAATGACCTACGAAATGACTTGCAAAGCTCATGAAGAGCAAGAAGAGATCCTTCCAAAGAACAGGAAGGATATGGCACTTAGAACTTTCGAAGACCACTTGAGAGAAAACTCAAGTGATGAAGACTGTGACGATGACTTGGCACTTCTAATAAGGAAATTCAAAAAATTCATTAAAAGAAACAAGTTTAAAAATGACTCAAAAAATAAATATGAACCCAAGAAGGACCAAGTTATTTGCTACGAATGCAAGAAGTCGGGACACTACAAAAGTTGTTGTCCCCAAGCCAAGAAGAGAACACCAAAGAAGAAGGCGCTCAAAGCAACGTGGGATGACTCAAGCGCATCCGAAGAAGAGGAGTCCAACACCGAGCAAGTTTCTCATTACGCCCTAATGGCCATCGGAGATGAGGTAACAAATTTAATTGATTCAGATTAATCATTTGATGAATTACTAAATGCCTTCCGTGACTTATTTGATGAATGCAAAACTATTTGTAGAAAATATAAATTGCTAAAAAAGGAGCATGATAGTCGTACTTGTAATTTCAACAAATTAGAAATTGAATATCAGGATAGTTTAGCTCCATGTAAAAATTGTCATGATCTAGAAACTCTCCAAAAGGAGAACTTGCTACTTAAGGACACCTTGAAGAAATTCGAGGTTGGTAGCAAGTCTTTGAATATTATCCTTACAAATAAGGGTCATGTTCCTAAAAGAAGTGGAATCGGATTTGTGAGAAGTCCTCACGAAAATCCAACCACCTTCATTAAAGGCCCTATCTTATATGTTCGGCACCAAAGCAAATGCAACTTTTGTTGCAAACATGGACATAGAACTTATCATTGTCCACTCAAGAAAGTTAGTCTAAACAAATTGATTTGGGTTCCTAAAGGAACCACAATAAATTCTATGCAACATGATAAACAATTTAGATCAGTGTTTGAGGCACCCAAAAGTAAATGGGTACCTGAAAATCATCCTTTCTTGTAGAAACATACATCATCACAAGCTAGGAGCAAGAGATGGTACCTTGATAGTGGATGCTCAAGGTATATGACCGGAGATCCATCTCAATTCTCTAAACTCACTAGCATTGACGAAGGCTATGTCACCTTCGGAGACAACAACAAGGGTAAAATCATTGGCAAAGGAACCATAGGTAACAAATCCAACTTCTTTATTGAAGATGTTTTGTTAGTTGATGGTTTAAAACATAACCTCTTGAGCATTAGTCAATTGTGTGATAAAGGATATATTGTCAAATTCGAATCTAATGCTTGCATCGTTGAAAAACCACACAAAAACACATCTATGATTGCATTAAAACAAAATAATGTATACATCATTGACATCAATGATCTTTGCAATGAGATTTTAGAGCTTAAAAGTGTTGTAAAAGGCTAGAAGTTCTTCTCCCTCTTTTCTTCAAAGTTTTGATCATTCAAGAGAGGAGTGAAAAATTTGTAAGGGTTGTCTCCTAAGCTCGTCAAAAGGAGTGAAACTGTAAAAGGGTGGTTGGCCTTCGCCTATTGAAGGAAGGCCTCTAGTGGACGTCGGTGACCTTATCGGACGAGGAAGCCAAAAGTGGATGTAGGTCAAGATTGACCGAACCACTCTAAATCTCGGTTTGCATTTACATTCTGTTCTCTATCTTAACTACAACTACTTCCATAGCTTTACGTTAATTGCACTTTACTTGATCTTAAGTTAAAGCAATTTCCGATTCGACTTTCATACTGAAATCGTTCTTATCATACGAACGTCGTTTTAAATCGTCAAAAGTTTTCCGCTGCACTAATTCACCCCCCCCTCTTAGTGCTCTTGATCCTAACAATTGGTATCAGAGCGGGGTTAACTGTCAATCAGATTAAAACCCAAGGGAGATGGCTTACGTCAGAAATCAAGAGGGCCACACTATTACACGTCCACCCATGTTCAATGGGACGGACTACACCTAATGGAAGACCCGAATGAGGATCTTTCTTATTTCAATGGATTTTGAACTTTGAAACCTTGTCGAAAATGGATTTTCGAAATCTTCTCTTCCAATGATCGATTGGAATGAATTGGAGAAGAAGACTTTCGCTCTTAATGCAAAGGCTATGAATGCCTTATTTTGTGCGCTTGATAAAAATGAGTTCAATCGTGTTTCGGTTTGTGAAATCGCATTTGATATTTGGCATACACTCGAAGTGACTCACGAAGGCACAAGTAGAGTGAAAGAGTCAAAAATCAATCTTTTGATACATTCTTTTGAACTTTTCCGAATGAAACCGAGCGAGACTATTGGCGATATGTACACCCGTTTCACGGATGTCGTCAATGGTCTAAAAGGACTCGGCAAAAGTTTTTCGGATTTTGAGCTCGTAAATAAGATTCTAAGATCCCTTCCTAAGAGTTGGGACCCTAAAGTCACTGCTATTCAAGAGGCTAAAGATCTAAACAACTTCTCTCTTGAAGAATTAATCGGGTCATTAATGACCTACGAAATGACTTGCAAAGCTCATGAAGAGCAAGAAGAGATACTTCCAAAGAACAGGAAGGATATGGCACTTAGAACTTTCGAAGATCACTTGAGAGAAAACTCAAGTGATGAAGACTGTGACGATGACTTGGCACTTCTAATAAGGAAATTCAAAAAATTCATTAAAAGAAACAAGTTTAAAAATGACTCAAAAAATAAATTTGAACCCAAGAAGGACCAAGTTATTTGCTACGAATGCAAGAAGCCGGGACACTACAAAAGTGATTGTCCCCAAGCCAAGAAGAGAACACCAAAGAAGAAGGCGCTCAAAGCAACGTGGGATGACTCAAGCGCGTCCGAAGATGAGGAGTCCAACACCGAGAAAGTTTCTCATTACGCCCTAATGGCCATCGGAGATAAGGTAACAAATTTAATTGATTCAGATTAATCATTTGATAAATTACTAAATGCCTTCCATGACTTATTTGATGAATGCAAAACTATTAGTAGAAAATACAAATTGCTAAAAAAGGAGCATGATAGTCTTACTTGTAATTTCAACAAATTAGAAATTGAATATCATGATAGTTTAGCTCCATGTAAAAATTGTCATGATCTAGAAACTCTCCAAAAGGAGAACTTGCTACTTAAGGACACCTTGAAGAAATTTGAGATTGGTAGCAAGTCTTTGAATATGATCCTTACAAATAAGGGTCATGTTCCTAAAAGAAGTGGAATCAGATTTGTGAGAAGTCCTCACGAAAATCCAACCAACTTCATTAAAGGCCCTATCTTATATGTTCGGCACCAAAGCAAATGCAACTTTTGTTGCAAACATGGACATAGAACTTATCATTGTCCATTCAAGAAAGTTAGTCCAAACAAATTGATTTGGGTTCCTAAAGGAACCATGATAACTCTATGCAACATGATAAACAATTTAGATCAGTGTTTGAGGCACCCAAAAGTAAATGGGTACCTAAAAATCATCCTTTCTTGTAGAAACATACATCATCACAAGCTAGGAGCAAGAGATGGTACCTTGATAGTGGATGCTCAAGGCATATGACCGGAGATCCATCTCAATTCTCTAAACTCACTAGCATTGACGAAGGCTATGTCACCTTCGGAGACAACAACAAGGGTAAAATCATTGGCAAAGGAACCATAGGTAACAAATCCAACTTCTTTATTGAAGATTTTTTGTTAGTTGATGGTTTAAAACATAACCTCTTGAGCATTAGTCAATTGTGTGATAAAGGATATATTGTCAAATTCGAATCTAATGCTTGCATCGTTGAAAAACCACACAAAAACACATCTATGATTGCATTAAAACAAAATAACGTATACATCATTGACATCAATGATCTTTGCAATGAGATTTTAGAGCTTAAAAGTGTTGTAAAAGGCTAGAAGTTCTTCTCCCTCTTTTCTTCAAAGTTTTTATCATTCAAGAGAGTAGTGAAAAATTTGTAAGGGTTGTCTCCTAAGCCCGTCAAAAGGAGTGAAACTGTAAAAGGGTGGTTGGCCTTCGCCTATTGAAGGAAGGCCTCTAGTGGACATCGGTGACCTCATCAGAGGAGGAAGCCAAAAGTGGATGTAGGTCAAGATTGACCGAACCACTCTAAATCTCGGTTTGCATTTACATTTTGTGCTCTATCTTAACTGCAATTACTTCCATAGCTTTACTTTAACTGCACTTTGCTTGATCTTAAGTTAAAGCAATTTCCGAATCGACTTTCATACCGAAATCGTTCTTATCGTACGAACGTCGTTTAATCGTCAAAAGTTTTCCGCTGCACTAATTCACCCCCCCTCTTAGTGCTCTTGATCCTAACAATTGGTATCAGAGCGGGGTTAACTCTCAATCGGATTAAAACCCAAGAGAGATGGCTTACGTCGGAAATCAAGAGGGTCACTCTATTACACGTCCACCCATGTTCAATGGGACGGACTACACCGATTGGAAGACCCGAATGAGGATCTTCCTTATTTCAATGGATTTTGAACTTTGGAATCTTGTCGAAAATGGATTTTCGAAGTCTTCTCTTCGAATGATCAATTGGAATGAATTGGAGAAGAAGACTTTCACTCTTAATGCAAAGGCTATGAATGCCTTATTTTGTGTGCTTGATAAAAATGAGTTCAATCGTGTTTCGGTTTGTGAAATCGCATTTGATATTTGGCAGACACTCGAAGTGACTCACGAAGGCACAAGTAGAGTGAAAGAGTCAAAAATCAATCTTTTGATACATTCTTTTGAACTTTTTCGAATGAAACCGAGCGAGACTATTGGCTATATGTACACCCGTTTCACGGATGTCGTCAATGGTCTAAAAGGACTCGGTAAAAGTTTTTCAAATTTTGAGCTCGTAAATAAGATTCTAAGATCCCTTCCTAAGAGTTGGGACCCTAAAGTCACTGCTATTCAAGAGTCTAAAGATCTAAACAATTTTCCTCTTGAAGAATTAATCGGGTCATTAATGACCTACGAAATGACTTGCAAAGCTCATGAAGAGCAAGAAGAGATCCTTCCAAAGAACAGGAAGGATATGGCACTTAGAACTTTCGAAGACCACTTGATAGAAAACTCAAGTGATGAAGACTGTGACGATGACTTGGCACTTCTAAT